>CM068582.1:25039385-25639385 GCA_035048485.1 Pteria penguin | reverse complement strand
TAGGGCAATAAGTATCATTTGACTCATTAGCAATAAGTATCATTTGACTCACTAGTATATGAAGCTTGTTGTCGATGCTAGTATGCAAGCACGAATGAGTATTAAAAATAGCCATGGAAAAATAAAGGAAATGTAAATCTTAACATGTGATTTCTTTTAACAAATGGCATCAAATTTGAAAACTATACTTTCAATTATTAAGAAATTGTTAAGTTAAACATTTTTGTTTTACATATTTATTAATTATAATGATATACCTGACTAGACTTTGGCTCGACATGTCGTTTCATTTTGGAATCGAGTTGGCTCGTGAAAGATAATTGTGTATGTGTGTGTTGAGGCGGGGTGGGGTGGTTAATCTTCCCACAGACGATATTTCATTATCCGTTCTTCTTTCTAGTCATCTTGAGATTGTTATAATAAAGTTTAAACATAATAAATGTTTTAAACTTTAGTGTAACACATATCACCGTTGGAAGTTACAGTAATTCATACCAGTGGCATGCGCGGATACAGAGGGGGTACCGGGCTTCTGAGACACCCCCACTGGCATCTGAAAATTGTACCAAAAAAGGTAATATTTGGGCATTTTGGTGGTTGGACCCCCCTCGTCTAAGAGAAAAATGTACCTCTTTTGGTTGGACCCCTCTGACAAAAATTTCTGGATCCGTGCATAAGTGGGTATGTGCCACATGTTCTCTACTACGACTTCTTAACTGACTGATCACAGCGCTTCAGTAATCACTCGGAGGAACTTAGGAACTTATGCAGACAATCAGGGACGTAATTGTCTGAAAAGCACTAGATATAGGGCACAGACTTGCATACTTGACAGAACAACGAGATTCGACGGTTTGGAACCTTTTTACTTTTCTTTTCCTTTTTTTTGGGGGGGGGATTTACTTTGGAGGTGGAATTGTTCGTTTTGGTAAAAGTTTCCCCCAATAATCTTTCAATAACAAAAATTATCACAATACACCAAAGGAAGACCCTCTAAATATGGAAGCCCCTCTTTCACTGACACAAAAGCCAAAATGTACCAAACGATAGATACCCCCAATACCCCCTTTCTTTATTCTAAAATTACTAGTTCCACCCCTGACATGACCTCACTGGATTCACTCCTGACACGAGATTTTTCGATAAAAATAATAGATTTCTTTTCTTCCTTTTGAGGATACTTCCGTGCATGCAGGGGTGACTCATGAAATTTTATGGAGAGGGTGTCCATCTCATAAAAAATTTTCGAGAGAGTTAAATTCTGTCTCGAAGTGTACATTTACCTTCTTAAATAACCCATTTTTATCAAAGCATAAGGTGTTTCGGGTGGTTCCGGACTCCTCTTTTTGTTTTGTTTTCTTTTTTGTGTTTTTTTTTCTTTTTCTTTTTTCTTTTTCTTTTTTTGTTTGTTTGTTTTGTTTGGTTTTGTTTTGTTTTGTTTTGTTTTGTTTTTTGTTTGTTTGTTTGTTTTATTTTGAGAGAGAGAGAGAGAGAGAGAGAGAGAGAGAGAGAGAGAGAGAGAGAGTGGGATATCCAGTCAGAAAAGAAGAATAACTCTCAGTTCAATTAAAAAGACATCCACATATAGAGAAACATTAAGAGTAGAAATGTCAATGTAACGGACGTTTTGAAACGATTAAAAGCGCTTTGTCTGTTTAAGAAGAGCAGAAGTCAAGGATTATAAAATATTAAGTTTGAACAGTTTTGATCTATAATCAAGGTACTCAGTCCACAATGAGTTCTAATTAGATCTCAATAGATATAACTTTTATCTTGGAAATTGATACATCATTTTGAAGCATCTTACAGTGAAGGTCTTTTGCCAAAAGAGGGATTTAAAAATAATAATGGATTTTCATGCAAAAAGGGATAATTAAAGTATGTATGGAAATTACCTATGTTTTCATTACATTTTTTCACCAAAGACAAAATCGAGGAGACTCATGGTGAAAAGTTCCATAATGTTTTAATTCACCAAGTTTCATGAGCAAAACTTAAGTTCATCCAGCAGAATTTCTGTACTTTAAGTTTTCATATTCTTAACAAGAGGAGATAATTCCTCTGGGGGCTTTCGTATTCTACTATCCCAAAGCTTATTATCACTAACATTAATAGCCTCTTATATGACATAGATAATGCTGTAACAGCCAATCATAATGTAAAGTATTTTTAAATTTGTTTTTGTCTTAGTTTGTCATTTGAGATTTATCATGGGTGGAATACCTTAAATGTTCATCTTATTTTAAATTTCATGAGAAAAGTGTTTGGCACTTAAGAGGTATAATATTTTTCTTTAAAAATTCTTTCTCTTTGTCCCCAGTCATTGTCGCAATTTTATAATGTATCACTTAAGTTCAATGTTGAAGATTTTATTAAAGGAGCATGGTTCGATTGAAGTCGGGAAAAGTATAAAAAAATGTAAACGCATTTCTTAAACGGCAATCGATTGTTAGTATATTATCTAAGATGTGTAAAAACTATCATTACCAAAGTCGATGTCGTTAACGAGATATGCCCGTTTTAAATTTGCAACATACCGGTAACCAGGCCAACTTCTTGAGTATTGATGAGATCGGTCAAAGGAAATCACGTGACAATGAAACTCGAGCTTTACACCATTCCAGCATTTGTTCCACATTTTTTTTTTTTTGGCCTCTGAGTCTGTGTATAGTTATTTTCTACCACACTTTTGCTTTTCTCGTGCTCGTATTCCTCCATGTGAACCATTTTTGTTGTTTTTTACAGTGAATATCCAAACACGCGCATGATTATGGGCGAAGCATCGCCTTATTTGGGGAATTGATACCAACCGAATTTAATTCTACTCAATTACCTTTATTCTACGAAAACATTGAGGGATTTAGTTTTAAATTTTGCAATGAACACAAAGTTTATAATTTATGCAATACAGGAAAAATAAGATATTGTCACAATTTATCCTTTTCATGCTAAAATTTTCCAGTCTCGGACTACGTCCCTTTAAAATTAAAATTTTGTTAACATTTATCAAAACTGAGATAATCAATCCCAAATAATATAATTTATTGCAAATTTGGACGATTCCCACTCCAAATAAATGTCAGTCAGGGTGAATACTGTCTTTGCGATTTTTATAAATTAAATCAGTGTGTGCAGAGATGAAAAAGTGAAAATTATGTTTCATTAAAAGTTCATCAGTATAGAAATTATTAAAAATTATTTTAATGTTACAACAAGACTTATTGGCATTACCTCTTATCACACGAGAGAGAGCTAACATTTTTATAGATCGTCTCGTATTAACTGCGGAACGAATCTTTTGGTCGGCAATTACTCCAAATGGTACCATTTCGCGTAAAGTATTTGTATAATAGTAAAAATAATATTATTTTCAAAAAAATTAGTCCTGCAGTTATTGGGAAAGGGTCTATTGTACTGGTAGTGTATGAAAAAAAAATGAGATTCATTATCAACTTCAGATCTATTACCCAAATTACAAACTATGTCTACCCTAGGCATCTCTCTCTCTCTCTCTCTCTCTCTCTCTCTCTCTCTCTCTCTCTCTCTTCTATAATACAAATGTTTCAAATTTGATATTTCAAATTTTATTCATTATATAAAATTGGGAATATTTATAGATATTATACAAATAGTTAATTCTCCTGGTTATCTTATGTATTGTCATTGTATGTTTATACTGTATGTACCTCCTTATTATGTTGTCTGTGTATTGATCTATATCTACATAACATACATTCTATACATGGTAATACAGTTTATTCATGATAAAACTAATTCTAATGCACTTTGTTTGTAACACGCGATCTCATTGGCTGTCCGATTTAAAAACTGCAAGGGTATTCATGATACCCCTGCAGTTTTTGATATGACGTCACGATATCCTGCAGTTTCTGATTTGTGACGTCACGATACCCTGCAATTTTTGATATGACTGTGATTAGTGAAGTGGCTTAGAAAACCATAACTCTGTGCTTCTAGTTGTAAATATTTTGTCAAATGCATTAGAATGGGGTTACCTTGCTTGTGTTTTACAAAAACTGACAAGGTATCGGCGAATACCCTGTCAGAAATTGAGTTTCACTGCGAGGCGTTAGCCGAGCTGTGAAACGGAAATTTTCTACAGGGTATTCGCCGATACCCTGTCAGTTTTTGTAAAACACTCGCATGGTAACCCCTAATTGTCATTTTCTGCTAGGTTATAAATAAACTAATAAATGAACAAATGAAATTTCATTACTTTGAAACTTTTTTAGTAATGACTTTTTCTAGAATACAATGCCATCAAACAGAGACAACTAGGCACTTTTACACTGTCAGTCGCTAACAGAGTATGAAGAGAATTACAAAATGCATATAAAGTTATAATTAACCCTAGTATAAATACTTCTTATTCAGTTTGTTATCTCAATAAAATGGTGATTGTAGAAAAGAAATATCATTTATCACAAAACAGAAACTTTATGAAATGCAGGATGATGAATTTGAACTTTTGTTACTGTTCGCAAACAAAATGTTGGTTTTATATGAATCTTTACATATTTTTACCTACATTTTGCAGAATTTCTGGGTCCGGCGCCATAACTGAGAATATACTTAAGTCATAATTTCATATTCATCTGTTCATCAATGAATTAATATCTGGGATTTGGATTTTATTGAGTTTTATTCTATTGATAAATAGAATTAAACCATTCTGCATGAGAATTTATTTGAACGTTTGATAATGGAATAAATTAAAATAAAATATTTGACTTTAGTATATTCTCAGTTTATAGCGCCGGACCCTGATGTGATTCACAAAGCTGGGAAAATTTAAGATTTATATATAGCCACTGTAGGCATGAAATTCAAAATGCCGAGGAAATTGTAACTAAAAGATCATTATTCATGACTTACCAACATTTTCTAAGGTGAAAAATAAGAAACTTGCGGCTGCTATCAACATTTTCCTATTGTCCACCATCGAATCCATAGTCACTTTTTTGTATATTTTAATAACATGTTTTCCATATTAAGTCAGGTGTTACCCATGCGACACGACAGGCCAGTTGTGTTTACCGCCCCTGAGCGATTGTTAAAGTTTATAAACTATGGTGAATCAGAGATCAAGTATTAATGACCCCCAGGTAATGATATATACAACATGTAGGTATGATAAATCTATATATTCACTGGTCACATAGCTGAGAGTCATGCCCATACCCCTTCGTGTCCGTTTTATATCGATTTAAATCATGTCTGTTTTTGTTCATTGTGACCATTTCGCTTCTCAGACGTGTGTGCAGCATGCCACAGGGGGTCATGATCGCTGGAACTATGGTGATAATATATACGGCTGTGCGATATATTATACATACATGTATATTTACTCCGGTTTCAGCTACCCTGACCTTTTTGCACTCATTGAAAAAAATCAGTCAATACTATAGCGCTTATATTTAGAAATTTACACGTATGTTTTACATATAAAAACTAATTCAAATTACAACTGATTTAATTTGTTTTTGAAACCAGGTGCTCATGATTTGAAGACAATTTTGACCAAATCTTTTATTATCTACAGTTTCTTTGACGTCACACCAAGTTCATCGTACTTACACGTATCCGCCTGATGCAATGCACAGAAATTTAGATCTATACGGCCCATACGAAGCCAGGAGGGATCTTGCATGTGCCAACTTCTTGTCGTGACACTAATCCGTGGAGTTTTACTATCTCATTATAAAGACAGAACACCCAAAAGTCGCCGGTCGGTTCGGAAACTGGAACCCCCCCCCCCCCCCCCCCCACCTTCTTGTCGTGACACTAATCCGTGGAAAGACAGAACACCAAAAGTCGCCGGTCGGTTCGGAAACTGGAAAACCACCCCCCCCCCCCCTTCCTCATCAATCCAGATAACGACTGATGGCAGTGCAATTATTTTGATATGTTAAACAAAATTAGATAATTAAATGAATTTTCTTAAATATTGAAATCAAAAAGACCTTCTGCCATTATTTCTTAAAATCTTTAATGCTATGTTATCCTGCTATTATTTACGCTTATTGAACGCTCAGTCGTCTGTTAGTAATTCTGGGATATCATAATATTCCCGATAAACTGATTTTTTTACGTGAAATGGTACACAGAGTTGTAAGAGTTATCCCTCTTTTCATTACTGTACGCTGACGATAATATTGCGCTATTTTCCGATTCTGTATAGGGATTACAATATCATGCAAAACGAATCACAAACATGTTCTAGTAAAACTAAGAATGTTGTTAACAGAAATTCGGGTATTGTACGTAACACTGAATTCCTGGTACATGAATGGAACTCTAGTTGATACTTTTTGTAGATAGATCAATCTAGGTCTACTTATCTTGGTTGCGTCCTTGAATATAATAATAAATTTAGCATTACTCAGAAGCAGCGCCCCCCCCCCCCTTTTTTTTCACCACAAACGTAACCGTACAGTGAGCATCTGGGAGTTGTACAATGAAACCTGACTTAGCGGCAATCTCTATTAAGAAGTCACCTGTCTATGAAGGGACAAATTTTTAATTCTAAAATTCTCTGTTTAAGCCGGTGTGGCCTAGTGATATTGCGCTCGCCTCCTAATCGGGAGGCCGGGGTTCGAGTCCCTCTCTGTTCATGCCAGTGTCCTGTCTTTCGGATGAGACAGTAAAAACCGAGGCCCCACGTCGTTGTATGCATGGCACAATAAAGATCCCTCACTGCTTTGGGTGGGTCCGTTGCAAAGATCAAAATTTGTATGCCCCGAATCAGGCAGATGCCGTCACCATATAGACCTACGTGAAATATTTGTGGTGTGAAGTTTAACATTAATCAATCAATGTTTCCTAGATAATTGACCTCTGTATAAAGACCAACTGTCTGTAAAGGCCATTTTGGCTCTTCCCTTAGCTGACCTGAATACACATGTTTGATTGTATTTTTTTAGAAAAGAAGGGGGATGTTCAGGAAGCATTTCTCTATCATCTATGGATGATTTCCATGACTACTTGCTTCAATACAAACATGCTCAGTATAATAAAACATAGACTCAGAGCTCGTGTTAATGTCAGTGAAGTGGATATCCAAGAAGCACCAGTTCGAATTGTTCAATAATTTATATATGTATTTGATCAGGGAACTTCTTATTTTTCTGCTTCGCGAAATAGTTTGTCTTTCGGGTACATGGAAATGACTATACTTGGTTGAGTTATGCCAAACCAATATTCAGTCATATACCTCAAAGATGGTGGACAACTTACCACAAATAAAAAACCTCAATTTATAATGAAGCCTATCTACTGTCATCGATGATACCGCCTTTACTACACCTTAAATCCTTTTTGTACAGGGTCTATAATTTCTGTCGGTAGTTGTTAACTTGTTCAGTGATTTTGAAGATGAAAGAAATCACTATAAATTTCCTTCTAAAAATCGTGTACATTTCAGAACACAAAATCGAATTTAAATCCAAGCAGTTTGATTTCTGAAAATTTGAGTTGGTTCCCTTTCTAATTGAAAGTACATGTATAGATAGATCGGGGGTATATATATATATATATATATATATATATATATATATATATATATATATATATTTTTTTTTTTTTTTGACGTGTCTACTTCCTGGTTTGTCGGTTTGTTTATTTGTTTGTTGTCAACTTTAACCTTTGCCATAACTTTTGAACCGGGAGAGATAGAGACTTCTTATTCCCCATGCAGACTCCAATAATAAAGACCTCCAAGGGCTTGACATCTTTTATTATCTTTATTTTATTATTATTATTTAATTCTGATCGGTGAATGGACTTCTCCAGAACATTTTGTATCTGACACCGACACCGACTCAGGACGGTCAATGGACATATAAAGACAGTCGACGTGATTATAACGGAAAAAAATTAAAAGATATCATTTATACATTTATTGGTTGTGAACATAACAGATATAAAAATGTACATCATATTTCATCATGTTTTAATCATAGCTAAACCAATGAGAATGGAGATTTGAAATACAAAGTTTTGTAAATTGATACAGATACGGATTAAATCGGACATTAAATCAAACTAATGGGATGAGTTTGGTAGCAATATTTTAACACTGAGTTTTCAGCGTCTGTGTTACCACTGCAGCAGTTGTTTATAGGTAAGCAGTTTGGGATAGGGAGGTGATATTGAGAAGAGATAACATACTTGACGTATAATACACCGATCCACTTTTCAGCACAAAAACTGATGTTTGGCGGACTTTTGATTGGTATGCTTATGACGTCAAAATCAAATGCCCGACTTATCCAACCTTGCGTGACGTCATCATAGACCTATTTTGCGCTAAAGTGCTTGACATTCGACGAATGTGGATCGATGTATTTCTGACAGTTTGTACAAAATATGTTCATGTGTAGATGTTTGTGTAGTACCGCAACAATACAAATAACTAAAACAAAGTACATCTTCTAGAATTTAAGCACTTGTGGCAGTAAAGATTTGTCCTTGACGATGAACGAAATTTCTTTCATGCTGTGTAGTTCTTTACGATACATCGACCCACCTTTCAGCATAGAAAGCGATGTTTAGTGGATTTTCAATGAGCTTCGCCGTCGGTTATCATCCGTTAGGCGGCGTGTATGTACTATGAGATAGAAACGACGTTGAACGTTAACAACCTTATGACGTCATTTTGTTTATCATCAAACAAAAAACACACAAGCATAAACTGTTGGTTCCACTTCAAATACTTTCAATGTGCTCGTTACAGGCATCGAACTTCGCTACTTTGTATTGCGGAATGGGCCACCCACTTGAATCACGTATCATTGTAGGTACTGCATGTCTGTCTGATATCCGGGTGATGCGGTACTGTTATTGCTTACTACATATGCCTTCAGTGACGACTGGCACTCAGAAGAATGGTATGGTATAAAGACTGATGGAAAAGGGGCTCTCAGTTTTATTTATTTATGTGATTTTTTCTTACGTTTTCTTTTTTCTTTCTTTTTTTTTTTTTACATATTTATTTGGTTTTGGGGTTTTTTTTTTGTTTTGTTTGTTTGTTTGTTTTTTTGTGTGTGTGTGTGTGTGTTTGTTTTGGTTTTTTTTTACCCCGCCACATCCGTTCCTCAAAAATGAAGAAGGACTCTGCACCATCTTGCTACACTGAAAGGTAGATAGAAAGGGGAATTTTGAATGTGTCTTACGATATATTAGAAGCACCCAAACCTGGAATGTCTTACAGAGGGCGCTCCATCAATGAGGCTTTCTACTAGAGTGTCTTTTTATTCCGCCTTAAGTCGTTAACCGCCCTTCTGATGCCGGTTTTTCAATGATGTACTAATATATACATGGTCGATTCACATTCGTGGAATACTCAAAGCTCCATAAATATGACCGCAATCTTTATGAAGTATTGGCTTAACAGTTTGAATATTATTAAGCGAAAACTTTTTGCGATTATTAATTTTGATAAATAATTTTGAGCGGAAGCTATTTAGATCTATAAAACGCGGAGACCAAAATAGTACATGTATACTCATATACATGTAAATTGCAATATACCTATCAGAATTTTGAAAAAAAACCTTTATATCAACAAAACCACAACGATGTTAACCTTTTATGAATTTTACAGAAAAAAAAAAGATTAAAAGATTTAAAAGAGTAACACGAACATGGTACGCTTTACCTTTTACGACGTGACCTTTATACAAAGGGAAAGGTAGATTAATTCTAAAGAGACATCTTTTTTCTAACTTCACCATGATTTCAGATAACTGATCTCTTGATCAACTACATACATAAAGGAGAAGGTTTATTAAGGAGAAGACTTACGTAAAGTTGTTAGACACATATTTGCACTAATCTTTGAATGTTTTTTGGTGACCGCCTTAATGATGAAATTCAGTCTTTCAGCGATATTAATGCCAGCGAAGACCTAGTGTCTATTCAGTTTGACCTCTGATCTCAGACTCAGGCGATGAGTTTTCTGTAAATGTAACTGTCACTAGGACAGTAAAAATTGCTATGGTGGGGTCGATATGGCGTCTTATACATGTACCTTGACCTTCTTGACCTTGACCTTGACTTCTCAGATTCTGAGGAGAAGTTAGTTTAGTTATCTGACACAGTGAGAGAATATCATTGGAGGTGGCGACTTTGAGTCTACTCACCTTGACCTTTGACCTTCTCAGACTCATGCGAGGAGCCTGTTGGGACATCTGGCACTGTGACAGAAAATCCCTGTAAGAGGTACGTCGTACCAGGCGCATTATACTCTTTGCGAATAAACTTGGAAAGCGATTTTATAGATCTAAAAGCCTTCCGCATACACCCACCCTCATCAGACCGAATGCATTTGTTATTCCACTTATGCGAATCGATAACATATATATATCCGTTGGACCGGATAAGGGAGAAACTATAGCAGGAAGCCTGCATAAATGCAGTGCCCTCTTTCAATGCTCCTTCCAAGTGAGCTTCCAATAAACCAAAGCCATATTCGGGATCCTCCATTTTGTCTACCTTTGAGGATCCTTTCCTGAAGCATTTTGGCAAGAGGTGAAATCCCTTCTTCATTTTAGGCTCGGTTTCTTTATCATCTTTGACGGGATGTAGAGCCCCTTCTCCATACAGAACTTTTAAAACGTCCCATCCTTCTTGTTCCAGTCGTCCAGTGGGGCCGGCATACAAAGGACCGATTTTGCGGGCTGCGACATTCATCGAAGGCATATGCAGTGACTCTGGTATTTCAGAAATATCAATTCGCCCATCTGGATCACTTGAAAAGTTTTTGATATTTCTCCAAACAGTGTGGTTGTCGTTGCCATTGATTAACCATTCATCCAGATCATGGCTCTTCCACTTGGAAACGTCCAGGCTGTGATGTCTGGCTAGAGCTGTAATAGCCATCGATGTGCACTGACTTCCAGCATATGGGCTGGAAAGTTCACCCTGGCTGACGCTTCCAAATACTGAAAATGCATTTATATCCAAGATGCAATGATGTGATGAAACATAATACATTGTTTTCACAGCATTTGACGCTTTACACTATAGTACTGATATGTGGTGATCTGCTCTTTGACTCACAGAGGCTTGACACCTCCCCTGAACCCGTGCATGTATTCTGGTATGTATTCTGATTCAGGGATTGTATCAAGACACTGTGGTTTGTATATTTGCGTGATTTTCAAGGAAAATGTAAGTGTTTTACGATTGTGGAGTGACTCAAAATGGTTGTACATAGACATGTTGTTGTAGATTGACATTACAGGGTTTGCCGATTGACATGCTATTGTTGTTGGCATAATATTGTTTGTGGATTGACATGATGTTGTGAATTGGTATATGGTTTTGGATTAGTATGATTTTGGTATGGATAGACATCATAGGTTTGTGAGTCGATATACTACAGTTTTGGACTGGCATGGTATGTATATGGATAGCATTAATATACTTGTGGATTTATATATAAGTAATATGGTTGCGAACTGCTATGTTGTATGAGATAAACATGGAATGGCAGTGCATGATGTGGTTATGATTTGATATAATATGGTTGTGAAATTGGTACCGTATGGTTGTGAATTTGTCAGGCATAAATGTGGATTGGCGTGGAATGATTGTGGATTGTATGATATACATGTAGTTGTTGGTTGTAGTTGTTGGTTGTCATATGGTTACGGATTGCTAGTTTGGCATAACATGATTGTTGACTGGTATTTTATGGTTGTGGATCGGTATGGTATGAGGATTAGTGCCATATGGTTGTGACATTATACAGGTATAGCTTGGCATGACATGATTGTTGACTGGTATCATATGGTTGTGGATTGGCAATGTATGGTATGAGGATTAGTGCCATATAGCTGTGACATTATACAGGTATAGCTTGGCATGACATGATTGTTGAGTGGTATCATATAGTTGTGGATTGGTATGGTTAGGTAGGAGTAATAATTGTATGTATGATTGTTGACTGGTATCATATGGTTGTGGATTCGTATGGTATGAGGATAAGTGCCATATGGCTGTGACATTATACAGGTATAACTTAGCATGACATGATTGTTGACTGGTATCATATGGTTGTGGATTGGTATGGTAAGGTAGGAGGAATAGTGCCATATGGCTGTGACATAAAACAGGTATAAATTGACATGACATGATTGGCATGATACACAGGTATGGGTTGGCATGACATGATTATTGACTGGAATCATATGGTTGTAGATTCATGTTATGGCTAGGGGATTGGCGTCATGTTTGTGTCGGTATACAGGTATAGCTGGGTATGTCATGATTGTTGACTGGAATCATATGGTTGTAGATTCATGTTATGGTTAGGGGATTGGCGTCATGTTTGTGCCATTATACAGGTATAGCTGGGTATGTCATGATTGTTGACTGGTATCATATGGTTGTAGATTCATGTTATGGTTAGGGGATTGGCGTCTTGTTTGTGACATTATACAGGTATAGCTGGGTATGTCATGATTGTTGACTGGTATCATATGGTTGTAGATTCATGTTATGGTTAGGGGATTGGCGTCATGTTTGTGACATTATACAGGTATAGCTGGGTATGTCATGATTGTTGACTGGAATCATATGGTTGTAGATTCATGTTATGGTTAGGGGATTGGCGTCATGTTTGTGCCATTATACAGCTATAGCTGGGTATGTCATGATTGTTGACTGGTATCATATGGTTGTAGATTCATGTTATGGTTAGGGGATTGGCGTCATGTTTGTGCCATTATACAGGTATAGCTGGGTATGTCATGATTGTTGACTGGTATCATATGGTTGTAGATTCATGTTATGGTTAGGGGATTGGCGTCATGTTTGTGACATTATACAGGTATAGCTGGGTATGTCATGATTGTTGACTGGTATCATATGGTTGTAGATTCATGTTATGGTTAGGGGATTGGCGTCATGTTTGTGCCATTATACAGGTATAGCTGGGTATGTCATGATTGTTGACTGGAATCATATGGTTGTAGATTCATGTTATGGTTAGGGGATTGGCGTCATGTTTGTGCCATTATACAGCTATAGCTGGGTATGTCATGATTGTTGACTGGTATCATATGGTTGTAGATTCATGTTATGGTTAGGGGATTGGCGTCATGTTTGTGCCATTATACAGCTATAGCTGGGTATGTCATGATTGTTGTCTGGTATCATATGGTTGTAGATTCATGTTATGGTTAGGGGATTGGCGTCATGTTTGTGCCATTATACAGGTATAGCTGGGTATGTCATGATTGTTGACTGGTATCATATGGTTGTAGATTCATGTTATGGTTAGGGGATTGGCGTCATGTTTGTGACATTATACAGGTATAGCTGCGTATGTCATGATTGTTGACTGGAATCATATGGTTGTAGATTCATGTTATGGTTAGGGGATTGGCGTCATGTTTGTGCCATTATACAGGTATAGCTGGGTATGTCATGATTGTTGTCTGGTATCATACGGTTGTAGATTCATGTTATGGTTAGGGGATTGGCGTCATGTTTGTGTCGGTATACAGGTATAGCTGGGTATGTCATGATTGTTGACTGGAATCATATGGTTGTAGATTCATGTTATGGTTAGGGGATTGGCGTCATGTTTGTGACATTATACAGGTATAGCTGGGTATGTCATGATTGTTGACTGGAATCATATGGTTGTAGATTCATGTTATGGTTAGGGGATTGGCGTCATGTTTGTGACATTATACAGGTATAGCTGGGTATGTCATGATTGTTGTCTGGTATCATACGGTTGTAGATTCATGTTATGGTTAGGGGATTGGCGTCATGTTTGTGTCGGTATACAGGTATAGCTGGGTATGTCATGATTGTTGACTGGAATCATATGGTTGTAGATTCATGTTATGGTTAGGGGATTGGCGTCATGTTTGTGACATTATACAGGTATAGCTGGGTATGTCATGATTGTTGACTGGTATCATATGGTTGTAGATTCATGTTATGGTTAGGGGATTGGCGTCATGTTTGTGCCATTATACAGGTATAGCTGGGTATGTCATGATCGTTGACTGGTATCATATGGTTGTAGATTCATGTTATGGTTAGGGGATTGGCGTCATGTTTGTGACATTATACAGGTATAGCTGGGTATGTCATGATTGTTGACTGGTATCATATGGTTGTAGATTCATGTTATGGTTAGGGGATTGGCGTCTTGTTTGTGACATTATACAGGTATAGCTGGGTATGTCATGATTGTTGACTGGTATCATATGGTTGTAGATTCATGTTATGGTTAGGGGATTGGCGTCATGTTTGTGACATTATACAGGTATAGCTGGGTATGTCATGATTGTTGACTGGAATCATATGGTTGTAGATTCATGTTATGGTTAGGGGATTGGCGTCATGTTTGTGACATTATACAGGTATAGCTGGGTATGTCATGATTGTTGACTGGTATCATATGGTTGTAGATTCATGTTATGGTTAGGGGATTGGCGTCATGTTTGTGACATTATACAGGTATAGCTGGGTATGTCATGATTGTTGACTGGAATCATATGGTTGTAGATTCATGTTATGGTTAGGGGATTGGCGTCATGTTTGTGCCATTATACAGGTATAGCTGGGTATGTCATGATTGTTGACTGGTATCATATGGTTGTAGATTCATGTTATGGTTAGGGGATTGGCGTCATGTTTGTGACATTATACAGGTATAGCTGCGTATGTCATGATTGTTGACTGGAATCATATGGTTGTAGATTCATGTTATGGTTAGGGGATTGGCGTCATGTTTGTGCCATTATACAGGTATAGCTGGGTATGTCATGATTGTTGTCTGGTATCATACGGTTGTAGATTCATGTTATGGTTAGGGGATTGGCGTCATGTTTGTGTCGGTATACAGGTATAGCTGGGTATGTCATGATTGTTGACTGGAATCATATGGTTGTAGATTCATGTTATGGTTAGGGGATTGGCGTCATGTTTGTGACATTATACAGGTATAGCTGGGTATGTCATGATTGTTGACTGGAATCATATGGTTGTAGATTCATGTTATGGTTAGGGGATTGGCGTCATGTTTGTGACATTATACAGGTATAGCTGGGTATGTCATGATTGTTGTCTGGTATCATACGGTTGTAGATTCATGTTATGGTTAGGGGATTGGCGTCATGTTTGTGTCGGTATACAGGTATAGCTGGGTATGTCATGATTGTTGACTGGAATCATATGGTTGTAGATTCATGTTATGGTTAGGGGATTGGCGTCATGTTTGTGACATTATACAGGTATAGCTGGGTATGTCATGATTGTTGACTGGTATCATATGGTTGTAGATTCATGTTATGGTTAGGGGATTGGCGTCATGTTTGTGCCATTATACAGGTATAGCTGGGTATGTCATGATTGTTGACTGGTATCATATGGTTGTAGATTCATGTTATGGTTAGGGGATTGGCGTCATGTTTGTGACATTATACAGGTATAGCTGGGTATGTCATGATTGTTGACTGGTATCATATGGTTGTAGATTCATGTTATGGTTAGGGGATTGGCGTCTTGTTTGTGACATTATACAGGTATAGCTGGGTATGTCATGATTGTTGTCTGGTATCATATGGTTGTAGATTCATGTTATGGTTAGGGGATTGGCGTCATGTTTGTGACATTATACAGGTATAGCTGGGTATGTCATGATTGTTGACTGGAATCATATGGTTGTAGATTCATGTTATGGTTAGGGGATTGGCGTCATGTTTGTGACATTATACAGGTATAGCTGGGTATGTCATGATTGTTGACTGGTATCATATGGTTGTAGATTCATGTTATGGTTAGGGGATTGGCGTCATGTTTGTGACATTATACAGGTATAGCTGGGTATGTCATGATTGTTGACTGGAATCATATGGTTGTAGATTCATGTTATGGTTAGGGGATTGGCGTCATGTTTGTGCCATTATACAGGTATAGCTGGGTATGTCATGATTGTTGACTGGAATCATATGGTTGTAGATTCATGTTATGGTTAGGGGATTGGCGTCATGTTTGTGCCATTATACAGGTATAGCTGGGTATGTCATGATTGTTGACTGGAATCATATGGTTGTAGATTCATGTTATGGTTAGGGGATTGGCGTCATGTTTGTGCCATTATACAGGTATAGCTGGGTATGTCATGATTGTTGACTGGTATCATATGGTTGTAGATTCATGTTATGGTTAGGGGATTGGCGTCATGTTTGTGTCGGTATACAGGTATAGCTGGGTATGTCATGATTGTTGTCTGGTATCATATGGTTGTAGATTCATGTTATGGTTAGGGGATTGGCGTCATGTTTGTGTCATTATACAGGTATAGCTGGGTATGTCATGATTGTTGACTGGTATCATATGGTTGTAGATTCATGTTATGGTTAGGGGATTGGCGTCATGTTTGTGCCATTATACAGGTATAGCTGGGTATGTCATGATTGTTGACTGGTATCATATGGTTGTAGATTCATGTTATGGTTAGGGGATTGGCGTCATGTTTGTGCCATTATACAGCTATAGCTGGGTATGTCATGATTGTTGACTGGTATCATATGGTTGTAGATTCATGTTATGGTTAGGGGATTGGCATCATGTTTGTGTCATTATACAGGTATAGCTGGGTATGTCATGATTGTTGACTGGAATCATATGGTTGTAGATTCATGTTATGGTAAGGGGATTGGCGTCATGTTTGTGACATTATACAGCTATAGCTGGGTATGTCATGATTGTTGACTGGAATCATATGGTTGTAGATTCATGTTATGGTTAGGGGATTGGCGTCATGTTTGTGCCATTATACAGCTATAGCTGGGTATGTCATGATTGTTGACTGGTATCATATGGTTGTATATTCATGTTATGGTTAGGGGATTGGCGTCACGTTTGTGCCATTATACAGGTATAGCTGGGTATGTCATGATTGTTGACTGGAATCATATGGTTGTAGATTCATGTTATGGTTAGGGGATTGGCGTCACGTTTGTGACATTATACAGGTATAGCTGGGTATGTCATGATTGTTGACTGGAATCATATGGTTGTAGATTCATGTTATGGTTAGGGGATTGGCGTCATGTTTGTGCCATTATACAGGTATAGCTGGGTATGTCATGATTGTTGACTGGTATCATATGGTTGTAGATTCATGTTATGGTTAGGGGATTGGCGTCATGTTTGTGCCATTATACAGGTATAGCTGGGTATGTCATGATTGTTGACTGGTATCATATGGTTGTAGATTCATGTTATGGTTAGGGGATTGGCGTCATGTTTGTGCCATTATACAGGTATAGCTGGGTATGTCATGATTGTTGTCTGGTATCATATGGTTATAGATTCATGTTATGGTTAGGGGATTGGCGTCATGTTTGTGTCATTATACAGGTATAGCTGGGTATGTCATGATTGTTGACTGGTATCATATGGTTATAGATTCATGTTATGGTTAGGGGATTGGCGTCATGTTTGTGCCATTATACAGGTATAGCTGGGTATGTCATGATTGTTGACTGGTATCATATGGTTGTAGATTCATGTTATGGTTAGGGGATTGGCGTCATGTTTGTGCCATTATACAGCTATAGCTGGGTATGTCATGATTGTTGACTGGTATCATATGGTTGTAGATTCATGTTATGTTTAGGGGATTGGCATCATGTTTGTGTTATTATACAGGTATAGCTGGGTATGTCATGATTGTTGACTGGAATCATATGGTTGTAGATTCATGTTATGGTTAGGGGATTGGCGTCATGTTTGTGACATTATACAGCTATAGCTGGGTATGTCATGATTGTTGACTGGAATCATATGGTTGTAGATTCATGGTATGGTTAGGGGATTGGCGTCATGTTTGTGCCATTATACAGGTATAGCTGGGTATGTCATGATTGTTGACTGGTGTCATATGGTTGTAGATTCATATTATGGTTAGGGGATTGGCGTCATGTTTGTGACATTATACAGGTATAGCTGGGTATGTCATGATTGTTGACTGGTATCATATGGTTGTAGATTCATGTTATGGTTAGGGGATTGGCGTCATGTTTGTGCCATTATACAGGTATAGCTGGGTATGTCATGATTGTTGACTGGAATCATATGGTTGTAGATTCATGTTATGGTTAGGGGATTGGCGTCATGTTTGTGCCATTATACAGGTATAGCTGGGTATGTCATGATTATTGACTGGAATCATATGGTTGTAGATTCATGTTATGGTTAGGGGATTGGCGTCATGTTTGTGCCATTATACAGGTATAGCTGGGTATGTCATGATTGTTGTCTGGTATCATACGGTTGTAGATTCATGTTATGGTTAGGGGATTGGCGTCATGTTTGTGTCGGTATACAGGTATAGCTGGGTATGTCATGATTGTTGTCTGGTATCATATGGTTGTAGATTCATGTTATGGTTAGGGGATTGGCGTCATCATGTTTGTGCCATTATACAGGTATAGCTGGGTATGTCATGATTGTTGGCTGGTATCATATGGTTGTAGATTCATGTTATGGTTAAGGGATTGGCGTCATCATGTTTGTGCCATTATACAGGTATAGCTTGGTATGTCATGATTGTTGACTGGTATGATATGGTTGTAGATTCATATTATGGTTAGGGGATTGGCGTCATGTTTGTGACATTATACAGGTGTCGCGGGGTATGTCATGATTGTTGACTGGTATCATATGGTTGTAGATTCATGTTATGGTTAGGGGATTGGCGTCTTGTTTGTGCCATTATACAGCTATAGCTGGGTATGTCATGATTGTTGACTGGTGTCATATGGTTGTAGATTCATGTTATGGTTAGGGGATTGGCGTCATGTTTGTGACAGTATACAGGTATAGCTGGGTATGTCGTGATTGTTGACTGACATCATATGGTTGTGGATCAGCATAAAATGTTTATGAATTAAGGTGATATTGTTAGAAAACTGTTGATGAGAAATGAGGATAGTGTACTGCAAAATGTGCATTACTTTGTAAAGGGTGTGGATTGCTAATTTAAAAAAAATGATAAACTGGTACAAAGAGATAGCGGATTGGGGTGATGAGGAATTTTTGAATAGTTTTGAATAGGTGTGCGGGCGAATATATGGATAGGTATTGAGAATATGTTATGAAAGATGACTAGTATATTTAGAAAATTGGTAGAAAAGATTAGTAGAAAAGGTAGAGTGGTGTAGCAAGGCATGTTGTTGAATTGTGTGATAAGGAAAGTGAATTGCTCTAATGAGGACTGGTAAGTGGTGTGATAAAAAAGTAGATAGATCTTATGAAGTGAATTGTTGTGACAAGGAATATAAAGTATGTGGTTGGGTTTATCGAAAAAAATGAGAGTTGATTCGATGAGGAATGTGGATTGTTGTTGTTAGAAAAATGGATTGGTGCGATGAGGAATGTGGATGTACGAAGAATATTGTCTGATAATTTCATGAGGAAAGTGCCTGGACTTGATCATGACATATGTGGATGTATATTTTGAGGAATGTTGTTTGATATGAAGAGGAATATGGATTCATGAGGTAAAGAATGTGGATGTATAAAGAATATTGACTGAGATAATGAATTTGGATTGACTTGATAAGTAATGTGGATGTATAGTTCGATGAATATTGTTTGATATGAAAAGAAGTGTGGATTAGTTCGATGAGGAATGTGGATGTATGACAAATACTGTCTGATATGAGGAATGTGGATTGTCTTGATCAGTTATGTAGATATACGTTATGAGGAATTTTCTTTGATACGAATAGGAATGTGGATGTATTCGATGTCAGATGAGGAATGTCGTCTGATATGAGTGAGGAATGTATGCCGTGCGATGCGGAATGTAGATCGACATAATAAGTAATGTGGATATATGTGATGAGGAATTATTATGATGAAGAATGTGGATTGGTGTGATGAAGAATGTGGATTGGTGTGATGAAGAATGTAGATTGTCATAATGAGTAATGTGCATGTAAAAAAAAAGTTATGATGCATGTTGTCTGGTATGTTGAAGAATTGGAATGGTGTGATGAGAAATATGCATTGACATAATAATAATAATGGATGTATATGACAAAAAAAAAAATTCAATTGGAGTGATGAGGAATGTGGATTGGCATGATGAATAATGGCGATGTATATATATGTTGAAGAATGTTTGATATGAGGAGAAATACAGGTAAATTGGAGTGGTGAGGAAAATAAATGATAAATGTATGTGTAGAGAAACGTGAATGTATGTGTTGAGGAATGTGCATGTATGTGTTGAGTAATGTGGATGTATGTCACATTGTGATGTGGAATGTTGTTTGATATGAAGAGAAATGTATGAATATATGGTTTGAGGAATTTGAATGTGTGTGTTGAGGAATCTGGATGTATGTGTTGAGGAATGGGAATGTATGTGTTGCTAATGTGGATGTAAGATTAGCGAAATGTGAATGTGTGTATTGAGGAATGTGGATATATGTGTTGAGGAATACGAATGTATATGTTAAGGTATGTGGATGTAGGTCACATTGTGATGAGGAATGTTGTCTGATATGATGTGGAATGTGGATCGGTTTAATGATGAGGAATAGCTGATATGATGATGAGTGTGGAATAACATGATGAATAATGTGGATGTGTGCGAATGACGAGGAATATCTGATATAAGGAGGAATGTGGATTGGTGTTATGAGGGACGTGAATCGATATGATGAGTGAGTTGGAATTTTCAGGAATGTAGATTGATGCATGTGATGAGGATTGTCTGATATGAGAAGGAATGTGGATTGGTGTAATGAAGAATGTGAGTTGATATGATAAGGAATTCATTTGAAATCCTGAATATAAGTTTAAGTCTAAATGGCACAATACATTATCCTATTATTGTTCAATGATTTCATCCATATCTGGTAAAATGATCAAACTCAGAAGAGGACTAGTTATATTTCCATGAAAAAAATATCAGTAACATTAACTAATATGAAAACTAGAGAAGAGTCTAAACTCCAGTAAATATATAGATATCTAAGGCAAAAAAGCATTTAATGTGTAAATCTATAAGGAAGTTAAAAATCCAAAATATAGTATAGTCTTCTCTCCTGCCTCTTGACTCACAAATACCTAAGTTGATTTGAAAAAGGTTTGTTTTATTTATCTATATTATTTTCTTGCATGTGAAATGTATGAAAACAGAAAGATAACGCAAAATAGCATAAAAATAAATCATTTTTACACCCAAAAGTCACAGATGAAGAAATACGTTCCTGTCAAGACAAGAGCAGAAGGACGAAAGCTAGCATATTAAAATTAAAATTCATTTATTCAGATATTTTTAAATGTTATAAAACGTCTAAAGGTCAAGATGAAAAAAGAGAAGAGAAGACTATATTTAGTTTTGCCTATCATAATAGTCAACACCGAAGCAAAAACACCGAAGAAAAACGTGCAAACAACAACAAACAACATTAGTTAGGGGTTAAACTCTAATTCTATATATTAGTAAGAGCAGACACAGAAAGACAAGTCACATGCAGTATGATGTAGCTATAGTGCATTGGCTATTTTGTGTTACAATTTACAAGAAAAACTTACGAAAATTAAGAATGACTGCAAGAAATATATATGTCACATTTTATTTCATTTTATTTATTCCCGATCTACTGGAATGAAATATTTACTGTAGAAAAAACAGTTTAGGATACTGATATCATTTCTAATGATACTTAAACTTAAACTTTATATATACTATATTTATACTAAAAGTTTACATTATATTAAAAATTTTAGTTACTGTCCGCGCCACTTATTTTGTAAACCGAAATATCTGTATTTTTACTTATTTATCTTCAAAATAGTTTTACAAAATTAATATCAGTCGACAGATCTTGTTTAGTCGTAACTTTTGGTGTATGTTTTATGTTTCTACGAAGAAGCATTCGTATTTTATAGGGAAAAATCATTTTAGATAGGGCGTTTTCCATGTTAATTTTGGCGTGACGTCGCCGATGTTTAACATTGAGTCTTTGGGAAACTTGGCGACGTCACGTCAAAATTTAACATAGAAATCGCCCTATCTAAAATTGATTTTTTTCTATAAAATATGAACGCTTCTTCATACAAACATATAGCATACACCAAACGTTACGACTAAACAAGATCTATCGAATGGTTTTGCCTTTTTGAAATTATTCTGAAGATGAATAACTGAAAAACCAGATTTTCCAGTTTCCAGAATGAGTGGCGCGGACAGTAGTTCATTTCATAACATTCCATTAATAAAAAATACTTAATAATTATCGTTATACATGTATTTGAAATATCATACGGCTAGATACTTTTATATCGTGCACTTACTTGTTTTTGGTTTGCCGCCAAAACTGGAAATAAAAATATTGTAATATTTAGTGAAATATTCTAGTAAAATTCAAGTAAAGTTTAAGTGATACCACATATGCGGTCCTTCATTTCAATGGACACTGAGAGAATTTATAATTACATTCAGAAATATTTTGATTAAAAATCTAACTTACGCAAGTCGTATTCGCTCAAATAATGATGTTCCACAATTCTGCAAATAAAAAATCGTTTTATTGCTCTGTTTCATGTATTCTGTTTGTGGGAGTATGAAAATACGAGGCAGTTGACAAGAGGGTATCTTTATTCCTATGTCTATTGTCAACATGTCCCCCCCCCCCCCCGAATTCCTCTTACTCTTTTTTTACCCAAAAATGTCTTAGTTTTATTTTTGACTTTGGAATATCAAATTACAATTTGGTTTGATTGTGAAAGCCAAAATACCCATTTTCAGTTTCAGTGCCCAAATCTGAAGGTTTTCTCATACTTGGGACAGGCTTTCCTTCTAAATCCGACACTCAGTTATGTGACTTATCAATATTCATTTTTCAGTTAAATAGTTTTCGGACAAATCTTTCATGAGGATTATAACTTACCCAATTTTTAGTCATGTTACATTTAGTTTTGTCAACAGATGAAATGTCGATACACACTATGACGTCATTAAGTCACTTCCGGTATGACGTTATTCATAGTAACGGGTATCTATTTTTAGAACTTTCTTTTCTTTTTTTATCATTAAACCAAAACTTGGGTGTGTATGCTAGATCAACATCTGCGTGCTTTGTCATTAATAGCTGTAGCGTTGAATACACAATTTAACATAATTTCAAAATGGAACATTAACATAGAACTAGAAGAGCTTCCCCATGGCATGGACCTGGCCTAACCAGTTCCGAAGCTTGGAGTTGTGATTTGTTACTTGAATCTGTTAGTACTATGAGCTCTATAGCGCTCATATTTTGGTTCAGACTTTGAAAGCATTCTCTAATTCGAGTTTTCGAAATATTGCAACAAAGTAAAATATGTATAAACACAATAACTTACCCATTTTCTAACCATCGTGAATTCGCAGTGTATTCAACAAAATGTCGTTTTACACTATGACATCATCATGTTGCATCCGCTATGACGTTGTTGATGGCAACAAAAATCTAAATCTAAAGCGGTTTCGGAAATATGTGGAACTCGATTTTCCGGATTTGAGTCATAAACTTATTTTTTAACTCATTTCTTATTTACCTATGGAATATACAGACACTAATTCCCCTCTAAATATGGATGAAATTCAGTGAAAGTTTGAATTTAGAAAAATGTATCACATGTTCCGAATATGCTGCCTAAAAGTTATTTCCTGCCAGTTGGCCATACCAGCAATTAGAGTGTAGTGCGCTGCTCAGGCGACACCTATAGTGGTAAAACAGAACCTTGTATTGAGAATATACTTAAGTCAAATATTTCATTTTAATATATTGCATTATCAAATGTTAAAATAAATTCTGATACAGAATTGTTTAATTATATTTATCAATAGAATAAAACTAAATAAAATCCAAATCCCTGTTGTTAATTCATTGATGAACAGAAGAATATGAAATTATGACTTAAATATATTCTCAGATTATGGCGCAGGATCTAGCCGCAAGTAGTGGCCCTAAATGAATGATAGGTCCACAATTCCTTACTTTGCGTAAACTTGCATTTTTGATAAACGGAATGGCCGGCACGATTCTGCGCATTTCGGCATCAAATGGAGCAAATATCTAACATATATAAACATAAAGCTAACGATCGGCAATGATAACTTACCCCCGATCTGTCGTCTGAAGGCTCTACACACAATGACCACGTGTTTTTCGTTAGCTCCGCCTCTTTTTGTGAGTTTTCTGTTAACGAGATCTCGCGAGACCGAATGGCTGACACAGAAACCGGCAAATTTGAAACCGGTTGGGAAAAAATGTGTGTAGAGCCACAATTCACAATTCACAACTGCGCATAAAAGATGGTTTCAAAAACAAGTACATGTAATTCCTATTTACATAAAGCCATTTGGCTTTGTGACCAACACCTTGAGGATTTAATGCTATTCCGATTGCAACCTAATCTTTTTAAAAAGCTACGCTTGTGAATATCTAGGGACATTCCGTACAAATGCCGGATGTAAACAGTGTAAGAATCTGCGCTTTAAACAACAACAATTAGTTATTAGTTTATTTCTATAAAGAACATTTTTAAATTACGTTTGGAAGTCATTAAAACGTTTCCTACATGTTTCATTTCAAAATATTGACTGAAATTCATTTGATGAATAGATGCACTCTTTTTATATGCGGAGATTCAAGTAATGTGTTAATAAGTGTTTACACGTTTTAGAATTATTAAGATATGGATAAAATCATTTATTGATGTGCGGACTGAAATCTATGAGTGCTATATTATTCCTATTTTAAAACATTTAAAAATTCTATGTTTATCCATTTGTGCATTTTAGACTGCTAAAACGGATTGAAAATGATGGTAGGCACACGGACGTGTTAGAGCTATCACTTGTAAATTACTTGACTTTTTTTTTGACGAATATCATTGGTTAGAATACCGAAACATTTTCAGTCTTCTTTTCGTACCTAAAGTTCAATGAAAATTTGCACTCATTTAGATTTCCGTGCTTAGTGCTGGGGATGTTGGGTTTGTGCATTGTGATGTTGGCGGTTAGAGATGGGATTAAGCCCCTTTTCGCGTTGCGCTAGCTAGAAGGCTCTGTTATTTGAGTTTGGTATAGGAAGGAGAGGGGTAGAATAGGAAAATTTCTAGATCCGCCGATGTTTATCTATTCTTCATTAGAAAACTAAAATTTAAAGTCGAAATAAGAGTACATGTACATTTGCCTTGTGTTTTGCAATGCGGTTACAATGTTTTAGAGAAATAATTTTATGCTTCTCTGTGGAATTTTCTCAAGCTGTACACACCTAATTTTTTAGTTTTGTATGAGAATATGGGATAAATTATCCTACCCAGTTTCAGAGCTTTTTACCCACAAGGGTTTTTTTTATCTCTGTTATCCCCTGGGTTTGATAATTTATGCAATGTGAACTGATATCACATAATTAATATGTCGCATTGTAGCACGATCGTGCGACAAAGGGGTCAAAACGTGCGACAAGCGATTTTCAAGTTTAATCCCTTTTTCTTGATATTTTTTAGAGCAAAATAATTCAAATCTTGCAAAAGTATTCTGCCAGAAAACGAAATCAATCAAATCAGAAATTCCTCTTCCGTTCCCAGAGTAACATACGGGCACTTTTTACACAAAGTAAAATTCAAAGATATGTGCAATGCCATATATTGCCATGATATTGGTCTTTAACAATCCATGTTGCATAAAATTGAAATTTTCATATGAAATTTTGTACCAGTATGTTGCCTATGATAAAAAATATTTGTTGTATTTAATTATTTTAGAGCACTGATATTAAAAATAAAGTGCATGAATATGTTTACTAGTTCCATTCTAACACACCATAATCATAAAAAACACGTGGGCCAAGTTAATTTAGGTTTTTCTTCTTACTTGATATAACAAATGTTAAATATACATTATTATCATGATTATTGAAAAACAATTGTTTAAACTACCTTATCAGAATTTACAAAGTTATATATATAGATGATAAGATTGTGAAAACACTGAAATAAAATGTGTAAAATTCCTGATTTTTTGGCACCCGAAATAGCGAAGTACTTTGACTAATACTTGACTGTTACATGTGCCCCCCCCCCCCTTTTTTTTCGGAAATCTTAGATCTGCCACTAAGCACTTAGCTATACATGTACAATACATTGCCATATACGGATTTCCTGCGCACAATTTATGTATGAAATGTTCTTATTTTGAATAATTGATCACGACCACGAGATCTTGGTTTTTTACTGTCTCATCCGAAAGACAGGACACCGGTGTAACCATTGCTGGATTCGAACCAGTGACCTTTTGGCCACGAGCCGAGCATCTCATTCACTAAGAAACACCGACTTTACAAAACATATATTTCATTCGAAGCATGTAATTTGTGTTCTACACACTTATATTGCACTTATATCAAAATTTACATGTCTAAAAGTTGCATGACTTTTGACTAAAATTATGTTTTATACATATCCGAATAGATGGCGACGATTTTCCTTAAAGGTATATCATTTCCGACAAGTATTGATATATATGTATATATATATATATATATATATATATATATATATATATATATATATATATATATATATATATATATATATATAGAGAGAGAGAGAGAGAGAGAGAGAGAGAGAGAGAGAGAGAGAGAGAGATCTATGATGACATATGATTTCTAATAACGTTTAATTACGTATACTTTATCCTTTTTAGCCACTGGAAACCGTTTCTTTTGGCAATATATGGTCATTTTATTTATCGCCCATTAACACCATTATTATAAAAAATATAGACGACTTTTCTTTCAAATCTATAGTACCATAGAACTACTACGTGATAAACACGATCTATATGTAGAAACAGAGATCTATTCAGAGGATATTGTAATAAATACTGAAGAGTATTCATGTATATTGGCTTTATAATTGACCAAGTTTGACCCCTCTGTACTTATTTCATTATACTGTACATTCAGTTAATATACATGTATATATACAGGAACGTATATATTTAGATTATGAGTCCCTGATACAAATAATGTATACACTTTTCATCAAGAGGTTTCGAAATCAGCTGTTTATTTTCGATCATCAGTAATATTCTTTACGTTTTCTAGACGCTTTATTCCTTTCTTTTTCTTTGTTGAATATATCGAAATATCTGTATTTAAAAAAGCCAAAAGGGAGTTATCTTTCTTAGAGCATTTGCATCAATATGGGGTAGAAACAGGAGATGAAAAGGAACTAATGAACCCATTTTAACCGAAGAGAAATTAAATAATTTCATTGCTGTTTGCTTTATAAAGCACCAAGATTATTTCGTTTACATTGTGAAGACATCTTTCTGATGCATAATTAAGAAGCGACCTCGGTTTTTAATTTTTATTTTTTATTTATTATCATTGTTATTATGATCTGGAGGAGGGATTATTCGAAAGACAGAACTCCGACGAGCACCACTGACGGGACATCGACGAACACATCCGAGGGACAGGGCATCCACTAGCTGCCGGTAAGACTGAAACCTGGATCTCTCTGCTCTGTATCAAGCACAGTAAAAACTGAGCTACTCATAACCCGAACCCTCCTCCCTTAAAATACTTAATAAAAATGTATTAATAGTTGATCAAATGTCAGTAGAAATTGTAAATTTAGTCATGTGACCCATGAGATTTTACGAGACTATCTGAATTTGGGAATTATACTATCACATGGTCAGTAATTATGATTACAAGGAATTTCATGTTCACGTTAAGGAACCGTGGATGTATATCTCTTACTTCTCCCTCCCCCTCTTTACGTTATCAACATTACTGTTTATTTATGTATTGCTAATACATCAGGGGCGTAGGACAAGGGGGGGGGGGACAGCTGCCCCCCACTTTGAAAAGTGGGGGGCACAGCCATGTTACGCCACTGTACAGGTATGATAAAATGATTTAAGAAGAGTCCCAAATGGGCCTATACTGCTCACCTGAGACACACAAAACATTGCTCAAAATCATATACAAAAATTAGAACATGACATGTGAATGTGTTGAAGTCAGGTGGTTTTCAAGCGGTATTCTCAATCACCAAATCCAACAGGAAATAAATCGAACGTGATGAAACAGTGAAATTTAAAAACCACTAAACAGGTGACAGCCTTCATTATAATTAATATTATAAAAAGCAAAAGAGAAGGTATTCTAAACTACATAACGGCAAACTGTACAAAACTAAATGTTTACAAATATGTACATACACGAAGGGTAAAAATGGCAAAATAAAAGGGTCAAATACAGGATGATTCGGAGACACTGAGGGAACCACCGAATCCCACCCAGTCCTTTCTTACTACGGCACAACGGTTACCAGACCAAACAATAATCCTTGAAGGAGAGATATAAAATTTTTAAAAGTTTTTAAAGTTTTAACCCCGCCAATTTAGTGACGTTTGGTACTTTAATTGACCTCCTATCTCGGTATCGTAATTCCAGTACAATCGGCTATTCTATTTTCTTTGTTTTATTATGATCATGTTTTATGTGCATGTCCCTGATGATTTTTGTCATACAGCCTGGTCAGATGTCTTCTGTCTTCTCTTTTAGTTAAAATGAAATGTTTAAAATTGCCATTTTTTGTGTTATTGGCGACTGATTGAATTTTCAATAAAAAATAAAAGTACTGTACTTTTGTCTTGTATTCTGAGTCGGTGTGGCTCATGGGTGAGCTGTTCGGTTCCTGACCGAGAGGTCCCAGGTTCGACTTCCGCCGTTGGGACACTGGTATTATGTCTTTCAAATGAGACAGTGAAAACTGAGATCCCATGTCATGGTAGGCGTGGCACGTAAAAGTTTCCTCACTGCTTCGAGTGGGTCCGTTGCAAAGGTCAAAATTAGTATACAATGCATCAGGCAGATGTCATCAGTAATTGAACTAAGCGTGGAGTGACGTAAAACAATTATCACAGCATTTCACATATTCACAGTATTGACAATGAGTCGAAAGGATTTCAAGAAGTTTGAAAATTTTCGAATTAGAAGTATATCATCACTGAATATATTAAGGGATTTGATTTTTTCAGGGGGGGGGAGACTTTGCAACGACAAAAAAGCCAGCTCGCAACATAGGAAAAGAGAAAAAAATAATTGGGACAGAGGGTCGGTGAAAATGGAGGTTTAATACATATGGTAATGGGTTGAAGGCATGTATGGTTGCCTAAACATCCTCCCGTCCCCGGCCCCCTTTCGCTAAATTTCATTAATAAGTGACCAAAAACATCCCGCTTTGAATATTGGCAAAAATAAAAAAAATCAGGCTCACAAAAGTCCCTTTCCACCCTCCCCCCCCCTCTCCGAAAATTCAATGGTTGCTCCATAACGATATTGAGGCATAACACATATATAGGATCATACGGTATTTATGAAACGAATTGTTTGTTTTATATTCCCGAGCCTTGGCGAGGG
This sequence comes from Pteria penguin, assembly GCA_035048485.1. Lineage (NCBI taxonomy): Eukaryota > Metazoa > Mollusca > Bivalvia > Pterioida > Pteriidae > Pteria > Pteria penguin. Next base: position 25,609,881 of record CM068582.1, on the reverse strand, counting down.
GATATAAAACACAAAAGGAGTTCATAAATACCGTATGAAATGAAAATTCATTTCAGATTCTTTTTATCACATGTTTACACTCAGTTTAAGCGTGTTTATTTCCTTAAACACCGGCTTGACACAATTCTCTTCCACGCTATGACGTCACCTATGCCATAAATTAATTTATGTCATAGCGATATTTCACTGCATAAACAGCAAAACATGTGATAAAATGGTTTTAAAAGTCCCATAAAACGTAATTTGCATCTAGTTGTAAATGGCGCAATGCGCAAAATTTATTCGTTTATACATTACGGACTTTGGATCACGTTATTTACATACAACGTCTTCAATAGTCAAAGGATCATTATAAATTGAATTTATAATTTTTCTTGGAAAATCTAAAGTGTCCAAAAATATCTTAAAATTCAAACCAAATTTAATTTCCTACCTATAAAGCTCCTGTTTTAGCATTGAACTTTTTATTTGTTAAAATCTGTCTGAAAATGTGCGTGACTATATATAAGATTTTTATATTGAAAAAGGACGGGAAATAGGCATGGACATACATGTATACACAGGAATCGGCCATTAAGTTGGTATTTGTCGGCTGAATTTGGCTGAAAGGGTACTATGTTAGTTTATTTGCATATAGAATACTTACACTCTTGACCATCAAATACCAAAACAAAAAAATTCAATCAAACAGAAAAAAATCTGTTTCACTACAGTAGAGCTGGATAATTCAATCCACGATGACAACTAAATATTGGCAACTACAAGTACCCAAATGTACAGCGCCTAAAGCTTTTTTGTTGATCGTGAAATCTTTAATTGTGTCTACCTTCGACTTTGCATGTCGAACGTAAACAATGAATAACGCGGACGTCTAAGTAAACACTAGTATATAGTCGATAAATTTAAATTTGAAATTGGTTGCATGTGGCTCTGTTCCGATGTGGGGATATCACATCCTCGACACCAGCGGACGTCCATGTAGGTGCATATGTTATATATGTTGTAAATTTAAACCGTGCGGCGGCTTCGCCTAGCCTACAAAGGATGCCGCATATAAGGTCACGCCACGGAGACAACCCTAAAATCATAACTTCATTTCCGGTGTCTGCTAAGCATGCCGTAATATATGTACGTCATTGGAACAACCTTTTTTTAGGGTTGTCTCCGTGGCGTGACGCTATATGCGGCATCCTTTGTAGGCTAGGCGAAGCCGCCGCACGGTTTAAATTTACAACATAGATAAATCTAAAGTTAGGAAAAGTTGTGCGCTGCGCCTCGCGCAGTTTACAACTACCCGAACTTCCTATCAAATCGTAAACTATAACCATAATCGATGGGAGAACAAAGCCTCCAGATCGTCAAATTACTCCTACTCCCTACGTATCACTAAAATTTATCTCAGTCTGATGAAAACCATATCTTTATTCCGCCTCTCTCTTAATCCTATTTAACCGCAATGGGACAAATAGAGAAGCGGAATTAAGATATGATTTTAATCAGAATGAATTTATCTATATAAAACTATAAGTTCATGTGATTGAGGCACCCTGGCTCACCCCGACAAAGATGCACGAACCAGCCATGGCCACTATGTAGATATGTAGTGCACATTTTCGGCAGGTTGGTCCAGTAATATCGCACTGGATATCAAATCAGAGGATCCGGGTTCGATTACAACTGTCGACTCAGACTTCTTTTCTACGGTGATATTATAGAGATATCAAATGGGTATGGGGCTGACAAACTGACTATTGCCCAAATTACGCATTTGATAACTATTTTATTATCCTATACCAATATAACAATTACGCCCATATGAATGTGAGTAAATCCACATTTTCGGAGGCCATGTAATCCTTCACAGAGACTTGTACAACGTGTTTTGTGTATCATGTAATAAAATAGTCAAACGTCTCCTAAATAGACAATATGATATTGAGATCATCAAAAAGACTATAGGTCTTGTATTTGGACCCTCTACAGCCTTATGCAGACTTTTACTTGAACGTTGCACGCTGACTAACAGGGCGGTGGGGACTATATGACGGGCCTTGTCCAAACCTCTTTCAGAGGAGACATGGTCCTGAACCTCGTCCCCTCTGACTGTTAGTCGGGACTCCTACAGATCTAGGGTCTTAGCTCGCTTTCAGACTGGCAGAGCACGGTTTATCATGTTGATGTCGCATATATTTTTATACCATTATGTTTTTTACAATACCTTACGTGTTTATATTTCTATGACCTCTCAATATGCGATACCTGTTGACCCTTGTTCTTTACATGGAGGATTATTTATAAATTTTTAAATGTACGTCTTTTGATTGTTCTGCTGTTACGGTGAGTGGGAAGGTGGGCCCGTAAACTGGTTAACCACACCATTTGTTTGGCTTTTGTCAAATTAAATGACCGTCCTAAGTCGGTATCGTAATTGCACTACAATCAAATATTTTGTAATGTGTTAAATGTTCTATTATATTATTTATATTCATGTATTGTATAGCTCCATGGTGACTTCTGCCACATAACTGAGCCGGTAACTCCTCTTTTTTCTTTACTGTCTCTGTCCACCAAAAAAGCTTCAATATCTGCGTTTATTTTATTAACAAACTTCACATCTACCACCTCTACCATTGTCGTCTGTTGATCTTTGTCTGTCAGTGTTAGTCGCTTTGGTAAAGCGTTTTAATAATCATGACGGGATGATAGTTCACAGAACCCACAGTTCACAAACAATAGTCGTTTTGATCGTGACGTCAGACGTTCGGGGCTTATAATCGTATTATCGCCTTTACTTAGTATAAGAATAAATTTCTTAAAAGCATAATAAATTATTTTATGTCTTTCTGACCGTCCTTTGGATAAGACAATATAAACCGAGGCCCCTTGTCACGGTATACATTGGAATCTAAAATCATCACTGATTCAGCAGTTCCGTAGCGGAAGACATACTTGTTAAACAATGCACCACATAATCTTGAATAGACATTTACAAAAATCAAAAGAAATTGAAAACAATTTCGGTCAGGAACAACACTGAAAAGACATAATGTGTTTAAAAATGTACATCTAGTGCAAGAAAATTAATACATGTACTCGTATACATGTGTATCTTCCTTTATTTTCTGTAACAACTTGGTCGATTCCGCTGCTATTGGACTGCCACTCACCACTGCTAGTAGACTGCCACTCACCACTGCATGTTTCAATAATTCAGTTCTGACACGAAATAAATACCTCTTTTGTCATACAACTTAAATTTCTTTTCATAAATGAGAAGTACCTCCCTCATGTAATCTGTGTCCTTAGATGTGAGGGAGTGAAATTTCTGCTCATGTTATATTTCTATAAAGCCTGCTCAGCCACAAACAAAAGAAGTTGGATAAGGAATTTAATTACTCCTTCCGACATATACAAAATGTTTAGACAATCCTTATATATCGGATATTCCATTGAACTTGAAATTATAGAAAAAAAGGGTCTGGAAGGGAATGACTTATTTTTGCATTATACCAGGACTTATTCCTTACTATTGAATGTATTGCAAACGGGATCATCTGAATTTGCTGCCATAATTTGTCTTTTCTGTGAAAAGCAATACACTTTCTCAACCCGTAAATTTGACTTTTTCTACTGGGTATATGTGACGGGGGTTGCTCGCAATCAGGAGATGCTCACTCTCCCCGGGCACCTGATCTCACTCCATCACAGGGGTTCACATATGCTCTATAAGTAGACATATTTCATTATTTTCCACTTGTTTTTCCTTTTCACTGATTTTGTATGTCCTCTGGTTTCATGATTTTTAGACATATGGTTTGGATTTATCCATCATCTTTACATCACTAATTATTAAAAATTTAAAGTAACAAAGAAAACTTCTAGATTAGAGCCCATCAAGTTACCAATCAGTAGACCAATAGTACTAGGGTTTAAGATCATCCTATTTGCAATGATCCATTCAATCCAACTTGTCTCACATAAGCAATGTAACGTACAACAATTGCCTGTGAAAGAAATCTTCAGAAATAAGTTTCTGCATTACTTAATTTTGACTTCCAGTATATGTGTTCTACGTTCCAACCTCGCATTTCGCAACTGTATGTGAAAAGATCTCGGTTAGAACTATGTCTCGATCGATATGAGTGAATAATTGTTGAAAGCGATGAAAATTTCCAATTAAACACCTCAAAACAATTTACGTATTTTTGTGAACATGGTATTCATTTATCCAGTTACTTTTATCAAATACAAATCAACAATTATTGTGAGGATACTGATTAAAGCGAAGCAAAGCTGTCCTAACTCGGTGGTGGTAAATATTAAACAGTTACTTGTATTTACAAACATGCAGTATGCTTCGACGTATTGTATATACTATACATCGAGGGGGTAAATTGAGGTGTTCAAGTGCAGTCGATCTACTTTAGATCCTTAGAAACTGTTATTGTTAATGAGATTAGTACGATTCTTTCGAATATATGGGGAGTTGTAAAATTCTTGTATCAATTTAATATTCAATACGTTTCCTTTTCTTGTCTCCAGCAAGCTTGATGGTCAAGTGTATTGTTAATGCTCTATGCCAATAAAGCAAAGCATCTTGAAACTGAAGCCATTATCAGACTTCCTTGGTGTTTAAACACCTTATTCAGCGAGTGACCTCAGTTTTTCTATTAAACTGTCAATGGCAGATATTCTGTATCCGTATGCGACAATATGATATCAAACCTCCTGGTGTTCAGCAATCGTTATTCTTCTGTTCTATTTGAAAGATCTTACAAAAAGGATATCTATCCTTTTGTGGAAATAAGGTCCACTTGAGTTCTCTTTTTTGTGGTTTTGTTTTTCTACACCAGCAAAAAATAATATGTTTGTACGTAATGAAAAATAATTCTTTCATTACATTGGTGTTGGTTGATTTTTTTTTTTTTTTTTTTGTACGTCGTATTTTGATAATACAAAAATGATATTTTAGGTAATACACTCTGAAGATACATGTGGTATTCACAAAGGACGCTTTTAAACAGAAGTCAGACCAAGTACCCTATGAATAGAAAACCTCGCCTGTTTGAGCAGGGGTCACATTCGTGAATGTCTTTAACATTTAAATGGCACATCATACAGAAATGAAATAAAGGATTAAATACATGTAGATTAAAATCTATAGTTTATTTACTGTTGAAAATGTTCTGAACCCCCCCCCCCCTCTCCCCCCCCCCAAAAAAAAATACAAAAACAAAACAAGTATAATTCATCTTGTATATTAAAGCTGCATCTACAGAATTTTGATACGGTATGCAGAATGTACATGTGTTTATGTAAATTTGCTTCAATCACTTTAATGTTATATTATATTTTGGCCTTAAAGCAAGTAGAAGGTGACAATATTCCAAACATCAGACTTACAGATCTTAACATTCTAAGCTCCTTTGTTGTTACGAAATGAACATATTCATAACATTATACATTAAGTAAGGGATGAAACGCTCTCTTTATTTTATATGGGTGCCTTTCTAATCTGATTATATATTGTCACAGTACAGTTGTCCATTGCACAATAATGTACCTAAAATAATGTACTCGGAAAATGTTAAGAAAGATCAATTCACATTTGTTTTACAAACATAGTAATCAAAAGGAATGAATCTTATTTGTTTTTCGTTGGATGGAGGCATACATATGTACGTACGTACGTACGTGCTTACCTACCTTCCTACCTACCAACCTGCCTGTCTGCCTGCCTGCCTACCTACCTACCTACCTACCTACAGACACACACACACACACACACACACACGCACACACGCACACACACACACACACACACACACACACACACACATAGTGCGTGATGTTTAAGTTTTTGTTCCTGGCGGTATGCCTTCATCCAACGAAAACAAATTAGATGCATTCCTTATCAGTTAATTTCTTGTGAAATTGGCACGACATGGCTTATTTCTAAGGATCTCTTTGACGTCACATATACGAAAACGCAGAAAATGAAGACGTCAGAGAAAAAAAATGGTGGATGAGATAAACCCTAATTTTTAAACCAATCAAAATGCTTGTTACATGTGAAATTATATGGTATACATCTATTAATACAAACCTGGACAGAGACCGAATTCAAACGTCACAATTAAGTTGACGTTGAAATATATTTGTTTCATCATTCATTTTAAATGAAATAAGGAAAATATCTTATATTTTGTGTTCTGATAATGAAAATGTCACTCAAACTGAAACCATTACCATTCACACTAATTAATGATCCGTCATAGTTAAAAATCTAATAAGTTGGTATCGTTTTTCTAATCATTTAAAAATATCTAGAAATAAGTTATCTTTTCTTCCGTGGGATGAGGGGATTTTATACTAAATTCTGCACCATCTTATGATCTATGTTCACATTCATCAAAACCTCAGTGATAGAGCTCATAAAAATATGGCAGTAATGTATTATTCGTTTATTTAGTTTGATAAATACAGATGTATATATGGTATACCTTTAACACCTTCAACACATCTAAAAATATTATTTTGCTGTAATTTGAATTTAATTATTTTTTTTTTCTACAGAATGACACGGTACATAAAATAGCATATTAATCACAATACGCTATAATGTGTAATATTCCTCATCTCTTTTATTTATTTGCATTGTCGAAATTTTGTCCTGCTGGTCAAACATCGCTAAAATAGAAAAGGAAAGGAAAAAAATCACTTTCCTATTACCTGTTACCTTTCGTTGGGGCCTTATCTAATGGCATGACCCTCTAGGTCCATCTCGATATTATTTCTTATAACCGGTCTATTGTTCTAAACATTTAAAATAAACTTCGATTGCTATGGCTTTAATCCTGTTTTGAATACTGTTGTCATTATTTACATTATAGGGCTTTCGTTTCAGAAATAGGTCTTTAAAATATCACATTGGTAAACTGAATGTTAATAATACCATTATATATAACTGCTAAAATTTGAATAAAAGATAATGACAATAAAACAATTAAAGAAATTCAAGCAAGGAAAGAAAACAAGAGTAAGAACAAATAATACGTTACAATGACATTTCCTTGTGCAAGTTTAGATGTTTGGATTGACAAACACTCGGTTGATGTTAAAATTGATTACCGTTCCTACCTTCCCACCTGTCTTAAAACAATGTCAATAAAAGGATATACATTGGAAAATTTATAGATAAAACTCACCTCAAAAATGCTAATGTCATGTAGTACTAAAAGCAAGTAAATATAAAACATTCACAATATCAGAGAACTGTGAAAGATTATTCATGTTTTATATCGATATGAAAAGCCTTTTAGAACTTAAGCCTATAATAGACAATTATTGTATTAATCCTCATTGTATACAATAAAAACTCTGCAACGTTTAGAAAGAAGTGTCGGCACATATATATATAAGATAAAAAATGTCAGGATATATATATATATCCTGACATTTTTTTATCTTAATAGATCACATAATTACCAGTTGACTTAAAATTCGCATTCTTAGAACCGAAAATGAATCAAATTTTAAAACAATCTGCCCCTTGGAAAGAATTAACTGACCTGAAGGACTAAACATTTATTAAGTGTATAGTATATTTTGCACTATATGGCTGTGTTAAAAGAGTGAAAAAATACCATTGTCAAGATATGACATTTAACATTATTGATGCTAGGTTTTTAAATGGCCAAGATTTATATTTTTTCAACGACTTTTGGCAAACAAAACAAGAAAAACAAACAAAGGGGATAAACGACACCTGATCTCTAAAAGTTTGAACCGGACTTTTTTTTCACGTAGTGCAAGCTGGGAAATGTTTGAAATTTTCACTGAAGAAGTTCTATGGTCGATATAGGGATCTAGTGCAATTTCAGATTCCTCTTTCAAGAATGTTAACCGATATTTTGGGACCTGACTATACAAAATAACCATCTTTACTTTTTGACTATACTTGATTTGACGTAATATGTCTATATATACAGACACTTGTTCACGGGCGTTTCCGACACCGGAGTTTCAGTGAAGCAGAATTTCTTGCCTTGAATGGGAAAATTGACTTTGTTTTCTTGTCTCCTTCGTGTGTTCGTGCGTGTATATTTAGGTTATTACCTCCTCGACTTGAAAGGTTGTTGCAGGATGTTTGCGACGGGTGTTGTATGCAACCAAGGGACGCTTACTCTTCCCGGGCACCTGGTCTCGCCTTGATTTTATTGGGGTTCGCATTTGTCTGAATGACACTTCCCGATATTGTCCTTTTGTTCCATTGACAATGAGATATGATTAACCCTATGGTACGTCTTCGTTTTTTACTTTGCCTAGTATGATTTCTCACTAACCACACAAACTGACATTTTCTTGAACTCAGTATAAGATAAACAACACAAAAAAGGACATCTTTTTCCATACAGCATTAACTCGAGATCAGTGCCATTCAGCGAGTCAATGGCTTCGTATAAAAGATGATCAAAATGACAAAATTAGGCATATTAAATATATCCTTTTATGGCTTTGACATTAGTTACCTCCAAATTAGATAGATAATTACAAGACATTACTTTGAATCATACTTACAGTATGAGTGGAAAAAAGGAATAATCGACCCCATCTTCAATGTAAGCCAAGTGCTTCACCAACGAATCTGCCCCCATCAATTAGGGGGCAACTAAATAATATAATGGAAGATCATTGTTGAATCATAATGACAGTACCTATATATGTAGTAATATAATATTTATCATCAATCAGAATCAAAACTCCAATAAATAATCATTGCTAGAGTAATCCTACATGATGTTTATGATTCCAATAATCCAATGTGCATTGGTATGCAAGATTATATCAATATTCAATTAAGATAAACAGCAAATATTGGTTGCTGTAATTGATTTTATAATAGGAAGGCAACTAGAGTTTTAGAATCATTCATTTCATACTGTAATGCAAGGTTTGAATAGGTTATTCTTCAAGCAAAAATTATATATTTTATGCCAAACTGAATCGGGATGATAATGAATAAAAGCTTCGTATAAGATATAATAATTTATATATAATATGTTAATTCTAAATCCTCTTACAAGAAAAACGTATATATTACATCACTTTAATTACTCTGACGTATATTAAGAGGCGGTTTCATCTTCTGGTATTAGTGGGCGAAATCAGGCGAGTATTATGAGGACTGCCATGTTCCCCTGCTGGTCCAGGGAGAAGCCCTGATGGGGGATGGATGGGGCGAATTCTCTTGAAGCTTCTGCAATATGACGGACATGAATCTTGCAATGTCACCCTCCTAAGTCAGTACATTAGCTGTGGGATAATCTAAGCACTTTTTTCATGTCTTTTCTATACGTTGTTATTTGGGTTGTATTTATGGTCGATTTTGTCATACTAGTATTGCTCAGTTAGATCTGGTATTCCAAAAAAAACCCCCAAAAAGCTGATTCTGCTGCATAGCAAAATCTGCTATCGTCGCTTGCCCTCACGTACAATACTTCTGGTGGACAGTGCAGATGCATCTTTAGGCGGAGATTTTCAAAACAAAAATACTACGACCTGTCATGTAATGTCGGTCACGAAAGGATAAGGTAAGGAAAGGGTTGGGGTTAAAGCTTTGGTCAAAATGACTCGAAAAAGTCAAGATGTACGATTATTGGATTCATACTAGTGTGTCACCATCTTCACGAGTCAAGGGGATGCGCTACGTAAACTTCTCTCTCCCCTTGACTGATTGCATTCAAAGATCGTGGGCCAATTCGTGATTGGTTCACTTGCTCCGCACTTGCTTCCCTTTCATTAAAGCCTCTGTGCCTTTCGATTGAAAATCTTTAAAGCTGTGTACAGAAAACGTTTCACAAATTTTATGATACATAGAATAGAAGATTGTAGCGATTATTGTTTTCTTCGTACCCAAGTGAGGCTTAATCTCATTATTCAATTTGGTAAGTAGTATACTGAATATTTTTCGCTAGGCGGCGCCATCAAAACCCACGACCTTTGAATGCAATCAGTTTACATAGCGCATCCCCTTGACCCATGAAGATGGTGTGTCGCATACATATTATACTCTCTCTTTATTTGGGGGCAGGCGCAAACATGTACATGTGCATGTTTGTTCATACATAACCGAAAAGGGTCAAACTTATCGTTGACAACTTCAATATAAAAGGAGCAATGACGAAGCTCTGGAAGAATAAAATACAACAAAGGGTATCTGTAAATGTTGTTTTATTTCTTTACAGACTTTGAATAAATAACTCAACATAATCGTAATGTGTATATTAGCCTCTTCAAATCTAGGTAAGTACTGATTGTAAATAGGACACATGCTATACTACATTAGCAATTAAGGAGTGTAGTGTTAACAAACAAAGAAGAGGCGGAATTGATATCACTGTACAACACTAATCAGGCAATTAACAAAAAGCATGTTTACTATGAAAAAGAATATATATTAATTAAGTAGGTCTGTCTCCATCACACATAGATTGTCCTTAAATGGTTTCGGCTTTTTCTTGTAAGAAAGATTTGTGAATAGTTTACTCTACAAATCTTTTGGTCTTTATCAGTTTTGGCTTTCTGTACCTAGAAAGTTGTAAAAATGTCGTGAAACCTCTGTACCAAGAATGCAATGGATTTTGAATTCAGAGAAGTTGAAAAGTAGATAAACATCCATGACTACATACAGAATGGTCGAATTTGACCTTAAGAGTGTGCTCAGAATTCTATCGTAGTCACTGACAATAGAATCAGTGGCAGTTGCAAATTAATGATGTAGTAGATATATATATTTTCATGTATATTGAATATTGGATATTAACAATAATCGCCATACTATGCATGCCCCTGCAATACGAATCAAAGCAATCGGAATTAAAGTCCTTTCATTTTGCATAACGAGATCTTCTCTACTTATATTGGTTGGTTGATTGGTGTTTTACGTCGCTTTCAACAATTTTTAAGTTATATCGCGACATGGAAGCAATAGGTTAAATTATTTCAATATATCCATCTGTTATATCTATCAGTCTCTCTTTCTGTTCAAGTGATATGCATTCAATCCAAATGATCCGGAAGAAAACGAACACAGAGAATTATTGGTGTTAAATGACACACCAGGGATACTGTCTAGACTTCCCTTACTCCGTGGATGACACAAATCAAGTGCGGTACCCATTATTTGCGAAATTAAGAAATTAAATACACCAATAGATAATTTTGTTGCACAATATAATAAACAGGAATTTTTGCAAGTGCATGTAGATATGACATCCCTTTTTTTTTTTTTTTTTTTTTTTTTTTTTGTCCGTTACGAAATGATTTTTTTCCCATTTTGACAGGTGCATTGTAACCATAAATCGACATTTTATATGAAAAATCGGACTTCGTATGCGTTGTTTCCGTTAATCTGGACTCGATTTTTTACATTTTGTATATATGTAGTAACGTTTCAAATATCTTGGTTTCAATATCGAGATAAACATTTCCAACCTCTAAAGCAATTTTCAAAACAATCTTCAAAACAGTTTGATTTTTTAGATTAAGTGACCTCGTGTTAGTAAATTAAAGTTTATTTAATACATTTTTTTAGAAAAAAGAAGTATAATATAGTGTAACCCGTAGAAAAATAAGTAAAATATTATTTTAAACAGAAATTCTTCGGTTGCTGTCCAGAGGTGGAAAAAGCACGTGGTAAGTGAAAAAGGATAAATTAGGAAACAAGCAAACACATTAATCTAATTTTTACTTTCAGATTTACACATCTATTCAATACTTCTGCATTAATACAACAGTGTAAGCAGTGAAATTGGCAAGTTGTTTTAAACCGCACTATGAAATCATATACACCCATTCTAAAGCAATCATCAATGGTAGCTAACAAGCTGTGTATTGTTAATTCCACACTCATTCGGGTAACGAGATTTATGCATTGTGTGTAAAACAAATAATAAAATGTTAAAACGAGGCTCTCAATGACATGGCTTCATTAAAATTAATTGAAAATTAGGAACGGTAATTTGCTAGGAAATAAAACAAAATTGTCAGGGTTAACGGGTGGATTTTTACGGAATTTGGGAAATCCTTCCCTTAAATTTATTTCTGAATGCGGATTGTGGAGTGTCTGATTACCGATTATGTTTGGGGAATCCCTTTTATAGATTAGTTGATTTTTTAGATTACCCGAGCCGATATACGGATCATCAGTGTATCTGTAGGACGCTGGATAAGATGATCAAAGAATAAAGGAAAAGATATATGATCTAACATATTAACAGGATTAAGCACATTAAACATCACAAAGATATTCTATTATAATACAGTTGCGCCATTGACTTCGAATGGTCAATTAAAGTGTTCAGATGATGTGATTAGTGGATTTACGAGTGTACTTTTGCACAAAATCCAATTAAGTAGCAAAACAAAAGTTAAGAAACGGAAGGGCATACAAAATCATCATGTACAAATAGTAAAAAAGGAGCAGAGCGTTTTCTTCAAAAGCATAAGGTAAGCCCAAATGGTAGTGAGATTAGATATCTTTGGTGTGTCGGTATCTCCTGCATGCTGACAACATTTGTTGCAACATAAGGTAAATTCTGAGTATTATGAGTGACTAATTCGGTGTTCCGATTGGTCAGAATAGGTCTCAGTCAATAATATCTTTCAATATTCTGGATAACGAGTTGTCATATTGTATTATAAAACCGTATTTTGACCATTAATCTTCTTGGATGACGTTGTTAGTCTCATCCATCATTTCCCATGTTGACAACCCCCCCCCCCACCCCTCCTTTCATAAATACACCGACAACATTTGTATCAAATATGGAGCAGATTTGAAAATTCCTGTTCAATGTGCACATCTTCATAATGTGATCTTTCTTTGTGCCATGTTTAATCAAAGTTCACAAAGTTTTAAAAGGGTTTAGGAGGAGTTGTGACAAGATATTTTGCAAAGAAAAATCTAAGAAACTCTAAGTCCAAGGGCCATAACTCCTGTATGGGGGAGGGGGCAGTATTCCCTTATATGCATATCTTTATAAGGCGTTCATGTGCCTTGGAGGAGTGAGCGTCTCTGATTATTTCTGATTGAAATCTAGTGAATATGTTATCTAATCCGGTATTTTCAAACAAGTAAAGACGCTCTGTTTATATGATCGTGTCTCCAAATGTTAACTGACATTTTCGGAAGAAAGTCCTCAAACTGCATGAGATCCCTCTATCGATCAAGAATTTTCTTCATCGACTATTTCGTACGTTCTATATGGAGCTTAGCCCTCAAAACAAATTCTTCGTATATACAACTTGCACGGGTGTCACACGAAATGAAAAGGTAAGGAGAAGACGGTATGATACCAAACAGGAAAGTTGGTATCAGTAAAATAAATTATCAAGATTACTGTATAAAGAACAACCATCCCTATTTGACAGGAATATATTGTCGAGGTACGAAGTACAAAGGTGTTGTCTGGGCAGAATCTTTTATCTCGATTTCATTGGTGGAAACAGCTATGAACCGATGCTGTTATGGCTTTCCATACAACAAATGAAATAAATAATATGTATACTAAATATGTATAGTAATACGACATCAGAATCATCTGCAGGAAAATTCAATGAGCTGACAACTGATTTATAGTTATAATTCATTGTTTTGGATTGGAAGGCGCTAATTCAAGACCAAGCTCTTTTTCCAGACAGTTTATATAGTATGTCCTACCTTTAAAAACTAAAATTGTTTGCTACCTTGTCAACAATAATGTAATTCTGGTGATGTTGAGAAAGTTTTCTTACAAATCAGGGTCACAGAAAGTAGTCTTGGTTGATGTTGTTTACGGAACACTGGATACTTCGTTTCCTTTACTTAAGCAACTCACCGATGGATTTCTTCCATTCTGAAAAATTATTGACTTCAGCATCCCCTCGTTTCGCCAATCGTCTGGCATATCACTCAAATGATTTCATAATATCAAAATTGTGACGCCATGTGAATTATATAACGAACTTATTTATCTAATCAATTATTTCAATATTCTCTATATTTATACCCCCGCAAACAGTTTGGGGATATATAGGAATCACCCTGTCTGTCTGTTCATCTGTTCACATTTTTCTGGACCATAACTTCTTACCCCTATGTCAGACCTGAATAATATTTCACACAATTCTTATCCATGACCCAAGAGTGTGTCATGACCTTAACTCATGGATATATCTTCAAGGTCAAGGTCACAGTGCCACACATAGCAAAACTTTTTGTCCGGGCCATAACTTATTATCCCTTTATCGGATTTTGATATTTCACACAATTGTTGTCCATGACCCAAGGGTGTGCCATAACCTTCATTCAAGGTCATATAATTAAGGTCATGTTCACAGTGCATACCTAGCCAAAATCTTTGTCTGGGTCATAAATTCTTACTGCCAAAATGGATTATTATCCAGGATAATGTATCAAACAATTGTTGTCCAAGTCCATGTATCATGACTGACTTAAGATCATATCTCCAAGGTCAAGATCGCAGTACTAACTTGTCCAGGCCATAGCTTCTTACTGCTATCTTTGATCTGCATTACATTTCACACCATTATTGTACATGACACAAGGGTGTGTCATGACCTTGACTCATGGTCAAATCTTTAAGGTCAAGGCCACAATGTACACATAGCAAAATTTTTGTCCGTAACTTATTATCCCCTTATCAGATCTGAATAATATTTCACACAATTGTTGTCCATGATCAAGGGTGTGTAATGACCTTGACCCAAGGTCATATCATCAAGGTCAAAGTCACAGTGCATACATGGCCAAAATCCTTGTCTGGGACATAACTTCTTACTGCCAAGATGGATTTGGCTAATATATCAGACCATTGTTGTCCATGACCCAGGGATGTGTCATGAGTTTGACTCAAGATCGTATTTCCAAGGTCAAGGTGCACAGTTGTCAAAATCTTTGTCCGGGCCATCACTCCTTACTGCTATGTTGGATTTTAATAACATTTCACACAATTGTTGTTCATGTCCAAGGGTGTGTCATGACCTCCACTGTAGAACATATCTTCAAAGTCAAGGTGACAGTGAACACATAGCCGAAATCCTTGTACATGCCATAACTTCTCACTTCCAGGTTGGAACATCCATTACACTTATACCAGTGATGTATCTTGGGATGAATTATTGCATGTTTCAACTTTACTGCCAAAGGGGGTTTTTGTCCCATTAGGACTGTTCTAGTTATTTAAGATATTTGAGGATCTCGCGTCACAAGATGACCACGCAGAGTATATTCAAATTTAGAAGAAGAGTTTGTACATGGCATACTTTGACTTTGTTGCTTTCTCGATGTGTTGACAAACAACTTAAAACCCTAATACCCTGAATTTATTTTGTTTCCTATGTGACCAATGTGGTCATAAAAGAAAAGACGAGACATCTGACCAGTCTATGACAAAAACCATCAAGGATATGCACATAAGACATGATTATAGTCAAATAAACACAGAAAACGACACTACAAAAATATTTGATTGCATTACAGTTAAGATACCGAATTAGGAGGTCCAAAGCAGCACAATCAAAGGAAACGCATTAAAAATTATATATAAACCTCTGTGGAAAGAAAAAGATAAACAGGTTTCTCAAGACGAGAGGTCATAAATATTTCAGAGTTTAAAAATAACAAATGGAGCGATAGTTCTCCTTAGCCGTGTGTATGATGTTCCTGTTTCTGCCTAAGATAAGTCCCGAGATATGGTTAATAGGATGCTATATTTTCTCTAAAATGTCTTCATAGTCAAATAAAAAGAATGATTAAAATACCGAAATAGATGTGTATTTCCTCCTTGGTTAAGGTTACATTGATGGCCAAATATTCAATCCCAGAATTTTCCTTTTATTTCGCCGAAAAAAATCATGGCACACAATGTGTTCTCAGTGCCGTAAAAGGAACGTTTCGTAAGATTATTAGAAACTGCATTGTTTTTAATAAGAAGACAACATTTTCTACTGTTTTTTTTTCTCCACGCTTGGCAATTGAACAATCGTGGGATCAAACATGTGATCTTTCACAACATCAATGCAAACAATGTAAAGTAAAGTAAAGAAGAAATTTGACGTACTAGAAATTATCTCTAAACTGTATGACATCTGAAACTAAGGCATTACTGTATTGATTAATATGGAAGTATTTTTTCAAAACAATTGTTAAAATATTTTCATACAAACTGTCTGAGCACAAAGAACCATCAAAGGTCATTAAAGTTTTATAGAATTGGGCAGTCGGATAGTGCAGTGAGAGGGGCTGCTTTCACTGATAAGTTTTTGATAATAATTACCAGCAACCCATCGCAAGCAAACTTTTACTCAGTATGAATATTTGAATAAGTCTACAGTGGAGATACGTTCCTAGTTCAGTGCTTCGAAATTTTCATCTTCGCTGTCAATTATGCCGTGCCACAGGGTTTCCATTTATACATTCTCTTCGAAAGAATAGAGAAGCAGAAGATGATCAATTTTAAAAATTCTTTCTGACTGCCGGGTTAGAGCGTAAATCGTCAGAATATATATTGAGTGTGACAGATCTGCCCATATGTAACGAATGAAATGGAAGCTACTTATGAGGAAATGTAATTCCATCTGCGCTTCAACAATATAATTAATATCGAAATTTGGTATTGTCACATTTTGTTATATGTATGACATTTTATCTGTTCAGTGTGCGTGTTCATTCTTTCCTGTTTGCGTATGTCTTACTGCTACTTGAGAATGTTGTTATACCCTTACAGAGATTAAGAATGCTGCCTATCCTATGTTACCTGTAAGATCAATGACATAAATTTCAGGAGACATTGGGATTAGGCTATTGACAGATAAATTTCTGAATTGAATTAAGTACCCAAAGGTATTTATGAAATACTTGTGTCAGAACCAAAATGTTTAAGGAAATGATCCGTAAGAGGTATGATTTTTTTTTTGTACAAATTTTGTAACTGACCAGTGATGTACACCTTTATTGCCATTTAGTATAAAGAGTTCCAACTGATTGCTATTTTAATATTCCACCTTCTGTCAATCACTGTTGTTTCTCGAAACTATTATTTCGGGTTAAACTGATATTTTCTGATTGAAAGTATTGTTTTGAGAGTGTTCGGTAATTTTTGCTAATTTATGTCCTTTTACTGACTTTAAATCAATGAAAATTCTGTTTTCCGAAATGATTTAGATTAATCGAAAGAGTACCTAATCGATTGGTAAAAAATACTGCCTGCTACATAAAGGTGTTCTGTATCGTTCAAAACGACAAATATTTTTTTATTAAATGCTACAATTGTGCCAAGAGAACAGAATTCTTTGTAAGTAATAATGTTTTATTGCAAATCAGATGGTTAATAATACTGAAAGTTTTGTTATTTAGGTCATGTATCTGTGTTTAGGGGGGGTGCGAGGGTAAATAAAAATCATAAGAATTTTGAAAACCCTTATCATGTTTATATATCATTTATTTTGTGTCATACATGTATGAGGGTTAATTCAAAGGTATATTTTCAGGTAAGTGTAATTTTACGTGTACGAACGTTTTTCGGGGGGGTTGGGGTGGGGTGGGGGGTTGTATGAGAGTTATAATATGTACGGATTTATATGATATTTGTAATGATCATGAATCCTTCTTTCAGTTATTGTCTGATATATTAACTTCTTTATTTAATTTTAGTCATAATTGAACCGTTTCTAGTGATAACACAATATTTCACTAATCACAATGTTATCGATTATAACTACGATTATCCAGTTACCACTCAATATAATTACGAGTTGAACTAAGTACAGTACAATTATGGCCAGCAGGGGATGCTTACAAATCCATGGTAATCCATTTAAAAAGCAGCAGTCTGTCAACTATATTTATAATTGTAAAGACTTGATAAATGTTGAAACTTTATGCGCAAGATGAGTCTTCCTCTCCCTCCCCATTTTCTTACAGATAACCGTAGACGTCGTCACTTTGAGATGTATAGACTTCTGCCAACATATTTATAAAATCTGTTGCCCTGGCAAGATTGAAGAAGTAGTTACAAGGAATAAAACACCAATTTCTTTTTGAAAGCGCAAAAAAAAAAAAATAATAAGACAGCTAGAGGCCCAAGTTATTATTCACATTGTGAATAAAGCTGTCTACGCTACAGGAACATTTTATACACAAACATGTCTGCACCCACATCGGTGCTCGCCGAATCGCGTATTATTTTGTGATTGTACAAAAACACACAAATTGCAACGCAAACATGAAATCTCTGATATGCCATGCAAGAAGTGCTGAAATGAACTCTTCTGGAGCAATTCTATCGAGAAGCTCCCCCCACTTGCTTGTATTTGAACAGTATATCAAAAGTAATGCTAACAAAATGGATTAATGGACTGGAAAATTTTGAATAAATGCGGGAAGAGTACATTTTAACTGATGCCATAATTAGTTGGAGCAAACAATCTATAACTTATTAAATGACCTATTAGAAAATGTTTTTCTGATTAGTTCTCAGTGATAACTTATTTAACTTCCAACAGATCTTAATAATAAGTAATAACAGTAAGATTAAACTCAAAGACTACCTCTTCACGAGGTCGTATGTTACATTGATATTGATGCTTAAGAGAGGTGTTGATGCAAGGTAAAATACATTGGTTTTACTTCGAACTAAAATGTCATGATTTCGAACATTAACCGATAGCAAGATCGTACACCCAATGCTTAAACAGAAACAAAATAGCAACCACGAATTTATCGTGGATGTAATTGGGGTTTTAGTTGTTGACTAATCCAAATGTCTGAAGTTGCACTTAAATGGACCATCCTTAGTCGGTATCGCAATTTGATCATTATTAACTACTTTTCTAATAGCATACAGCTCAATAAGATCATCTTTCCTTTCTTCCGTGTTTACTTCTCAGATTTAGTGCAACCCACATACTAAGTAGTGCTATAGCATTGTTGATAAAAGCCGCTGTGGCCTAGCGGATAAGGTGCTCGACTCCTGATCGAGAGGTCCCGAGTTCGACTCCCGCCCCGGGCACACCGGTGTTGTCTTTCGGATGTGACAGACCGAGGTCCCGTATCACGATAGGCGTGGCACGTAAAATATCCCTCACTGCTTAGAAGCCGGCGTGGCCTAGTGGTATCGCCCTGGACTCCTGATCGGGAGGCCGGGGTTCGATTCCGGTCATGCCGGTGTCCTGTCTTTCGGATGAGACAGTAAAAACCGAGGCCCCGTGTCGTGGTATGCATGGCACTTTAAAGATCCCGGTAGATGCCGTCACCATATACGTGAAATAATCGTGGAGTGACGTAAAACCATAATCAATCATTGTTGATATTGAGCTTCGGAGAACATTTGTTTTGGTCGTCGTATATTGCTTTACCTGATTACCTCGTTTCACTTCTTATCTTAAGGGTCCATAAATGTCCACCGTGGCACTTTATTGTTGGTGACACAGTCTCAAACACCAGTCACCTTTCCATTTTACATTATTTATAAGTCTTAATATATACGCAAGAAGAATTTCTATGCATGGTTAAAGAATGTTCGTATGCACATAGCATTGACATTATTGTAACATTCAAACAATAAAACATTTTAGTAAATTGCACTGCAATGTGAGATGAAATCTATCTCGGTGTACATAAAACAACAGGATAATAAATTGCTCACTAGTACAAGAATATGACCACCTTGGGAAATCTCTTGTGCGTTTTATTGAAGATGAAGCGTTACTTTGACCCAGAAAAAATGAATCAGCCATTCCGTATGCCCTCCGTTTCTGTGTGAAACTCCTTATGGGCTAATTAGTCTGTCAGTTTTGTATAAAGAAAAAAGATCTTAGTGGATGTCCTATAGCCGCTTTAAACACATGTTACGGTGCTCCAAGCTATAAGAAATACATTGTATTGATTAAATCATACGTTTGACAAATTCTGAAACAATAGTTAAGGTTGAGTAGAATCGAATTGTAAAATTGCCAAGGAAATTGATGCGATGTCTCTATTCTTACAACGACCCACCTTAGTGGACAGTCATGGACCTCAAAGTCGAAGGTTAAGCACGGTGGCTCAGGACAAAAAAGTTTCTTCTGTTTAGATAGACACCGAAATCAAGCAAATGACATAAACTTTCCAGTAAAATCAAAAGCGAAAAATAAAGACCCGTTAATACAAAAAAAATCTCATATACGTTTATATGATACTAATCCATGTAATTTTAAGATTTCCAAAGCTATCGTGTATATTTACTGTCTAATTCGAAGCAGATGTAAATCTTAAAATTGCATGTAATTCATGTGAAAGTCATTATTAACAAAATGCCTTTTCAGTTATCGAGATTCCATGAGTACATATGTAAGATCTCCGATACTACCACACGTACATATTCTTGGCATGTTTGCAGATATGTTCTTCAGTAATTATTTTTGCTTGCATTACCCTATAATTACCCTCTGGTATTGCTTCTGATCTTCTGTGACTCATGAATGTCCTTCTTGATATACATTACTTTGAGTATGACAGTATTATGTCTCTAGAGAGAGTGAACATTTATAAAATACAGCGTAAGTTTAGAATGGATTCTGTGAACACCAAAATATTTATTGTTTCAAACATTTCAAAGTACAACAGCATTTACATGTGAGAAACTTCAGAAGACAGTGCAACATTAAGGGGGCAGTCTGCTGATCTCAAAAATTAAAAAGGAAATCTACAACTGTCTATTTCTTGTAAGATATACAAGAAAAAGTCAAGATAGAGTGATATATAACAAAAAAGACAGGTTATAGTGCAAATTATCACGACAGGATCAAATTGTGTCTGGACCATTCCGCTTTTCTTAAATATACAGAAAGATCATTTTGGGACACATCCCTGGATTTTTCTTAGGAATATAATGAATGGCATCATGTGTAAGTGTGTGTGCGTCATGCATGTTTTATCCGAATTAGTACCAACAGATTACCCTTTACATGTTTTCCAAGGTAATTATTCCGTGTGTGTTCCCTCATGTTTTCAAATAAAATTGCCTCTTAATTATAATACCCACATTCAGATCTTAACATTAATGTTATTAGGATATTTTAGAGATACAACCTTCAATATCGTAGCTGTCAATATACAAAAATAAATATATATCAAAAGGGGCAAATGTATACAAAATAGAACATTTTCATGCATTTCACCTTTTACCTTTAATACTCATTAATTAACAGTTAGGTGTCCTTGAAAAGGAACGTCAAGTTCACTAGAAAACACCGACATTAATAATCATACTACTTGTTATTATATTACAAAACATGAAAACTAATGCACCCTATAGATTATCACCATGCATGCATATTGTTCTTGTCTGAATTGATGTTGTTTTAAAACCGTTTTAACCACACTAATTGAACGACGTTTGTTACTTCAATTGACCGTCCTATGTCGGTATCGTAACTACAGCACAATCGAATATTTTTGTAATAAATATAGAACATATATACCTTTTAATTTTGTGCACCATATGCGCATTTCGACAAATCATGTATTTCCGTGTATATTCCACTATTATCATGTTTGTGTGCATGTTCTTGATGATTTTTGTCATACAGCTTTTTCAGATGTCTTCAGTTTTCTCTACCATATTATCGAAAATGAGCATATTTTTTTCAAATCTCAAAATCTTAACAGATAGTTGAAAGACTTAATTACATTTGCATCTATGACAAATTGTTGCGTGTTAATACAGGATTTTTATTAAAGCTGTATACCCTATGTTCGCTAGTGCAGTGCATAATATAGGTTAATTTATTGTAAATTGTTTTGATTATATATATATAAAGACTAAAACATATTTTAAAAAAGGACCCCTGCAAATGTTGTGATCAAATTCGTCGCATTGAGAGATGGCTGTCTAAAACGCGATGTTTGTAAACATAATGCTTACAACCAACTTATCATGTGATCTATTTCGGAAGCCGCCGCATCACGGACACTGATGGAGGGCGAGGTAAATAAACTTGATAAGTAACTTTTAAAATCTGCATTCAAGTCTGCTAAAGTTAGTATTTACTGAAATCGTTTTCTTTTGGAGTCTCCCTTCATCGTATTTGTTTTGATGAAACTGCGCATGCGCGTAATCAGATTATGGTTGTATTTATGGAATGCCCACTTTAGTTACGAAGTATTTTCTCTTTATTTTGATATCTCCAAGGGTTTAAAGCAACAAAAAATGTTATGTACGCAAAGTTATTAACTTCAGCCATACGAGAAAAATACAGTTTTTGTTTTACATGCCTTAATTTTTCAAATTATACCGAATTGTATGGTATAGTTGAACTTTTAAATGTAAATGAATTATAGACAAAGAATTATAAATCAATATTACTTTCGTTTATGATATTCAAAACCTTCGCCTAATGTATCATGAAAGAATATACAATATGGACTATACTATAATACATTATCACCTTGAGTTTAATATTCTTTAACATGATATTGTCTTACCTTCTGTTACAATAAATATAGAACATTGTATTCTTTTTCATATCAATTTTTGTAAATATAGACAACAGTTGCACTACTTTAACATTTTATTTGGCAAAACATTATATTTATTTGATACATGCAATTCATCGATAACTTTTATTTTCGTGGGAATAAAAACAAATTTTTGGTGTTATATCGTTTGCTTTACTTGAATAAATGAATATTAGGTTGTATTTATCCTGTTTTCCCTCATGTAGTAGAATGGCCCGATAATCAAACTCTTCTGTAAAGCTTGTCGTCCTTGGCAACTTTTACTGAATACAAAAGGCGATAAAACCATTTTGTTAATAGAGATATAAATCTACAAATAATAATTTAGAGGTTGTTTATGATTCTATTAAACAGCCTAGTGAGAGACATTACAATGAAAAATAGATGCATTCCATTCCATCCACAATTCTATTGCGGCTACCTGCTTATATCTTTTGAAGGTGACCGATCTTCTGTCTTATGCATGAGACAGTATAAACCGAGGCCCTGTGTCACAGTATACGTTGGCATGTGAAAGATCCCTCACCGGTTCGGGTGGGTCTAAAGGTCCATAGCATAGAACAAAATTACGAAACAATCCACCACTATATAAGGGCGATGATTTTCAAATAACAAATCAATACAAATTTAATTTAAATAAATGAATGACCGTTTTTGACAACTTGTCTATGCTTTACCTATACAGTCATATCTCAGTTTGAGCAGCAAGTCATAAAAATGATATGTGATATATCACTTTGCTCAATATGAATCCTTGAGCAGTGTAAACAACATAGGTATAATTAATTTTTATACACTTATTCTTATTTCCTTCCCCTTAATACTTTAGATAATACCTCCACATGCTTTTCAGAATTATTTCTTTTGATACAAAACTATATCTTGATTTACGTCTTAAATGTAAATAGTATGTTCTGTTGTTTTGTTCGGCGGCTATATTCTAAGTGAGGAAAGGTGACTTTACGTTGACCCTATTGACATTCACGTAATAGTTTCACCTTATTGAAAGTGCAGTCACGTAAGGAGTTTCCCATATGAAATGTGAGGATTAGAAGCTCTAAGGCAGGCAATGAAGTACTTTATCATAGCTAACAGAACATAAAGCACTTCATATGCTGTGAAATGTCCGTAAGTGCCGTTGAATGAATCTATTGAATTTATTACCTCTATGTAAATAAATAGATACAGAGAATATATGGATTAATGCGATGCAGAATTGGCATGCAAATAAACAAATAGTGTGTAACCGGTTAATGTACCAATGTTTAAGGTTTGCTGAAAATGTAAGTGATGTAGATACTATTATTTCCTACGTAATTTTCAATGCATTTTGTTGAGGGAGATAGATTCATTATATATCAGTTTGTGAAGATAATACTGTACGTTAATATATTTGTTTACTATGAGATGTTCTCCTGATATATCAATATATGTAAGTACAAACTGTTTTCCTTTCAAAGACCTTCATTATTTTTAACTTATATTAAGTTAAATCATTTTGATAAATCTAAATTCTTAGCATCTTGTTGACTGCATTACAAAAGGAATAAACAGGAGTTTGTTATTATGATATCCAATCTATTTAAAGAGAAAACTTAGTTTTATCCATACCTAAACATTTCTATTCACAAAATTTATATAGTTTGTTGCATAAATAAAACAAACTGAAACCAGTTTATGACATGTCACCTTATGTAAGATGATTCGATATATATATATTAAATGTGCGAATGCACACTTGACATTCGAACACAGGGCTTTTCAATTACGAGCCAACCTCATTCCCAACCTGCTGTTCTACTGTGTGATGCATAGAATGTACGAATTGGTTAAATAGATGAAAATTATCTCACCTTAAATTGAATTCTAGGTATATCTTTAAATTTACACCGATTTGACGCGTCAAATGATGTCATATAGAGGCTAGGTGACGTCATATTATAAGAATTGGTCACGAGTCATTTGATTGAAATTCACAGAGAATTGATGACCCGAGGTCAGGTCACATCCCCTGAGAGTACCAGGTCGTATCATTAATTTGACATATTGACATCACAGGGAGAAATTGTTTTATAATATCGAAATATATACACATATAAAATGTATATTTTATATATCATCAAGAATAATGACCGGGTCATAATATCACCAATAATGACTGAGTTATTTTACCATCTTCCGGTCAATAGATATCACATCATGTATTTTTAGTCATATGTCATTTTTATGGGTTTTTGATAAAAAAAATCCCAAAAGCCTAACAGAGGTATAATAATATATTTTGAAACATTATTTGAAATTGGAGTTTTGTAACCTTGGTGTATTAATTGACAAATTTTTCATCTGGTAGTTTTCATTCCATACTTTTTTATCGTTGTCGTGTATTTTTATTATTAATGTTTTTACTTTAATGCTTTGTTTGTACATTCTACCTGCAATTGATTGCAATTCTTTCTTTAATCATGGCTAACTGCATCGCTGCATCTTCGTACTCCGCTTAACTGCTAACAATTTTAATCTTTTCCTTCTGCTTGCCCATCAGCTCCGTTTTCTTTAATCCTCAGTATTTGCTGTTATTTAAAGTGCACAATTAAACCTCAGTTTCGAAGAAAACATATACATTTTATAGACCGTAGCTGTGTCATCACGGTAATGCAATCTATACTCCTATAATGACGTGTTTATTGATACTTATTCCTTAATCCTCTCATCAATCTAACCATAAAACCGCAAACTCCTTCAGTAGATTAAGGAGATATTGTCTTTGAAGAAAAATAATTTCCGAGTTCATTTCATGCTTGTCGGAAGGAACGGGCAGAGGCAGGATGCTTTATCGTAGACGGAGTAATACGTATCGTAGCTAATGGAAGTCAGGTGAAGGGAAGACTCAGGAAACTGTCATATCCGGTGTCATACAGTATATATCTCATGGTAATCAGGTGAACAGAAGGGAAGAGTTAGGAAGTTTTTTTTTTCATTGCTGGAGTTATATAGATTAGAGTGGATGACTGGAAGTTTGAGATAACCGTAAATGTATACGAAAAATAACTAAAGACAATCAGGTGAATGCTGCGATGACTACAACAGAAAGTACACACGCGATTTTGTTTTACGTACTAATGCATCATTGCGTATATTCAATAGACTGCACCGGCATAAAGAACAATATTCGTTACTATCTTCTTTACTTAATCAGATATAGTCAAAACAAACCTATAAGGACAACAGAATGGAATATGACGACTTAAATGAAAGAGAAAAGAGGATTACTGGCTCAGTTATGTGGCAGAAGTCACCATGGAGCTATAGAGTACATGAATATAAATAATATACTAGCACATATAACACATTACAAAAATATTAGATTGTAGTGCAATTACGATACCGACTTAGGACGGTCATTTGACAAAAGCCAAACAAATGGTGTGGTTAACCGGTTTACGGGCCCACCTTCCCACTCACCGTAACAGCAGAACAATCAAAGGACGTACATTTAAAAATTTATAAATAATCCTCCATGAAAAGAACAAGGGTCAACACGTATCGCATATTGAGAGGTCATAAAAATATAAACACGTAAGGTATTGTAAAACACATAATGATATAAAAATATATGCGACATCAACATGATAAACCGTGCTCTGCCAGTCTGAAAGCGAGCTAAGACCCTAGATCTGTAGGAGTCCCGACTAACAGTCAGAGGGGACCAGGTTCAAGACCATGTCTCCTCTGAGAGAAGTTTGGACAAGGCCCGTCATATAGTCCCCACCGCCCTGTTAGTCAGCGTGCAACGTCCAAGTAAAAGTCTGCATAAAGCCAAATACAAGACCTATAGTCTTTTTGATGATCTCAATGTCATATTGTCTATTTAGAAGACGTTTGACTATTTTATTACATGATAAAATAACGTTATCGGAGCCTTTTGATAACGAAATAAAGGGATTTTTCCGACGTTTGCTTACATTATTAGATTAATGATAGGGAATGGTTACCAGAAAACTTTCATATCTCATTACATTTATATTGTATGCATATTTAATATATTTATAACAGGTTTGGTTAGTCGGATGGTAGACGCTCACTCCTCTATGATTGCCCATTGCCCGGTGCGTATATACAGAATCAGTTACTTCAGTGATATAGTCTATATCTAGATTCCATAACATGAAAAGGCCATGCCCTCCTATTTCTCTCCTGTTCCGCTTTCTGTTGTTCGTATCTCGCTCAGATTTGCGAATAGGGAAAATCTAAATTGGAAATTGTTATATTCATGATGATACTTTTATCCAATATATACTGCATACTGAAGTTTAAAGTCATAATTCTATTCTAAAGTAATAGATGCGAATAGTCCTTAAAGATGCTGTCCAAACTTCTGGGAACTTATTTTCTGAACGAAAATACTATTTCATCATTTTGCCCTATTTTATCTGATATAAATATGACTATTTGATAAATGTTTTTCAATATTATTATTATTATTATTATTATTATTTCAATGTTTTTGTTTATGTTAGATGTCTATGACGTATAACAAAATGTATTTAGATCAAATAAATATTTACAAAATTTTAATGGAGAACACATGCCTGAATAGAACATTTCATCATGAATAAGAAAGATATCTTTGCACTGTAACTACTGTAATTCAGTATGAATGACATTAACTGACATCATTATGGATCTGTTTATATCACACATCAAGATCATTTCAGTTAAACATTTTATACACATTTCATGTCATGCATCAATCAGTTGAATTCCCACCCGTGAGAAATTTGCATTGATGAGATCAATATGTAGGAATGATGTGTATATTTATAGAGGTATCGCAACATTATATATTGTAATTCGAGTTAACATTATATGATTTTCGCATCAGTCTCGAACATCTTGCAACTATCTTATTATGTTTAATGCAATAGTGGTTTATTATCAATGCTAATTTTCGCAACGTTTTTGGATCTTAGTTATAAGTTACTTTAGTAATTGGTTTAGCAGTCAAATATTTACATGTATATGTTGGATTTCCACAGTATCGACATTGAACATCGCTGTAGATATATAAAATGTCATACTGTACCCTAAAATAATACAGATTTCATTGTTTTTATGTTTATTATTACCACTAGGTTGACACCGCTGCTGGAGTTAAACTCGTTACCCGAGGGTAATGAAAGTTAATTTTTGAGTGCATATGTACTGCAGGTTTAAAGGCATATGAGTATAAATATATATATATATATATATATATATATATATATATATATATATATATATATATATATATATATATATATATATATATATATATATATATATATATATATATATATATATATATATATATATATATATATATATATGAGTATATATATTTTCATATTTCTTCTGATTAAAAAATCTATGAAAGTTTATGGAGAATGCTTACGAAAAATTACTATTCAATACACTTGTTCAAAAATATTTTGATTCAACCCGTCCAGTTACGTTATGTTAAACAATCTTTTACATGTTACATGCAATTTCAGTTTATAAAAGAACGAGCCCTATTTAATTGCCTTATTATTTTCTATGTGGTAAGAAATAATACATAGGTTATAATGTAGTAATTTGACCCTATTTAAACTATCCCCTTGAATAAATTGACTTCATCACAGCCAAATTGTCTTTCTGTTTTTGTTTTATGATTTTGATTCTTGTAGTACGTACTCATTTTGCAGTATGAAGTTCTTAGATTTAAATGTTATCAGGGAGGGTTTACATTATGTTATGATTCGACACTCTCTATATAGTATTGTTCCCCTGTACTCAGGTTCGTGAAATATTAAAGAATCAGAAGTAGGTTTGTGTTCCCCTCATCCCCCCTCCCCTTCCTCCCTTTTGATGAAGAAATAGATTTGCCAACAAATATTTTTAAATGATCTTTTTGCCTTTTAACTGATATCCATTGAAAGATGCAAGTTGTGCCCTCCCAGTTTTTTAGCCTCACTTTTGCCACTGTAAAGGCTTTATTCATGATCATTCATGGTGAACGTTGCTAGCCAAACTGGAGATTCTTACGTCCTTCAGGCACCTAGTCTCATCCTTGATTTACAGGAGTCAATTATTGTCCTCTTTGGTGTGTGTATGTGGGTGCCACGGTGGCAGTGACTTTTTTGAAGAAATTTCAGAGGAATATATTGAAATTATCTTAAATTTTCCCATCGTTAGAAAATGACGCCATTTAATTAAACATAATATTAAAAGATTCTTGTGAACACTTCTCAACATATCGGTGTTGAGATCACGCAATTCCACAATTATATGACTCATTTTAATTAAAACAAAACGCATAAGAAACATAAAGATTATAGTTGTTTGCTGATGATATATTCTTCTTTTACAAATGTGTAATCTTATGTGTTTTGATAGTCAGAAATGATCCATCATCTGACATATTATGGAAATTCACCTATACTGGCATACCTTCAGTCCAACATTTTAACATCTCAATCCGATTTGTTTTGTGCAACATATTTTCATGATATATGATTTTTCTATTTGATCCCTATTATAGAAAGACCGTTGAGGCTGTATATACGAGTTATGATCAAGGAAGCTGAAACAATAGCGTATTCCGGAGCGAACAATAAGCAATCGCCTAACCTTAATTACACTGTGGCCCAGAGCTAAGCTAGCAGAACACCAATCATAGAGCTCCCTGTTGTCCATAATCACATTGGATAATAAAGATGTGACAATAAGAGCTCTTATTGACAGACGCAGATTCTACTGGTGTACTCGTCATATTCCTTCGTTGGAATGTAGTCGCAAATATATACCGTGTGTTCGTCTCTGTGAATTGAAATGCGTCCTTACTATTATAATGTTATGAAATTTTCTCTTATATATCTTCCAATTGGATAACTTGCTTCAATCTGTTTTACAGATTTTTTATAGTCATAGGAATTTAAAGCACACTGGTGAATTTAATTTGTTGAGTTTTACGGCTTCGTAACAGAAAAATCAATTAACAGGATTCAAAATGCCAGAGAAACTTCAAAACCATACAGATCTGAACTGCAATGGAGATATTCCTGTTTTCCACGGGAATGGTGAAACTCTTCCGTGTCTACCTCAATTTGAAAATAAGAAACAAAATGGACAAAAATCACGTTCTATGGATGTGACAGTTCATATCAAAGATGATAATTCATCCTGTACAAGCCGATGGACCACACGGGAGAAATATTTTCTATTTGTTTGTACTATTTTGTTCACTGCATGCCTTGTGTTTATTGCTATTGCCTTCTATCATCGAAAAGTCAACAATATATATGGTAAATATTACTCTTTTTATATCGTTTCAACCTATTTCTTTATATACAATTAACGTTTATATAGTTAAGTCTATAATACTTTTTTACTTTTATGGGAACAAAGATGGAGGAGTAATCTAAAACTCCGTTGTACTATAAGTGCAATCTGAGACATATACCAGTTAATGTTCTGCGGTACAATATTTTTTTAACTTTCGTGTCTTTAACGCTTGAAAGATGTGAAAGTATGATGGATTAACGTTACCTGAAAAATAAACACAACTCTTGAGGAAATGATGAATTGGCAGATAAACAATTCTATTCACTACTATTTTCTAGTCTGCAAGTCGATAAAAGTTAAAGGTTTATTCGTGTAAGAAGTGGTATATCAGTTTTACGAGTCGGAAAAACAAAAAATCATTAACTTCTATAAAGACTTACATATATTTTTTCAGTGTTAATGCATATAAGATTTTACATATACTGAATCGATATCCCTGCCCTTTCTACACTTAATTTAAATAATTCCATTCGGCGTAGATTGGTGTGTAAAATGCTAGGCTCTTGACCGAAAGTTCATTACTTTGAAAGCAGCAGGCATCTGGTAGGTGTCTTTTCGTTTTGTCGAGAGGAACCGTGTCAATGCCCTGCTTCGATAAGGTGTGTTGTGTAGATTTAAGTTTCTTTTCAATATTGCAGGCAGATGTCGCCATATAAGTGAAAAAATCTTGATATGATTTAAACAGGAAACAAACAACCAAACCATTATGTATTTTTCATCACCCTTGGAAAAGGAAAATTAGTAAAGAATTAACTGAATATAGGCCCTACAAAAATCAAAATGTCCTTATAGCAAAACGCCCATAGAAATTAATACGCAGTAATTTATTATATTCAGTAACCATCGATTGTTTGTGTGAGGTAATCTGAGTTAAAATAAGTATTGATTTACAACACCTATGAGGATGTCAAACTATTGCAGAAAATAATTTGTTTCATGTAAAGTATGATTGTCTTATCTTTAACATGATTTTAATGCATAAACAACGTAGAAAATTCATTATTTGAATCATCTTTGCACTGTCTGTTGTTGTCCGCAGAAATTGATTATCGATTGCGGACAAACTGCTAATTATGTTCTAAATAACTATCTTTCTTACACAGGAAAACATCAGGAAGTCTTTTGGACTAAGTATTATACGACATTCATAATATATAAAAAGAGCTTTAAACACTTGAATAGACCTTTTATCAATTTTACATGGTGTAAGGGACAATACCGGACAAATGTAGTTTTGCCGCATAGATTTCCGTCATTGAACTGTGACGTCACAATCCAAGTGTTAACGTCATAATGAAAATTTCAACAAAATATGGCTTGCCGGTAGTAGACATCTTACATCATTTAAAATTGGGAAAAGGTCTATTTGGTTACATAACTGAAATCTGAATCTATCTTTTTCACAAAAATAGAAAACGAAACTGAGAGCAACAACGACGTAGAATATTTTAATATTGATAATGAAAATATAGAATGGGACTGGTGAATTTCGCTCTTTACTTTTTAAGTTTAGTACAACATTGATGTTTACATTTCTTCTTTTTACAATGATAAATGAATTTAATTCGAATCTTGCAAGGCATGATGCGTCAAGAGCACTTGGAAAGGAAAATAGTTTAAGATGTTGTCATATATAATTTCATTGTCATGTATTATATCAATTTCATAGAAATATGACTTGAAATTGACTAAATTGAGGCAAGTTTGATATTTGATTTAGGCATAATTACACATTGTTATAGAGTTTACGCCAAAAAGACCATTTGTTGACTTCATAACTTCACTACCTAATATAGGTAAATGTGCTTTCTAAAGAAAGGCATTGGCATGCTGATGCTCACTTCAGATATTTTAGAAATAATCTGATTGGTCGATCGAAAATTCATGCTTATCTAATCTTTTGCATTGTATAATTGGAAATGTAAAAGAGTCGAATATGTTGGGTGTTAGTGGATAGACGACAATCTGTGAAATGATAACTAGATACACATCTGTACAAATTATCATTCCTGATAATCGTGGTGAACATGCTTTCAAAAGAAACCCACCCCCACCCCACCCCACCCCTCTCTCTCTCTCTCTCTCTCTCTCTCTCTCTCTCTCTCTCTCTCTCTCTCTCTATCTCTCTCTCTCTCTCTCTCTCTCTCTCTCTCTCTCTAATTAGTAATATTGTTTTTTCTTTATATTTCAGTGCCTAAACATTCCAATATTTGTCTTACGAGGGACTGTGTCCGAACAGGTGAGTGAACAAAGGATTCTTTTTTTCTTTTAATACTATTAAAAGACACATAGGGTAAATATGTACTACATTATCCTTAAAGTTCTGTTAGAATGTTCTCAATTTTTCCATATTATGTGTGTAACTCCAATCACAAGATATATACAATAATCCAATAACAGCTTGATGGCTGTTTTCAGTCCTTAATCTCCGTAGTACGTGACGTTAAAAACTGTGACATTAATGACCTTATGAATTAATGTTCGAATTGTGACGTCACGGTAAAATGACGTCAAAGGTTGCGCAATACGTTGAGTTCTATGGTCAAAACGAGACCCTTATCATACAATAAAATCTTTTGTCATTCACAGTATTTAATAATACTATGGATTGAGATCTATTCCGACCATTTTGATCCGAAATGGACACCTTCTATACTTTGCATTCGTAAGGTGACAGATGTTGTTAGCAAGCTGAAAAATAATCACTTCAAAGACACCTAATCTCTCTCTCTTCTGAGGGGGGGGGGGGGGGGGGGTAAGGGGGTATTAGAGTTAGGGAAAAAAGAAGGTTTCGGGTAAATGCTCTTTTTCTATTGGTTCGTTTACTTTTTGCTGATTTATATGACATCTGGTTATGATTTTTAACTACTGAGTTGATTTATGAGTATGTGAGTTTATGAAAGCAAGGAGAAACGACATCTGATTCAGTTATATGAGATAATTATCATGGACATGCATATTATATATATATGAAGAATAAGCATACATAAAGACACTACAAAATATATGTTGTATTTCACGGCCTAGAACGGTCAATTAAAGAGAAAATTGTGTGCAGCTAATCAGTTTATGGGTCAACCACCGTTCAACTCCCACAAAAGCAGTACAATCCAAGAACAGATATTTAACATTTTATTTCATCCTCCATAAGATTCCAAGGACCAACAGGTTACTGAATTTGAGAACATATTAATTAAAAGTCAGTTTTCTAAATGAAGATAAAAGATCTGAATAATATCTGTAAAAAATTCCAAACGTCTGACGAAGTTAATAGACCCCGTAACCCTGATTCCAAAGCTTGAAACTTATTTGTGGAAAATTCACAATTGAAAATCAAAAGTCGTCAAGCTAGTATGTATAATGTTGTCAGTAATTTGATGTACATGTCAAAATGGTGTTTCCTTATCAGTTGCATTGGCATTGTTCAATTAACTTTATGTTGATGAATGTTACTAATGTGTCTTTCAAGTTATGTGTTATCGAATTTTAATATATAAGTCATTCATATTTCGAAAGGTTTTGGATTTTAAGGTCTAAGCATGAAATTCCTGTATTAACACAAAAACAGGACTGCTGTATAGGGAGCACAGAGAGTGCAAATTGCAATCCCAATTATTTGTTGATAAATCTTGCCGTTAAAGTGCACATAAATATTGTTCATCAGAAAGATTATTACGTTACTCAGTGAAAGTCCAATATTTGTGGGAATCATATAGTTTGTTGGAAAAAATACGGAGATTTCCGAAGTGTAGAAGTATGTCTTTAAAATGAGATCTAAACGATGTCGAAAAAACAAATGTAAAGACGACTCTGCATTTTTCTGGTGTCCCTGATTGCCTTATGTTGATAACTATTTGGTCTTTTCATATCGATATCCCGATAGAACATTACTAGGCATCTTGTTGCTGTGTTTGTTTTAAAATTGAAGACTGGGTTTTCTGAATGACTTTGCCAGAATTTTTTATCGGCCAAAGGTAATGGGGCTATTTCACTGTACGTATCCGTTTTGAGTTTTACATATCGCAGCATTCTTTTATGAGTAAAGGCAGGAGAGATTCCGAATGCATGAGGGGATATGACTTTGGTTTTATCCTAGGCCATAATGCAATTTTTCAGTATTATTTTTTACAAATCCTGTTATAAATAATTTGAAATCCACATTTGAATTCAATGAAGAAGTACACATACATTATATATATTTCATTATTTTCTCATTTAAGATAATAATCATGGTAAAACAAAAGATTAAAAAATAAGATTTTACTTAGAAATTGAAGATAAATCCCGAGGAGTATACCTCGTAACAAATCACGAATCTGGATTATCTAAGCGTTTGTGAAAATTCCCCATTGATATTTCAGCACTTTATATAAATATATTTGACTTCACTTAGAGCGGAAGTTAAGTGTTTCGAAAGAATGGTTGTAAAGCAAGGAGTGAAATTGTATATAAGACGAGATTTATATGAATTTTTGTATAATTGGGGGAGCTAATGCATTGAAGGAAAATCATATTTATGCTGTTTATAATCTGACAAAGCCTTTCAACGACTAAAAGTATTGGCGTGCAACAATTGACTTGCAACAAAACTAAAGAAATAGGAAAGTAACTGGTGTCACATGACAACATCACTGACAACAATGTACCACCGTAGACATTCACGGACTCCTTCCACATAACATTAGAGAAAAGGGTGTAGTAACACCCAAGTCAAACCCTCCGCGTGGAACTTTTTACGAGCTTGACACTGCAAACGGAATAGGGATGACGTTAATGTAAAATACGAAATATCTGGTATCACATGATTGTAACTGATATAAGTACATTGTAATGAAAGTTACATATAATATAGTTTTCAAACGATGATGATCCTATTTGCTGTTTTGTCGGCTGGTATAAAAATAAGTATTTTGAAGATCAATTATTTTGCTATCGATGATCTGGACTGAATCTTTATATTTGCTTTTTATATCGTTTATAGTTCAGCATTTGGTAAAATCTGGAAAGTAGTCTATATTTCAGTTTTTCTTGAACAGCAAACAAAACTTTTTGTTTGAAATGCAACTAAGGTCACCTGTCGCAATATGATCGCGGGATGATACATTAATTTAGATGTATCACGGGATCAAGGAGTCGGAATAGATGTGACTGCATTGTAATTGAAAATAATGCTTTTTATAGGTTTCTGTACTGATAACAAATAATTGAAAGTTCAGAATTTTCTAAATATTACGGAATTTTTTATTTTCCTGTGATTACGGTCTTAACCTTAGTTAGCAAATTTAAACTCGATTCAACAGGAAACAGTGATATTCGAGGGAGAAGTTTATTCAGTGAAATTGCAATAAACATTTATATTCTAAATCACTCCATATTACGTCACCCTAAGATCAGCCTCTAGCTCACTAATTATAAAACATGATAGTTGTATATCCTTTCTTGTTTTAAAAGAAATAATGCAAGAGATAACAGTGATTCTAAGAATTATCATTTCGCATACGAAGGAATCACTTTTTACATCTTCTGACTGTATTTCTGGTAAGATTCACACTTTTGAAAAGTGAATAGCAGGTGACAAATGTGTTCCTTCATACACACTAGCTTTATTATACATTGTATGATATATAAGCACCTGTTTAAAATAATTATTTACATTCTTCGATGTGATTTATTTGTAACAAATCTTTGTTTTACAAAAACGTATTACAGCTACCCAATTAATAGACGCTATGGATGAATCTGTGCACCCTTGCGAGGACTTCTTCCAATTTGCTTGTGGGAATTGGAATAAGAAAAATATTATTCCAGAAGACAAAGCAAGTTTTAACACATTTGAAAAATTACATGATGACCTACAAATCCAACTGAAAGGTATTGTCTTTTAGCTAGATGTAACTGATGACATACAGCTTTAGATCGGTGCTTAGAGAATATGATTTAGGTATTTTTTCTCAAATTAAAAAAAATTAATTTCGTTTTTACTTCAACTTTCATTAAATATGAAGAAATTTAGATACAATAATGATGAGTATGACGACGTCTACATTCAAATCTCTTTACTGTATTTACTTATTTATTTAGTTGGTAATTGGAAATCTAAGAAGTATCTCTCTCCTGCACAACTCTGTCCTTAGACTGATTCTTTGATTCTTTTCAATTTCAAATATAGCTTGCTTTTACATTTTGCATTTCCACAGTTTGGATCTTGAGCATCACCGAGAGACATAACTTGTCTAAATCTATACACGTATATATGTTCTGACATTTATAATTCTAACGCGCAATAGAGATATGTTATAAATTCCCCGTATGTGGTTTGAAACCCTGTAGCGCAATGGGTTCGGTCTGTGTCCTGTGTTCCAAAATCCAGGTCATCTTATCTTGGTTGATGAAGCACGTAAAAGACCTTTCACTGCTTCAGTGGGTCCGTGGGTGTTAATTTCCTGGCGATACATCAGACAGATGACGTCATCATGTAAGTGTGAAAACACTAATGTGTCGTTGCCCTTGAATCAACCAAACTATATTCGTTTTGAGACAAACAATTGATACTAAACCGAAGACAAATTCATGAATACTTCAAACTGCAACCGACTTTCTATATTTAGCAATAGACCTGGGACCTTATTCACAAAGAAACTGAAGTCAAAGTCTAAGAATTGAGACCTATATGGTAGCAAGTGTCTTAATTCCAAGAATTGTAAACAGTATATCTGACAAGCAATTCACAGAAAAACTCTCGACAAATTCTCAGAATAATGACACATGATATTTTAGGTCTCAATTCTTAGACTTAGACTCAAGTGTCTTTGTAAATAAGACCCCTGATCTGGAAAAAATTCTGAAACTGCTGCACATGGTGTCATTGTCTCACAGATATATCGATGATCACAAGCTTTTCAACAGATCTATATTCAACGCAAATGTTTAGCTATAAAACGCATTATTGTTTAGATCTGCTTTCCTTTTATATTAAATATTGCGTTTACGTATAGATGTGTTAATCTTTTTATAAATTTACTGTCCATTTTCATTCACAGGCCTTCTTGAAGAAGGACCTCGTTCTTACGACAGCTTATCAACGACAAAGGCAAAAACATTGTATAGGTCTTGTATGAATATAAGTAAGTATTATATAAATATTTCATTTTCGATAATAAATGATCACTTGTGAAATAAAATTCTATAAAGACTCATTCTCCAATGTTATTTGACAATGTTTCGTTATTCAAATGTATTGGTGTATTTACAAAGAATATAAAATATTGAAAATCCAAAATCGTTTCCCTGTAAAACGAATCTCTAAGCCTTACTAGAAAATCTCTTTTATCTCTGGTTCACCACACTTAAGAGTATTGTCTTGGCGACAAAAACTACTGACGTGTATGGAGAGCCATTGACACAGATTAAATGGACAGACATCAGGCACTGTTAGTCTTCAGTTGTCAATAATGTCGATGTAACTACTTCTAAATACCAGGATTTAGTACATTAAATCTTGATGGATCTAAGTGTAGTCTGAATGCAATAAATGACCTGTTATTTAATACGACTATATCGGCTTCAAAGTATTGGTTGTCTTATGGTGAAATGTATATAACGCGTAAGGATGTTTTGGTCATAGTGATTAAGAAATGTAAATATATATTTTGATCTAAATGTAGCATAGTGATATGTTTTCAATGTAATTATTGAAAGCTAAATGTATCATAGTCATTACTTTCGGTGTTCTCATGGATATGAAGCAGATGTATTAACACATGCATGTTGAAATAGATTTTACCTATTTTGACATTATTATTATTATTATTAGTAGTAGTAGTAGTAGCAGCAGCAGTAGTAGTAGTAGTAGTAGTAGTAGTAGTAGTAGTAGTAGTAGTAGTAGTAGTAGTAGTAGTAGTATCATCATCATCATCGCTCACTCTTCCATCATCATAATTATTATTATTATTTAAATGAAGGTCAGATTGAATACGTTGGTGACGGCCCTATTCATTCTGTGCTGCTAGATGTTGGAGGTTTTCCAGTTATCAATCCGGAATGGAACGAAAAAGAGTTTTCAGTGGAAGACATGCTCGGTATTATTAGGGGGAAATACAACACACCTGTTGTCATAAATTGCGGGGTCGGACCGGATGATACCAACTCAAGCCTCAATATCATTCAAGTATTGGAATAAACATATTTTGTACTTCATTATAACAACAAATATATTTTACTGAACTATATTTGAAAATATTCAAAGCAGTATATCTCAACTGCAGGAATGCATTTCGAAACACAGAAAATGTATAGTTTATTTTCATCACATATATATCTACTTAAAAGAATTACGATTTCTTTTAATTCTCCATTT
The DNA here is from genome assembly GCA_035048485.1 of Pteria penguin. Lineage (NCBI taxonomy): Eukaryota > Metazoa > Mollusca > Bivalvia > Pterioida > Pteriidae > Pteria > Pteria penguin. The sequence continues at coordinate 25,571,602 of CM068582.1, read as the reverse complement.
GTAGTAGTTAATTCAATAAAACTTCTCAAAATCATATATTTGAAATGTTGGATATAAATTTTTCAGTTGGACCAATCAGATCTCGGTTTACCCAGTCGACATTATTACCTTGATGATCAAAATTCCGAATTCGTCACCAGCTACCTTAAATATATGACAGACCTAGCTATTTTACTCGGAGCAGAATCCTCTCGTGCTAAATCTGATATGGAAAACGTTCTAGCTTTTGAAACTCTTTTAGCAAACGTATGTGCATTTGAAATATAGAAAATCTTGAAATGTTTTAGCAATAGTTCTGAAATAAGCAAACGTGGTACATGTAATAATTGAACAGAAAATCAATTCTGTATAGTATTTGCATTATATTGTTGAAGTTCCTTTCGTATTGATATAGATCTTTATCTAAATCTTTAGTCATGTAATTAAAAACAATTATGTTGTAGGTAACAACACCTGCTAATGAGAGACATGACACTGGTTCTTTGTATACTAAAATAACAATTAGAAAGCTAAAGAAACTTGTGCCACAGGTATTTTAAACCCAGTTATTACATATGTATTACATATATATATATATATATATATATATATATATATATATATATATATATATATATATATATATATATATATATATATATATATATATATATATATATATCACCAAAATTTTATTAAACATATTATAAGTATTATAATAGAAATGTTTGAATTGCCCAAACCATCATCAAACATGTTTGACACGTGTGCCATTTATGTTGAAATTTAAATAATGAGTAGCAAGCAAATTAGAATTCAATAAAAGTAATTTCTTCGGACCCTGTTTCACTTATACCATGCAATTGGGGGAGGGGGGTTCATATTTTCATCTGGATAATCTGGGTTAAAGTTTTAATGAAATGGATTATTCTTAGTTTGAAAATTGATTGTTCATATTATTTTCCGATATTGTTTGTACGCAACAACTGTGAAATGATAGGCTTTAAAGAAGAAATGATAATCTAGAATTACTAGGAAAAATGGTCACCATCAACAACTATGGCCAATACTATATCTCTTTTCCAGAATGTTATATGATATCTTCGAACAATACCATGTTCAGTGACGTCTCTTTACCGATCTGACAAATTATCTGTATAACATTACCACCGCATGTAAGAAACGCTTGGACGGGTGTAGTATGCCAGCAGGAGAAGCTCACTCTTTCCGGACACCTGGTTTCATCCCATTTTTTGCCTCCAGACATTGTACCACCGATTATGCAATGTTTTAAATTGACTTTGATTATCCAATATCCAGTGATACTCTTTTGAATTTATACTTTCTACTTGATTCAATCGAAGATATAGCGCCAAATGACCTAGACAAGTGGTTACAAAGTTCAATAGTTGCCAACTAACTATTAGAGAACCGAGTTTTCGAAAACGTCACTGAAATACCTTTAGAACTTTGTCATGAAAATTTATGTATTTATTATTAATTTCAGTAATATCCTGTGTATAAGTTTATGAATTTGTAGAATTAACATTTTCTTTGCAGTTAATGTGTATTTTTTAAACTTTAGTTTGATTGGCTGAGATACTTCGGCAAATTCATTCCTTTCCCATTAGACGATTCAGAGGAAATTGTAACATTTGCTCCTGAGTACCTCCAGAAAATGACCAATATCTTACAAGAAACAGATAAAAGGTAGTATTCATAAATCAAGTATATATTTTTATAAAAAAAAAATTTTAAATGTTTTGGAATATTTCTCAACAATTCGTTATATGTTGATAGATATTGATAACATTTATCATTTCAGAACAATTGCCAATTACATAGTTATCCGCATGGTTAAAGACTTTGTTCCGGAGATGACCGAACATTTCCGAGCAGCGCGGCGAGACTATAGAAGAGTATCAGAGGTATAAATTATGATATGCTTTCTTACTGAAATATTACATAAAATAAACGATAATAATAAAAGAAAAGAAAGTGAACATAGAAAACAAGTCTGTAATGACTCGTGCATTGATTGTATGAGATGTCGGTAAATATTGATAAAAATAAAATTGTTCACCGAAATTGTGTGTCTCATATCACAAGTTTGAACCCTACCTTGGATAATTTCTTGGCTAATACTGGCAGAGTGTATCATAGTCCCTTTAAATAAAGTCATAGAAAAAGTGGATATTTTTCTAATGTTTGACAATTCAAGTGAAATAAGTCTGCAATTATTGTTAATTAAATATATTTCTGATTTTGAATGTGAGATAAGCCGGTGTGGCCTAGTGGATAAGGTGTTCGGCTCATGATCGAGAGGTCCCGGATTCGACTCCAGCCCTGGGAATACTGATTTTCTGTCGGATAAGACAGTAAAAACCGGTTCCGTGTCACGGTAGGCGTAGCAGTAAAATATCCTTCACTGCTTGGTCCGTTGCAAAGGTCTAAATTTGTATGCAATGCATCAGGCAAATGTCGTCACCATATACGCGAAATAATTGTTGAGTGATGTAAAACAATAATCAATCAATTAAATGTGAGATACGGGACTTGAGGTATTATCCGTAAACTATACCATATGTTTACTCTATGTGCAAAAGTTGTGAGCTTAATCTTTGATTTTTTACTTCAAAATCACTAAGTATTTCTTTCTATCAATAGTAAAGTATATAAATCAAAAGGTTTTTAAAATTTGTTGTACGAGACTTGAGTTATCATTTTCACTGTAAGTCCATGACTGCAATCTTGACCTTTGACTCTTCGATCTCAGAAATAATAACCATTTTTTTCAAAATTCAACTATACGATACAAATTTGGTTTGTTTAATTAACACTTCAGTTATCACCCGGAATCGGTCTTTACTGTATCTCCACAAAATGTATAGATGTTGTGACTTTTCTTTTTCTAATTTCGATCGCATTAAGCATCTTTATTCCTCATAACTCAGTATATCTCCAACAATAGTCAGAATTTGATGTGTATTGAGATTCGTGAAACAAAAAAGTGTTTATAATTGGACGAACGGCGTTATTACTACAAGGAATTTGATAGTGTATTGTCGTAAGGAATGCATGAATTATATCAATAGCTTTGGTGATTATTTGTTTAGCTGGCAAGGAATCCAGCATGTGTTCATTTTGAATTCTTCTTTTATCTGAAAAGTATCTGCATAGTATTAATAATCTTTTTTATAATGGCATTCTTTGTTATAAGTAATACCATGATTCCTTCGTATTATTTAGACAGACATTTTTGAACTGATATGACAAAACAGCGTGTTAATGCTTTGATCTGAATGGCTTGATACTGCATATACTTTATGAGTTGATTATTGCTTACTATGACTGATCAGCAGGTAAAGCTTTGAGCTCAATGACATGATACAACTTTTAGTTATAGAGTCATCTATTGTTCTTTGTAATAGATCAGTGGTTAAAACGTCTTATGCTCAAGGACACGATACAGTTTCTGGGTTAAGTTTCATTATCGTTCAATGCGACTGTTCAAGGGGTAACAGGTAAAAACTGGATACGATGCTTCTTCTATCACAAGAGCCCATTATCGCTCAATATGACTGATAAAAGGTAAAAGCTTTGGGCTCTAGGACTCAATACATTTTCTAGTTTAGGAGTCCAGTATAGCTTAATGTGACAGGCCAGCAGGTAAAAATCACTAAATGACTCATCAGTCGTCTCAAGGACACACTCAATGTGCTTGTTCAGTGGATAAAGGGCCTTGGGCTCAAGGACACGACACAATTTCTGGGTTAGCTTCCATTATCGCTCAATGTGACTGTTCAGTGGATAAAAATCTTTGGGCTCAAGGACACGATACAATTTCTGGGTTAGGTTCCATTATCGCTCAATGTGACTGATCAGAGGGTCAAGTTTAAATCTCAAGGACACGATATTTTTCCTAGTTTAAGGATCCATTGCCGCTTAATGTGACTGATCAGCAGGTAAAAGCTTTGAGCTCAAGGGCACGATACAATTCCTGGTTCAGGTTCCATTATCGCTCAATGTGGCTGATCAGCGGGTTAAAGTTTAAAACTCAAGGACACGATATTTTTTTCCTAGTTCAAGAGTCCAGTGCCGCTTAATGTGACTGATCAGCAGGAAAAAGCTTTGAACTCAAGGACACGATACAATTTCTGAAGTATTTATTGTTGATCAATGTGGCTAATCAGTGGGTAAAAGATTTGAATTCAAGGACACGATACTATTTCTAGTTAAAGAGTCTATTGCCGTTTACTTTGATATATTAGCTGGTAAGAGATTTGAGCTTAAATACACGATACTATTCTTAGCTTAAGTGTCAATTATCACTCATTGCTAATTATTCGGGCATGAAAGTAAAAAGAGGAGTTACTGGCTCAGTTATGTTGCAGAAGTCACCATGGAGCTATACAATTCATGAATATAAATAATATACTAGCACATATAACACATTACAAAAATATTTGATTGTAGTGCAATTACGATACCGACTTAGGACATCACTGAAGAGAAATAAATTGTCCAAATGCTGGTGCACAATCTGGTGCACAGAATCATAACGTATATCTAATAAATATAGACCATATATGCCTTTTAATTTTGTGCACTTGTTCTAGTATTTATTACAATTCAGCGAATATAGATCTTGTCGATCATGACCCAAAAATTTTCTTTATACCTTATACATATATGTAAATTTCATCATATTGTATTAAATTCAAAAGCGCAGTAATGCATTTTAATGGTAATTTCCTTTCAATATGAGTCTGATGAATACAAACGTCCACAAAGGATAAATTGTCTTGATACATAATCCTATTTGTCTTTGATTTGCCATGGCTGGAGATGAACGTATAACGGCATAACCTTGATCAGAAGAGTTTATACTGATCCTATGTTTGTACGTCTTGTCAGGTTTATCAGTGTCAAAAAGAATACTTACCTTTTCGTTTCTTCTTTCAAAATCTAAAGTAATTTATTGCAATGTTGCAACTTCTGGAATTCATTGCTAAGGCCAGGTGTCTGGGGGAAAATAATTGAGTTTAGTTTAACTTATTTAGTTCGCTGCTTTCGCCATATATGTTCCAAAGTATACAGAGAAACTAACTATTGCTACAAGTTGAACATGATGTACCGATACAGGTTTGTTGTCGTTATGTGGTATATTGGAGTGTCGAGTCAGTGATTTTCACTACTAATTGTCCCTTGTATTGGGTATTTCAAATCTTGTAGGGAATAACAAAGGATATACCACGATGGCAAAAATGCGTTGAGTATGTCAATAAACATGTAGGAATGATTGTGGGAGCCATGTTTGTGAGGGACAACTTCCATAAGGAAAGCAAACAGACGGTAAATCGCATTAATTAGTTTGTAGAGAGACATAAACTCTTGTCAGAGCAAATTCATGTTTGTTGTCGATGATTAACTCATGAAATATGATAAATAATGGTCAATTAGTACAAATTTTATAGTTAATATCTAGTGTTTCATAGCAACAAGCAAATCAATACTGAATTCATCACATGCATTTGAAATCTGTGTATTCTATAAGGTTTGCATTTGATAAGAATATTTTCCTTGCAAATGAATATGATCCTATTTTCTTGATAAATGACTCTGACTCTTTCTACCGTTAGTGCTGTTTTGTGAACTGAGTGTAATTAAGGGTTTGTCGGTAAATAGCAAGACATAATCTGTCAATCACCGTCCCCACATAGAAATGAAGAGATTTTGTAAACCAAATAACAGATTTCTAAATTCATGATGTTTAAATATATATGAAATTTTTATCTTGTAATTAGTCATGAATTAACATATGATTTGATATTTGCATTGTTATTTACTCTTATTTATATATGTTGGAATTGAATCTTAAGAATATGAAAATTTTTTTTTAAAAAATTCCTTTGTAATCTTTATTTGGTAGGCATTACGTATGATACACAACATTCGATCAGCGTTCAACGACTTGCTCAATGAAAATGATTGGATGGACGAACAGACAAAATCTGTAGCGAAAGAGAAAGTAAGATATCAAGCTATCAAACCCAAAATGTACTTGTTTTATTGGTATTAGTTTTAGAAATATTGTCTTTACTACCATACTGTTTGAAAAAACATTAAGTCAGTAAATGAGATATAATTGAAATTTATTATTAAGTGAAATGTATCTGTAAAAAATGATCAGTAATGAAATATAAATTCTATTCAGGAAAAAGAATAAGAAGCAGGTTTTCTACAGCACTAAGCATACCTTCACCTTTAAGAAAATATAAAGATGAAGATGGAAATCAACACTTGTATCAATACAAATTGATACTAGTAGATCCCCATTTGGTTTTCCATCCGACGTTAGGAGTTCTGGTTAACAATAACAAATGAGTGAAAATTGTCACTTCAAAATGAAGTTCATTTAACCGTCATATGTCGGTACCCCTACTATTTTTCAATCTAATATTTCAATTATGTGCATTTTTATGCCCTAAAAGCCCTTGTTGTATAGAATCCGGATAGGGCCATATTTACACCATCGCATTGTAAAGTTGGATAACTGAAACCCGACGATGAGATGGTGCGATGATGCTATGGCGATGGTGCGATGGAGATGACGCGATAATGCGATGGCGATGACGCAATAGTGCGATGGCGATGGTGCGATAATGCGATGGCGATAGTGCGATGGAGCATCGCTTCATCGTCATTGCACTATCGGGTTATCTAATTACTGTGCTATCTTTGGAGGTTTTCTGTTTGGTGTTATTATGGTGAAAGTCTAGCAAAACTAATAAACTATAAAAAGGCGATAATGCAATGGCGATGACGCGATAGTGCGATGACGATGAAGCGACGGAGCATCGCATCATTGCATCATCGCCATCCCATCATCGCACCATCGCGTTATCGCTTCATCGCGTTTCAGTTATCCAACTTTACAATGCGATGGTGTGAATATGGCCCTATCCGGATTCCATATTGTTGACTTTTACTGTTTGGGCCAAGATAGACGTCTTTTTCATTTTCCTTCCAGTAACCATTTCGTATTTTCTTTTCTTAATAGGCAAATGCTATGATAGAGAGAATTGGTTACCCAGATTTCATTACTGACGAAAAGAAACTGGACCTAAAGTTCAAAGGAGTGAGTAATACAAATACACCAATGTTTATAGTCATAAATTTGTTACTATGTTAAATTTGTGTTAAATATTTATGATTTATATTTAATGTATCTCTATTACTATTTATTTGTAGATTCGCTTTGAAGACACCGAATATTTTGAAAATGTATTGCGATTGGAGCATTTTGAGGCGACTAAAACAATGAGTAAATTGCGTGACCCTGTGGACAAAGACCAGTATGTATAATACAATGTTTATTGTCAGATTGGATATTTACGAGAGTTTTGTTTTAGGCGGTTTTCTTCTTCTTCTTCTTCTTCTTCTTCTTCTTCTTCTTCTTCTTCTTTATTTTATTTATTTTTTTTTTTGAGGGAGAGGGGGTTTTTTTTGTTTCTTTGTTAATTCTTTTATGTTGCGAGGAAGAGTATTTCACTTATATGGTGACGTCATATTCCTGTTGCATCGCACAAAAATTTCCAAACTGTGCACATAACTTAGACAAAGCTGTGTAAGATCACTGCGTGCTAGTCTCCATTAACCTGGAACTCTCATCCAAAAGAGAAGAAATTTTCAAGTCGGCGGTATGACTCAAACCCAGGACCATTTGATCTCAGAGAATTTACGCTACCAACCCAGCTACACCGGATATTAAAAACTGAAAATTAAATGAAAAAATAAAACATTTACATAATTTTAAAGCTTGCAATCGTTATTGTCCTTAAAATGGCAATAATTATATGAGTTTGTTTATCAGTTGAAGGTATTCCGTTACTTTTAAAACATACAAATAATGTTACAACATTGTAAACATACGTTATTAAAAGTGACCTTTATACACATTTGGCACAATGCATCATAGCGTTATTATATGAGAAAAATATTTTTGAAGAAAACCACTTCATTTTATTTAACGTTCATTGATATTTATATTACTTCTAGAGTTCATGTGTTAAACGTCTAACAGGAACAGGGGTTCATTATGTGACTTTAGTTAGACCAAATCACTTAAGGTAGCGCGTAGTAACATTATAGTGAACAGCTCTAACATGTACATTTAAATTGGAGGGATTTAATTTTTCAAACAAAATTGAATTAAAAATATATATTTTAGATTTTGTTATATAAATTAAAGGAATGAACATATTAATTTTGGTGTTTATTGGCTATAATTCTGGATTGTCAGACTCAAATTTTTCGAGAAGCTCTTCGTGGCTCACGACCTTTGCACTTGATGAATCAGAAGAACCCATACATACACCCAAAAAGACACTCATTCCTTAAATAACACAACCGTATTAATCTTTGATAATGCATCAATTTTGCAGATGGGAACAAGATCCGGCAGTTGTCAATGCATTTTATAATCCTAACACGAATGATATTGGTTAGTATTTTAGCATTTTAAACTTATTCCCTCGTAGAAAATACCAAATATATGGTACCAATATATTATATATTGACTCTTTGTGAACAAAATATGCAGTGTATTCATTGTCGCTTCATGTGGCTGTAAATCGTGGCTTCGATTTATGGTAAGGGGAAGCATGTTGAATTAGACATTTTTGACAAGGGCAAGTAAGAAAGTCTGTTGATTTACTGTTGAGAACCTACAAATAATGCATACAAAGAATTGTATCCAGTCACTTTTAACCTTTCGTAAACCTTTCATTTAATGTGTTTTTCGTTCTTCACTATAGAAATACACAGAATTCCCACTGATTTTAATTATAATAACAGATACCAATATCTACACTCAGGTTTATTCAAATGTCATGCATTATTTCACAGTGTTTCCAGCCGGCATTTTGCAGCCTCCCTTTTACAGTGATATATTCCCGAAGTGAGTGAAATGTTTTCACAGTTAACAAATACTGGAATAACTTTGATCTTTATTATTTCATGACCTTGACAAAAGAATTATGTAAACACTTATTTATTTCTGGGAAAACACATGAATATTTCTGATTATTTCTGAGAGATATCACATTGTATGGTGGTTTGATTTCATAGTTCTATGGTATTTTATAGGTCTTTAAATTATGGTGGCATTGGAGTCGTAATTGGACACGAGATCACACATGGTTTTGATGATAAAGGTTAGTATGTCAAACTTAGCCATCTATATTTTTTAAGTTTATATCAATATGTACCAAATATATCCACTGTATACAAAAAAAGCACACTATTGTGTTGATCTGATTTATATTTTTGTTAGATATTTGTAAGAATATTTATTTGTGCAAATGTATTATATTATATTATATTATATTATATTATATTATATTATATTATATTATATTATATTATATTATATTATATTATATTATATTATATTATATTATATTATATTATATTATATTATATAACCTTTATCAGTAGTAGTAGTCAAACCTTGCACGGTGTTATTATGGGGGATTTTTGTTTCCTCCCCGGTTTTTTTTTCTTTCTCTCTCTCTCTCTCGATCGATCGATCGGTCGATCGAAGGTATAAGTCAGTCTTGCTTGTTCACCTTCCGTTTCTTGATGTGAATAATGTTGTACTCAATATTAAGGTAAATGACATCAAATTATTATTTATAAGGAAAGATATGCTCTTTAAAATACCTTATATATCATTACATGTTATAGCATATACATGAAGTAAGGTTGGTTAATTGGTGTTTTACGTCGCTTTCAACAATATTTCAGTTATATCGCGACATGGAGGCAGGAATTAACCAATCTCTTTAACATAATGACACAACCCGGGAATCGAACCCAGATCGTCGGCGCCGTAAGCCAATCGCTTAACCATTACCGGGTACATATATAGTAAAGTAGACTTGCTTTTTTTAATCAATAGAAAAATATCACTACAGAGCACGAGTAATCTATTCCTCTTACTCACTAAATACAAATCTCTATATTTTATACTGGAAAAATAAAAAAACAAAATGAAATAGAGGGACTTGAACAAGTCTACTAGTACAGAAACAGGGAATGCTCTTGTTCCGCCATTAAAGAACTTATTTTATCCAATTTGCGCTTAGTCCACAATGTATAATCTGAGTTGGACTTTGGGATAAATTTCTCCGATGGCAAGAATCAAAAGCTACTTCAAAAAGAAACCTTTTTACTTCTCATAAATCACTTTGTTTTTGGGCACTTTATTGTTGGGATATTAGAGCAAAAGCGATAGTTTTTGACATAAATTTCAAAAAGAAAGGGGTGAAGCCCGATGAACAGACATGGCTCCATATGTAGCATTTTCAAAAGCTTTCAGAAAATCGTAACGTGGTAAGTAAATTTTAACACTATAAATCCTTATCAGAATTTCTCTTGGGGCGGGATGGTAAAAGGGTTTTGGCACACTAAGAGCTATAGGGCTTCTTTTTGGCTATATGCTTTCTTCGACAAGCAAAACGTTAAATTTGAAAATTCTTTTTTTTTTTTTTCTTCTTTTTTTTTTTTTCTTTTTTTTTTTTTTGCATCAAAGATACTATGCTTACGAATCAGAAATCTCGTTACCAAGCGATTGAATTGTAAACTTTCTGTAATCCTGTAACGAAAATTTTTAGAGTATGTTAAATACTATTTTACATGAAAATTCCCAAGCCGAAGGTCTGACATTTAAGACCAAATCGCCATATGACTGGACCGCTCCCTCCCCTACCCATTGTCAATAAACAAGCAAAGCACTGGTCCATTTGGTATTTGAATAAATTATTGTCGCAGGTGTTGGTATTTATTTCATTATTCTTTTAGAATGCTATCGACGTTTTATTTCAATAATTACCATTACCATAATTATCATGATACTTCTCAGCAGGAGATCTTTATTTTCATTCCACGTAAATCAAAACTATACACATTGCCAACGCGTTCTATCTACCACTGTTATAGGCACCAACGCAGAATGACTCATTCTTTAACCACGTCATGATCAGTTAAAGAAAAACAAACTTGGCATTGCCGTCTGCTGTAAAGTATCAAAGAAGTAATCCATAGGACTACATTTTAATGAATTTATAAGTTTCTATGAAAAAGCATATCGTTTAAAGCTTTCATTACATTTCAATAAAAAGAGAGCCCAACCCTCCCCAATTAAGGTAAAAACAGAAAAAAAAAAAAAAACTGTACCTCACCGTGGCTTTTCATTTTCAAAATTTGCCTTGTTTGAATTTATTGGGGTTCGCATTTGTCTGAATGTGACACTAAACACGATACTGTCCCCTTTGTACCATGGACTATGAGATGTGGTTTACCCCTCGGTACTTCTTCGTTTTTTACTTTACCCTCAGTCCGCAGAAAACATGGCCGTAGGAACCGGGGGTTTCCCCTGCCCACTTTTTTGGCCAATCATATTTGTTTCATAAGTTGTTATCTAATTATCTAAAACACTTATTTGTAGAATACGTCTTTCATCTCATTGTTTAAATATTGAAACTGGCAGATATAAGAATATTCCTATTGAAAGAAGAATTTGTAGTATATGAAAATCTGACATTGAGGATGAGTACCATTTTATTCTGAAGTGTCCCGCTTTTTTAGATCTTAGAAAGAAATTTTTGAAACCATACTTTTATAGAAGACCCTCTGTCCATAAATTAATTCAGTTATTAAGCTTTGACAATACTAAAGAACTATGCAATCTTGGAAAATATTTTAAACATGCTTTTAAATTACGAAACTCTTGTAACTTAAATGTATGAATAGACCACATTGTCATGTATACTATTTATCAAGCATATTTGTGAACATCTATTTATTGATTTTGTATACCATCTTTAAATTGACCTTTCCTTTGTATTTTAACTGTTTGAGTTATATGTTTGTATACCATCTTTAAATTGACCTTTCATTTGTATTTATCCTGTTTGAATTATATATTTGTATATCTATAAGCAGTAATGCTTTTGATTAACAAACAATACAATATCTAATTTACTAAATTGTTTTCATTAAAATATTCTTGATTAACATGCAATTGATTTGCAATCTTATTAGTTGAATTGCAGCAATATATAAATTTATTCTTTTCTTTCTGAACGATAATACTTATTAACAAGCTATTTTCGTCATGCAAAGATAAAAATTTTTCGGGCTCTGGAAAACATTTACTCATGCATACAAAGCGCAATTCCCTGTTCATATCAGTGACTCTTGGTAAAATGACAGGCCCTGAACACCGATTATTCATGTTTAGGAGGTGGAAATGAGTTTATTATTAACTGTCAGTATGGGCGATTTTGAGGGTGGGGGAATTGCAACCCCCTTTGGTCGGAAAATATTACCCAAAAAACGTTTTCGGTCATTTTCAAGACTTCAACACCCCCCTCCTTTCTAGACTGAATAGTGGAAAATTTAAACCTCAATCAGGGTCAGTTTGTACAATGATATTAAAATGTGCTAAAAAAACTGGTTTCCTCTATGTAAATGTATTCTGTATATTATAACAAAAGGAAAATAGTTCAGACATAATTTCTGTTTACAACATAATTCCCTTTTGAAATTAAATGCGGTTTCGAATAAAACAAGCTAGGAAATTCCTGTTCAAATTTCAATGCTTTAACATACAATTTCTCTTTTAATGTTGGCATTTCTTTCTAAAATGTACTCTCCTGGTAAGTGCTTAATGGCAATATTTCAGACTAATGTATACTAGTAGATAAACGAAATCTTCTAAAATAGGTTTCATATTTACATTATGGTCATTAACTCACCTGAGTGGCTCATGAAATATCTGTAGTCTCAAGTTTTTAGAAGAGGAAGGTTTGTGGGCAATACTTTGCTTTTGGACAAAGGCTTGTATAATGGATCTCATTAAAACTTTTCTTCTCAAAAACCATAGTCTTCATATTTAATACACAGCATCCACTTGAAATATAGTATCAAAATTATTCAAGAAAAGGAAAAGAGATGTTTTATCCAAGCCAGGGGCTGAATTTTTATTAAAGTTTTCTCACATTATTTTTATTAGTTCCCGAGGAATTGATAATCAGAAGTGCCTAGTGTTATACCGATGTCCATTAATAGGCAAATAACCTAATGCCGGGCATACAAATTTTGACTTTTGCAACGGACCCACCTGAAGCAGTGATCTTTAACGTGCCATGCCACGACACAGGGCCTCGGTTTTTACTGTCTCATCCGAAAGACAGAACACCGGCGTGACCAGAGCGGGACTCGAACCCCGGCCTCCTGATCAGGAAACGAGTGCGATACCACTAGGCCACCACGCCGACTTATCTCGAAATAATGTCATGTAAGGTTAAATGTTTTTTTTAAACTGAATGCTTTAATTAGATAATTTAAAGCTGTATACCCTATGTTCGCTAGTACAGTGCATATTATAGGTAGATTTATTCTAAATTGTTTTAATTATGTATATATATATATATATATATATATATATATATATATATATATATATATATATATATATATATATATATATATATATATATATATAAGACTAAAACATATTAAAGAGGACCCTTGCAAATGTTGTGATCAAATTCGTCGTGTTAAGTGAGATATGGCTGTCTAAAACGCGATGTTTGTAAACATAAGTCATAATGTTTACAATCAACTTATCACGTGATCTAATTCGGAAGCCGCATCTTGGAGGGCGTGGTAAATAAACTTGTCGAGTAACTTTTAAAATCTGCATTCAAGTCTGCTAAAGTTAGTATTTACTAAAACTGTTTTCCTTTAGTGTCTCCCTTCATCGTATTTATTTGGATTAAACTGCGCATGCGCAAAGTCAGGTTATAATTGTATCTATGGAATACCCACTTTATTTACGAAGTTTTTTCTTCTTATTTTGATATCTCCGAGGGTTTGAAGCAACAAAAAAAATGTTTTAACGCAAAGTTAATAACTTCAGCCACACTAGAAAAACACAGTTTTTGTTTCACATGCCTTAATTTATGAAATTATACAGATTTGTAGAATATAAACTTTAAGCTCATGTGAGCGTTACGGTCCTCTTCTCTTCTCTTCTTTTTTTTTCATTTCATTATAATTACATGTTTCGTCAGTGGTTTCTCTTTTATTTGCTAATGTTATTTTTATTTTCCTTTTTATCATTATTTATTATCAATATTATTCTACATGTATTTCTTTATTTCTATTTATTTTATTTATTTATTTATGTTATTTATTTATTTTCTTTTTTTTTTCTTTCTTTCTTTCTTTATTTGACATTTTTGTATTCGTATATTGTGCAATATATATTACAGGACGACAATATGATAAGTCGGGCAATCTTAAACAATGGTGGGAAAACCGAACAATTGATGCGTTCCGAAGTAGAGCACAATGCATGATTGACCAATATTCATCCTACACCCTGGAACAAATTGGGCTCAATGTAAGTATGATGTCAGTACAAAATCATACTAAGCTATTAGTGTTATTTGAAATATATAATACGCCGCATTCATGGAGGTTTGGTAAGTTTTCCACTATCTAAATGATATTTTCTAAAGCGCTATGTTAAAACTGAGTGAAGTTTTCCATCAATGCTTAACCAGAATTCGAGTTCAGGACGGGGTATAAGGGAACTTTGATGAGTTTTACATATTCTTCCATTTATTTAAAAACTTCATCTCGTATATGCGAAATCATTTTGATATGTTGTTAGAAATTGAACAATCAAACACAAGATAAGTGTGGTCTTTTAGTTCGTGCATGCGCACTGTCACTTACAAATGGTTAGTTAAAAATTCTGGAAGTGAACTACTTGTCAACTCATTGCTGATCAATACATGCCGGATTTATAGCTAAATACCCACAATTATTATTATATTATGGGTCTTATTAATCTTTCTTTCATACGGTATAGAGAAAAGTGAATTTTCTTTAAAGTGTAATACTTCCAGAAAAAAATGTAAGGAAAGGAAAGATTACTACATTATATATAACTAATGTAAATTTCATCAATATTTTATGATTTTAGATTGATGGAAAGAATACACAAGGAGAGAATATAGCTGATAATGGTGGACTGAAACAAGCATATCGTGTAAGATAATTCATATGAAAAGAGATATGGATAATATCTAAAAAGTAGATTAAAATCCTCCAAAAAGGGAAGTCCGTGAGTTAAGTAATCAGAAACACTAACATTCCACCGGCAGAATAATTATAATTCTGAATTTCTCTGCTAGCTGACATGGATTGTATTTGGGTCACTTGAAAGAAGGCCAAGTAGTCGAAATGTTGTAGCATGTGATCAGTGTTCTCGGTTATTCATTGGATAATATTTACGAGGGATGTTCCGAAATTATTGTTACTTTGGCGATTTCTTTTTGATAGAAGTAATTGTGATCATTTTACTCTGCCCTGTCCTTCGAAGTACTCCCCCTCTGCATTTATGCATCGTTTCAACCGATCAATCCACTTTTGGAAACAGTTTTCGTACTCTTGAATTGGTATACTCATAAGATACTGGTGAATGGCAGAGCCAAGGGCATTTTTTGATTTATATTTTTTTCCAGATAGGTGAAATTTTAGTTTGGGGAACAAGAAAAAGTCACAGGGGGCCAAGTCTGGTGAAAACGCAGGGTGGGGGAGGACAGTGACCTTTTCTGCGTTCAAAAACTCCGTTACAATACGCGCCTTGTGTGCTGGCGCATTGTCATGCAAGAGCCTGAGGTACTTCAAACCTGTATGTGGGCGGCGGCGTTTGTAGACTTTCTTCAGTTTTCGAAGTACAACGTCTCTATAATACTTTGCTGTGACAGTTTTGCCTTTCGGAACAGGGATTTGCATGATTGGCGCTTGTTATCAAAGAATATGACATACAAAACCTTCCTCACGGTGCGTATTCTTTTAGCAATGCTAGGGCGCCTGGCGTTTTTGTTTGCCCAGATTCGATTAGAGCATTTTCTTTTGGGCTCGAAAAAATACACCCATGTTTCATCGCCTGTGACCAAATTATCAAAAGCCTTTTTGCTGTATTTTGGGTATTTCTTCAATAAGGATTTGGCCTTGTCAACCCGGGACCTCTTTTGGTCGTCAGTTAGTAAATGGGGTATCCACCTGGCATTGATCTTGCCCAGCTTAAGATGTTTCTTTAAAATACAGTGAATACGTGCTAAAGACAAGCCTGTCATTATAGCTAACTGCCTGACAGTGTACCTTGCATCTTTTTCAAGGATTTGCCGAATTCGTTCAATGTTATGCTTTGTTGTTGTTGTTGCAGGGCGACCTGTGTGAGCAGCATCTTTCAGCTGCTGGTGTCCCGACTTAAATCGAGCAACCCACCTACAAATAGTCATATATGACATTTGACCCTTCCCATAAATATCACACACCTCACGATGAATATCTACCGCCTTTAAGCCAAGTAGAGACCTACCTTTGATATAGGCCCTAATTTCAATTACGTTTTCAGCTCTCTTGCCAACCATATTTATACAGAGTGTAACGAGTACGCTACAAAACAATGTACACAGCACCAAGGTCAGTGTAATTGTGAGCGAGAAATTAGTACGCTACAAAACAATGTACACAGCACCAAGGTCAGTGTAATTGTGAGCGAGAAATTTACCTATACCACCCTTCAGATATCACCCCTCGTAGAACACCCCTCGTAGTTTGCTTGTGTGCACGTTTCATTCCATATTCTATGAAAATAATTATGTTTGTATCGATTGATTGATTTTTGTTTATCATCACACCACGAATATTTCACGTATATGGTGACAGCATCTGCCTGATGCGGGGCATACAAATTTTGACCTTTGCAACGGACCCACCCGAAGCAGTGAGGGATATTTAACGTGCCATGCATAACACGACACGGGGCTTCGGTTTTTACTGTCTCATCTGAAAGACAGGACATCGGCATGACCAGAGCGGGAATCGAACTCCGGCCTCCCGATTAGGAGTCAATCGCGATACCACTAGGCCACGCCGGCTTTATGTTTGTATCAGTTGTATGTCTGATTGCAAATGGTGATACAAAAGGCAAAGGTTTGAAAATATCATTTGAATTTAAAGGATGATTTATGTAAATACACATTTATTTTTCCATGAGGATATACCGAGAATATATTCATAAGAAATCACTTACGTGATGGATTTTAATTGTAACATTTCATGTTTTAGCTACGAGTATTTCAATTAAAATTTAATGTTTATTTATTCCATTTATTTATTTCTATTTATATCTGTCAATACATATCTTGACCCCTATAACCTCACTCTCAAGTCTTGGGGTAGTGTATTCATGCGACAACATTTCAGCCTCGTGACACACTCAGATATGCACAAAAAAGCTTTTATATCATTTTTATAATTTTCTCAAACTCTTTTCTACCAGAGGGCATGTTTATATCACTATATCACTATAAATAGCATGACAACACTGATACATAAATTGAGAAAGATGTAAAGATTAATTTGGGAGAGGGACTATGTTTGTTGTGCATGAGACAAGGGAGGAAACTAGTCTATGGTAAAAAAAATCATTCTGTAGTACGAATTCGGAATTTTATTATCGAATATAACGAATATTGATATAACATAAGAAGGATAACTCTTACTTTTGACGGTTGCTTTTTTGTTACAGGCATATAGAAAATGGGTTGCAGATAACGGAGAGGAGCTGTTACTCCCAGGAATAAATCTGACACATCAACAACTTTTCTTCCTTAATTATGCACAGGTGATTCTGCTTAAATAAATCAATTCATCATGAGTAAGATTGTCATGTACTCATACTTTCTAGATGAATATGCTTCAGTAAAAATCAGTGTTTTTGTAATGTACATATTTGTTTTCAAAAAAAGTTACAAAATATCATTAAAAAAATAAAAGAAACCTATAGAAATTAATGTCAATAGCCGAAACTTATTATTGGACTTCTATTTGGTAGATTTGGTGTGGGAACATGAGGGATGAAGAAGCACTAGAAAAAATTCGGACTTCATACCACAGCCCAGGATCGATAAGGTACGTCATAGTGCAGTATATTTTTCAAATGCCAATACAACATATAAAAATATAAACAGAAAGTCTCTCTCTCTCTCTCTCTCTCTCTCTCTCTCTCTCTCTCTCTTTCTCTCTCTCTCACACACACACACACACACACACACACACACACACACACACACACGCACACGCACGCACATACATATACAACCACTTACAATTAGATAGGATTAAAATATAAACTGAAAAAGAAAGAAAGAAACAAAGAATAACTCTAAGACATAAATTTGCAGGCTAAGTATTTACCAAGATTTGATAATTACTTCACATGGTTAACGCTGAAAATAACTACACTATTGTACAAACACTTGGCTTTCTGTAAAAATAAGTCTAGTTAGGACGATATCGTAAATTATCATAGAAAGAGCTATAAGCTTCAAGTGGAGGTCATCTTCAACAGCATTGATGTTTCAGTGCGTGCACAATCTATTAGTTCCTCTTTTTTTTTCTTCATTTTCATATCTGCCCTATCCCTCTTGTATTAGGAGATTGCTTAAAGATACTCTAAGCCGAACGATGCATTGTCTATATTTCAAGGGGTTCAAGTTAGTCAAATTGCATGGTATAATTATGCATCAGGTATTGATATATAAATCCCTTTTTGGCTTTCCGAATGGTGTGCAATTACGTGGAGGGGAGGCTATATAAATGTATGTGTTATTCGAGTATAACAACCCTTTGCACATTGAATTATAATTATATTGCATTGGTGTTTTCTCATCATCATTATCATTACTATTATAAATTATTTTTATTATTATTATTATTATTATTATTATTATTATTATCATTATTATTATTATTATTATTATTATTATTATTATTATTATTATTATTATTATTATTATTATTATTATTATTATTATTATTATTATTATTATCCAAATTACGATTTTATTGAGTCTTTCTTATGTAAAAAGTTTCCAACAAAAACCTGTAACGTAGGTAAACCAGGGTTGTCTTTCTTATGTATCGTGTTTTCTTGAGTATAAAAATTCGGCATTTGGATTTAACTTTAAGTTGATCCCGCTTTAAATGAAACCAGGTGATACTTTTTCTAAATAGTATGATTAACTATATAAAAATAGAATAATCTCACTCAATATTTTTTTGAATATTTTCAAAATATATAATTTTCATTATAAACGCTGGTTAGAACAAGCATTTCGAATTAAGTTTTAACTCCTCGATTTTGTATTTATTTTAATTTTCTCCCAAGTGTGATTTAACTCATTTTTATGTTGATAACCATGTGTATATGTAGATCTAGCCGGGGAATGAGGGTTAAAGAGGCGAGTTATAAGGTGATTCGATCCCACCCCACCGTAGGAGTTAAAGTAGCACTACCTCTTTATACGCCCGTCATCAGACGGGACGTATTATGTTATGGCGCTGTCCGTACGTCCGTCCGTCCGTGCGTCCGTCCGTCCGGGGTCATGTTTTCCGGACATTTTTTTGCCGTCTTACAAAATATTGAGTTGAAATTTGGTATATAGCTTTATTTTAAGTGGCGTCAGTACCAGTTCGAGTTTTGTTACGATTGACCTACTGTTGACGGATTTATGACCCTTGGACTTATAGATTTCAAGATTTTTTTTCAAAAATTCATTAAAAATCTATTTTTTGTCAAAACATTATGAAATTTATCATGAAACAAGTAAAATGTACCAACTATCACATAAATTACTGGTTTTAATATCTTTTTCTTCATTTTTGAGAAATTCATAATTTTATGGGGGGGGGGGGTTGACCATCTGTCCAAGGTCATGTTTTTCGGACTTTTTTGGCCGTCTTTCAAGATATTGAATTGAAATTTGGTATATTGCATTATTTCACACGGCGTCAGTACCAGTTCGAGTTTTGTTAAGATTGATCCCTTTTGACGGATTTATGTCCCTTGGACTTATAAATTTCAATATTTTTTTTTTTTTTTTTTTTTGGAAAATTCATTAAAAATCTAATTTTTGTAAAAACATTATGAAATTTAGCATGAAACAAGTAAAATGTACCAACTATCACATATTTTACAGGTATTGATATCTTTTTCTTCATTTTTGAGAAATTTGTAATTTTAGGAAAGGGGGGGGGGGTGGCTGGACTGAAAAAATTAAATTTTTTTTTTTTTGCAGGTCAAGTTCGAAGATGGGTTTGATAGGACCATTTTTGCAGCAGTTATTGCCCTTGGACTTATTCCTATGATAAAATGCTATGAAACGCAATTAACTTTAGTAAATGTCAGATTTTTTTCATGAAACTCATGCCAAATGCGAATTGATACCGTCCGAATTAAGCGACGGGCGTATTGTGCCACGCTAGTTGATATATATGTGTTTGTCTGGTATTTTGGTCTTTTTCTTTCTGGTCGGGGAGCTAATAGAACAATACCCCATCCCACCCCACTCCCTTTTTACCCTTGAATTTTCAAAGTACAAGCACATACATACTATTCATACATTTATGGAATTTAAAGATTTTTCTAGAGTATCTAGCATTCAATTCCCCATTTCTTTTTCTCTCCTTTTTTTAAATTTAATGTGATGGTTAGATAATGGTCGTATGGTGCAGTAGATCTGACGATCCGGGTTCGATTCCCAGGTTCTGACTTTAGGTGAAATAGGTTGATTACCATCTACGCCCATGTCGCGATATGATCGAAAATTTGTACAAAGCGACCTAAATTACAGTCAGCCAGACCATGAGTAAGATAAGAAAGACAACTCCTGAACTACTAACTGCATCTTCGTTAGATTTTTCTTAATCTTTTGAAAATTGATTGGTTGATTGATTGATTATTGTTTTACGTCACTCCACGATTTTTCACGTATATGGTGACGGCATTTGCATGATGCATCGCACAGAAATTTTTACCTTCACAACGGACCCAGCCGAGGCAGTGTGGGATCCTTTACCTGACACAGGACCTCGGTTTTTACTCTCAGTCTCATCCGAAAGACAGGACACCGGTGTGCCCGGGGCGGGAATCAAATTCGGGGACCATTAGACCATAAGCCGAGCACCTCATCCACTGGCCCACACCAGTTACCCATTTGAAAAGAACATATGAAGAAATATATATTTCAATATTAAAACATAATACTACATAATGAGTTAATTCAAGTCGACTAGAAATATTTCATAGAATAAGATATCTTAATTTCAAATCTTCCCCTACAATCCATCTTTATTGTAAGTTACAGTGAATTGTGATATATTCATTTTATTCTGTAAATTGTCGAGAATATTACAACTACATTTTGAACCATAAATAAATAGATTTAAACAAAACTCTACTCTAACGTACGCTGAAGTGTCCACAAATTTTCGTCCAGATGGAGTTTAATATAAGTAAAGTGAGACAGAAAATAACATGCTCGCCAAGAAAAAAACCCCATGTCTTCCGATCAAATCAGTTCAGTGTTTTCTGTCTCCACTCGACAAAAGCCAAGTGGCTGAAAATTTGTGGACATCGATCGTTTCTTGTAATGTACTTATTCAAAACTTCTCTCCGGATGACTTCTTATCAATTCTTCATACTCTAATTTGTACCAAGTGATGTATATGGAAATCAAATTCCAGCCGTTGATTAACAAAATAATCAGTTTATATTCACGATGATACTCTATTGATACTTTCAGGGTTCTCGGACCACTCTCCAACTCCAAAGATTTCTCGGAAGCTTTTCAGTGTCCTCTGGGCAGTAGAATGAACCCTATTCACAAATGTTCGATATGGTGATTGAGTACAATGAATCCAATTCACAAATGTTCGATATGGTGCATACCAATGTATATATATGTGATTGTAAAGTTTCCGATTCCATCACTGTGATAGGGGAAACCTAGTTAATGTTGCCAGAGACATGTAAATAACGACAAGGGGGAAATGAAGAGTCGCCGTATACAGAGTGCGTAAAATAAATCGTGCGTTAAGAATCTTTCCCTAAAAATCTTATAGTTTCGATTTTTGTCTTTAATATATACTATATAATTATGATTATTTGATTATTGTTATTAAAAGTTTTTATTATAACAATTATTAATGTCATATATACAATAATCCTGAAATTGTATTTTAACATTTTTTCTTTTTTTTTTTTTCTTTCTTTCTTTCTTTTCTTTCTTCCCTTTTGTTGGGGGGGGGTCTCTTTTTTATCCCATACTGGGTATTTGATGTATATTATTATGATATTCTATATTATCAGTATGAAATATTGAAAATCAGTTATTGGTTATGCTAATAAAACAGCTGTACATAACATGAACAGTAGATTTCCAAACTCATGTTGTAATATTACATTGTATGATTACGTAGTTGACATTGTAGCTATATTTTGATATTTTCATACTGGATCTAAGTGTTGTAACGTTCGTGATTTTTGGGATTTGTAAATATGACTTCCAGGCGGAATGTTTACATGTTTCATCTCTTTATAGAAAACAATTTCATATCAATATAGCCTTTCATCAAGGAAGCGTCACTGTTGCGTGCATATATGACGGAAATATCGATATTTGTGCAGCCCATTTTCAGCTTCAATGAATATTTAATCACCCTTATTTGTTTTACCATCATCTCGCTGTAAAGTCTTTTATCTATCGCTGTGACAGACCAAAGTTCCACACTGCGTTAAGAGGTATTACAAACGATCGTTCTTATTGAAATTTCCATGTATGAATTGGAGGGAAACTATAATTTTGATACCTTTTCTAATTTACTGTTCATCCATTGCCATAGATGTGTATGTTTATCGGTATAATTGAAATGAAATTTAGTAATAATTGAAAGATGTATTGTTACTTATAATCGATTACATAAGCGACATTTATGAACGACGACAGGAGCGACAGCAGTGACGGATTTAGAGAGAGGCTGGGGGGGGGGGGGGCTTTTCGCCACATACAATGTATTACAAGAAAAAATCCAGATTTGACACCAAATATGACAGAGTAGTTTGGCTAATATACATTCGCCCCCCCCCCCCCCTTTTCGGAAATTCTGGATCCGCCACTGAATAGTACATGGTCACTGTGAAAGAAGCAGATATGCATTTATAAGTAGAAAATATGACGTCTTGTAAGACTTTTATTACTCTTTCGACAATTCTTAACAGTTGGGGACTTTAAGGCAATGATTCAGTTACAGCACAGTGTAGGTATATGTAAGTGTGGTGATGAAGTCGCATGACCTAGAACACTCAAGTCAAAGTAAAAAGGAAAATAAAATGAAATTGCCTACATCACAGAAGAATATGAATATGTCTGATTGATTATAGTTTTACGTCACTCCACGATCATTTCACGTGTATGGTGATGGCACCTACCTGACGCATCGCATAGAGATTTATACCTTTGCATCTTTGCGTCGTACCCACCAGAAGCATTGAGGGATCTTTTACGTGCCAAGCCTTCCGGGCATGGGACCTTGGTTTTTACTGCCTCATCCGAAAGACAGAACACCTGTTGTGACTAGGGCGGGAATCGAACCCGGGACCTCTCGATCCCGAGCCGAATACTTCACCCACTGAGCCACATCGACTTGAATATGAATAGGAATATTACGTCATCTTTGCTCTCATTCTTGATTAATTGTGTAATATTTACCACACACGGACATCGTAGGACTAGATTTGTTGTGCTGTACATATTAATGTCATGTTTACTTTGATTCATCGTAGTTATAAAGAATTGTTAAGATTTTGTTAAAAATAAGAAATCATATCTCGTAGTTTATAGGTAATCGCAAGTAATTTTTACTTTGTGTTGTAAATATTAATAAATCACATATTGTTTATATATATTGTATAATGGATATAATGTCAATAAAGTGGTTTCTTCAAGATCAGCAAGATGTTACATGTATCTCTGAAGTTTAAAGGCATGCGTCGGGGTAACAGCAGATCATGTATTGTAGTGCAATACAATTCCCCCCTTTACCGTGCCTCCGAGCGGCTAGCCCACTTTCCACTCAGCTTGTCTATTCATTTAAAATAGAATTCTTCAATTTGTTTCTCATATCATGTCTCTGTGGCACACTTGTGGAAATCTCTCTCTCTCTCTCTCTCTCTCTCTCTCTCTCTCTCTCTCTCTCTCTCTCTCTCTCATACGCACATAATAAAATTCTTTAGAACAATGTTTCTGCGCAAAATTATTATACGAGCTGCTATTCACAATTGAAGGTTCGAAGAACTTAATAATCTATCCATTAGTTTAGAAATTTCCCGATAATTAAAACCTGTTTCGAGATTTGAAATTCTATTTCCGTGAAATGAACTATCCGTATAATGTTAAACTAAAATTTGTCACAGAAAGTGCTTTTAGGAATATGTAGATCATATCGAAAAACAATAATATAAGTCGTGGCCAGAATGCAGGTAAATAACACAATTATTCAATACTTTTTTTTTTATAATTTTATATTTTTTTTTTATCGGCTATACTTCTTTTTCAAGTTCGCTTCTTAATACAACATGTAGACATATCGGGTATCTGTAAACAAATGTCACGTGACATTGATATCCGCCCGTGTGTTGACATCCATTGGAAACCAATACAGAAGGTTCAAAAGTACCTGATCCTGCAGTTTTCCATTTTGAGATTCAGTTTCACACACAATTATTCTATATTAGAAAGTTCACTTCTGGCACTGAAAGCAATTTCATTACCTTTAATAGCAAACGTGGCAAATGGGATATGCTTAAGCTAAGATTGATGTATTATTAAAATAAATATATATTTAATTTTCAATATATTGGAAGCAAGCCGAAAAAATATTATCAATGAAAATTGAATATATCAAGACTTAAGGATTTTCATTGTGTATTCTTCCACAGTTTTGCAAACAGACTTTGAAATAACTGTTTTAATACCCATTAATAATATCGTCAACAATACGCACGTTGAGGATTACAGTAACTTTCTACGGACATGGAAATTAACATACTCTATGAATTATTCATATTTGCATACGGAGAATGCACTCTGTTGTCCTTTTGCGAGATACTGGATTAAAAAAGCAACCTCGTTTGGCTTGATTGATAATCGCACTGCATCGACCCGACATGAGTCAATCAATCAATTCTTAAGGTTTCCTAATAACCATACGTATGGTTGTAAAAGTTGAATTAATTATCCTGACCTTCCGGGTTCCTCAGAAACGATTTTCAGACATGCAAAATATACAGAACTTGATGATCAATCTGATGTTATTTCCTCCTTGACTGTGCTGTCAGAGAACGCCTGAGATTTATTAGAATGCGATGAAATCTTAGTAGAACGCATGAGATTAAATACAGAGTGATAAAATCTTAGGAGTGTTCGAATGGTGAAACACAATAGGAAACATTACATCCATTGAAACAAATGAAAATGAGATTTCTCGTGTTTATTGATACTCTATCTGATTTAGGTCTAATATTTCCATAAGAAACCATAGTGTTCGTCAAACAACTAACTGAGCACGTATCAGAAACTTGCATGTAATTTCCTTCTAATGCAAGTTATGTTTCTTGTTGAACTGATAAGCTGGATTGCTGATTGAATACATATCAGTTGGATGATATAAGTTTTGATCATCGGCTTAAAGTTTCCCTGGAAGATCGAAGGGTCTGCTAATTGATGATACATGACTCTAACCCACTTTAATTCATATCCACGTCAGCTAGAGTGATGATCAATTTTCAATAATAGGACAAAAATAGATGTTAATATCACAAACACTCTACTGGGCTTTTTTTTTTCCTTTTTTTTTTTTTTTTTGAAATTGATATTAGATTGGATCCATTTGCTTAACTATGCGCATCTTACATTCAGCTTACAAACTCGAGGTCACCATTAATCTAAATTCTTGATTCGATTTGAATTACAAAAAATATTTGAAAGACAAACACTCACAGTTTAAAGAAAATAACTGCGTTCATGTGTCTTTATTGGTGACATATTATGTCTGTATGCAACAACCGCCGGTAACATCAACGATTGGGGTTATTATCATTTTACCTTTCCACTATCCGGATTTGAAAGACATGCATCATAATCATCGCAATTAAATTTCACTTCACCCATAAGTATTAACTAAAACAAAGAGAAACGGTTAACCGCAGATTCGTAAAAGCAGTTCCTGACACAACCAATAATAAAGCAATTATCGAAGTCTCGAATAGCGAATAAAGATGATGTCTGTCACTTAATTTAGACCAGAGCTATGAGAGTATTAAATATATGATGCGATTTACGAGGATACCTCTACTAACGGCGTGTCTCTTTGCGAGCAGCTACTCTCGTGGGATAGTATATCCACTACTCGCATCACTTAGCCAAGATCACATTGATTTTTTTTCTATCCTCGGTGGCCGAGTGTTTTCATCATCAAATATAGCTACATCAACACGTGGAGAAGTCGATCAATAGCATAACGTCAGTTTAATAATACATTTGGTGTCACAACAAAAAAAAATGGCGCGTGTTTGCCTGTTTGCATAGGACATAGCAGAGATAGGCACGTACTTGTTAATGAAGGTATGTTGCAGATATAAGCCTGTAACCGCGTGAGCTGCATTCAAGGGATACGTTGTACAGGTAAGTAAGATTTGTATGAAATATGTATATGTAAAAGTGATATTATTTTGATTTATTGACATTTAATGATCACATTTATTTAATTTCCGACGACCCCTTTGATTCAATTTGATTTTCTAGAAGCCGACACATTCTGTGTATTCTTTTACAAAAGAATTTAGCAGGCACAAATTAGACTCAGCTGAACATTATAGATGTAAATGATATTATCAAAATGGTTTTTTTTTTCAGGTATAAGTAATCTTAAGTTCGTAACAAATCTTTTAGTCATATCTCAACGTGTTCCAGTGCCCATGTTAGCATTTGCAGCGCATTATTTTTTACAACTCGTCTCAGTTTATTTGCGATTTTACAGTTCATTTAGTGAATGCTTTTATGCCATTTTTTATTTTAGGCTGACGGGGGTGTATTCGTATTACTTTGGAACACTTTTCAACTTTTCCTATGTACATTTTTATTATTCTATTTGAATGAACATCAAATGTTTTCTGCGTATATTTTCTGTGCCTGTATTCCTTCTTTTGTTTAAAACCGTGTGCATTATCTTTCTTTTCTGTGCCTTTCTTCCCCTTTCTCTCTTCTGTCTTTCTCTTTCTTTCTTCTTTGTTACAAGAAGTTATTGCAGTTATCTCTTTCTCAGAAGTACTTATTACATTTGCTATTTCACGGCGTTATCTGTTATTAAATCGATGGACTAACAGCTATCCGCAGTATACACGTAAATAATTTGAATTCCATTCACTGACAATTCATTGTAGCAGTCGTTGTCACTTCATCGAATTTATTTAAATACACAAACAGTTAATAGTTTCCATTCTCATTTATATCTTTATATATTGGAGATATTGTACTGGTATATTGCTTACCATTATGCGTACCTAACGATGTTAGAACATTAACACTGATTTTTAGGTAAATATTCTCATTAATCAATATAAATCAGATTTTCCAGTAAACATTTTCACGTGGTCACTATGTATCTTAAGTTTTGACCTAGAATTTTAATGATGCATTTTAAAGTGATAGTTAAACATATTGATAGACTGAAACGACCATTTAAATAACAAATCTTTTTGTCTATTGTCCTTAATCCGTCATAGTGGTGCACTAAATTTGCAAAGAGGTGCAAAATAGCATGGAAAATTGGAACCTTTCTTGAAAAATTGAAAACAGAATGAAGTTTAATTAAGTAGACTTGATGAATGCATGGTACAATTTGTATGTTTAAAATGGTCCTATATGCCCTTATATTAAATAAAAAACATTGACGTATATTGTGTGGAATTTGCCTATGATTTTCTTCAGAAGTAAACAATAATTTCTGAAAGCTTTTCAAATTACGGCCGAGATAGTGGTTTGTGGATTGCTCTTAAGAGCAACTCTCTTATTATGAAATTATACCTGCTAAAGACACCGATTTAAATGCCATATATTGTACAATTAAGTATAATCTTGTTCTGCTGGCATACACCATCTGTTGAGTAAAATAATTGTTTGTGTGTATTGCTGGTGCTGACAAATTATGGAACTCTGAAAAGATGGCATTTGCGTGGTTGACGTTATTAATTCACTCTCCACTTAGCGTAGTAAATCAGGTTTTGATGTTGTCGTCGGTTTTAATACTACACTGTCAATGGGATTACGATATGACAAAGCGTCTACCACCTTCAATTCACTAGACTTCGAATCGTTATCTACTTGACCACTCTGTGCTTCTAGGGAAAATGTCATCGATGCGGAGGATAAAAAATACATCAAGATATAATCATTGTGTTCTACATCCTTGACGTTCTGAATTATGGGTATGATTCCCACCTAATACTACAGATTGGGGGGAAGCAAACATAACATACATCATCACATAATGTCAAAGACTTCTCGCTCTGTCTCTGAATATATTTCCATGGTAACACATCATCAAGCAGCATGTGTGTATTCATTCAGCATATTGCACTTGATAATTAGATATACATTATTTTTGATGCTATCGTGTGTTTGAGAAAAATCAATAAACATTGGATTTATCGTGTTTTAAACAATGTAATGAATACTGCTCGTGAAGCATTGGCCTACGCAGAACATCCGAAACACTGACATTTTATGTATATTTCTTAAGAAATGGAGAGTCAGCAGGATTTTTATTTCCTTTCTGTGTGCTTGTTATATATTAAAGTCAATATCCGATCAGATTCCAAGGGTACCTCAAACATATAGTAAAATGGTCAACTTCGTCCAATTCAGGAGCATTCTCAATTGAGCAAATATTCTAAACTTTGATATTCTAAAATACTATGTCGTTATATACAATCCCTCCATAATTTTTAATTGCTGTAAAATACATATTTCACGTGACATTATTTTGCGGGCATTTCACTTTGAATATATACGTGAGTCCATATTTTTGCGAAAAGTAATAAACTTGTTATATTGTGATAATCAAATCAAGGGAAGTGAAGATTTTATACTTGGCATGGAGCCATATTTAGAAATAAAAAGTGATTTATAGTAATCTGACGACCATAGGGTTTATTTCAATATGCCCCCCCCCCCCTCCCATTTTTTCCCTCGATCATGTCCATATCGCAAATTTGATTTCGTCTTATTGTATTCTTAATGAAATATAATTTATGAATTATAAGCTTTTCTACAGTCTTATCCCAGGTGATTTGAGGAAGATATCGCTTATCAACTGTGTCTATTTCAATGATTTCATCTGCAAGCATTAAAACATTATTAATATATATAAGACGAAAATATAAACTTTCACTATAAAAAACAATAGTAGCCACGCATTTAACGGATAAATTCTCCCTCATAGGCCTTTTTTTTATTATCATTGATAATTTAGGAAAAAAGACTGGGTGTACTTTTTGAGTCGTTTACTTTGTTTGATTGTTACTAATATTTTGTAATGATTTAAGAAATACCAGCAAATGATATCCTTAATTCTCGTAAAACTGTATGTACCAGGTACCATCGTATTCCACAACTAACGATCTACCTGATATAAACAATGGTAAATAGACTTGATTCCAGACTTATCATAAAAATATGTCGTTATCAATGTCACACTCGCACAGACAGGAATAACTTCAAATTTAGGATATATAGATATCTATATATATCCTAAATGGATGTGGCATCGAAAATATCCAACAGAGTATTAGAAGGTGCAGAATATATTAATACTTTCTGATGTATAACAGAATCCCGTTTTTTTAAGTGACCAGTCATAAAGCGATGAGGAAGCTGGACTTAAATGTTTCACACCTTTCCAAATACATACAATTAGAACATTCAGGGATTTGTTTAAAGTGTCTACCGCAGACAAACGAAAAGATACTTAAATTAAACTGTTAAACTGATTGATTAAATGCATTACCGATACAAAATGAAATGCATATCATGGCGAAGATCGCTAGTTAACGGGTAATACATTCTGAGAGGTCATGGTGTTATCAAAATACTTATGAGAAACATGAATCTCAATTATCAGAAGATTTTGAAAACGGCAAAACACGCAGCCAGATATTTTAAAAAAGCGCTGTATGCACACATTTTAAATAGGCTCATATGAATTGTACAGCAAAATAAAACTTTTATTCTCATAAGTGATAAAAGAATGGCAGCGTAAAATAAGCCTTAGAGTAGATTATGACTCAAAGAAAGAAACCTTTTTAATGCCTATAGAGCGATAAGACAACCGGTGTAAACAATTATGATATGTATAATGGTACACTGTATGATGTAATGCCGTCCTTTGCGGAACAGAACAATCTATAAATGAAGCAAAAGCTTTGTTCACCGTAATGTTTCTTGCTCCAAGTTTTGTGGAGATATCATTTCTGTCTTGTTTTATACATAAAACGTTTATAACTCCTACTTCCATCATGCTCCAAATCAAATGTTGAAATCATGGATTTATAGTACAAGAGCACAAATCGTACTCGCCAAAAAAAACCCCCACTAATTAAAGCACTATGGCAGATGAAAAATCTATATAATGCTTAAATTATGACAAACAGTCGAAAAAGCTTCCTACGCAAACATATACATCTAACCTTCATTTATCTCGTCTTTCATTATTTTAGCTCACCAGAGGAGAGAGTTAAGTGAACTATTATGATCACTCTTTTTCTTCAATCTGTCCATCCGATGCAAACTTTTCATCATTTCGACTTCAGCACTACAGGAAGTCTTTGTCAGAATGAAGAAATAAAGGTTCCCTAATATTGTTGATGCTATTAGGCCTGGTTCTTTAAAGGTTGGATCCAGGGTTAGGCGACATAGATCAGAGGGCTCCCTACTTTGACACCTACATGTTTTAGAGCGACTGCATAGAACATTAAACCGACTGTATTCGAGTGATCCAGAAGGGCGTCCTAAGTAGCCTTGTGGTTTTGATTCTATTCCGAAATCAGGTTTTGATACCTTTTTCACATTTGTTTCGAATGTTTTCTTTCATTTTCGTCTTTCATGTTTCTCATGATTTTCTCATGTGCTAAAAATGCTCAGGTGAATGATGATATATATATATATAATGTGAACCGCAACGTATTCAACTCGTCTAGACCGTATTCAAGTGTCACCCTAGGTACAAAGTTTCGAAAAGACAATCTATTGCATTGAGATGCACTAATAATATTTAACTACTATAATAAGTTTTCATTCACAAACAACTGGATGTACGGTTTTAAAAATCAAGGTAATTACTGCGAATTCGGTGGCGGAGATTTGAGCAAGAACAATTACAGATTCCAAATATCATGAGTCCAGCTTCCCTACTACAACTATCACAAATGGTCCATAGAATCCTATACGTATATAATATAGGTATTTTGCCAGATCGTTTTATCATCGTCTTCCACAATATCATCATTTTGTGAAATCAAATCGCCATAGGAGGGCAAGGAGGAGATGTTGCTCATCGGAAGTGATGATTAGTGATTTGGAAGTTGGAATGGTGATGTTTGTAATAAAAATAGGTGTGTAACAGACCATCCCTACCGATAGACAGGAGTAAGTCTAGATGTTAAGCAGATGCGTTTCTCTCTGTCGTGTTCTTGATCTCAAGTTCAGCGGGATACATATGGCCGAGGTAATTCTGATATTACATTTATGATGAGAACGTTCTATGTATCTTATATGACACTGAACTTAGATGATAACTGTTTCTGTCTTGAACAGAGCAATGAGAATTAATTCTGCATCATATGAAAAATATGAAAGTAACTGGTGTCACAATACTCCGGCACTAACAACAATGTACTACAGTGGACTTTCACGGAGCCCCGAAATTCAGAGGTGAGACCAGGTGGCCGCGAGGAGTGAGCGTCTCCTGTTTAGCTGTATACACACGAATGTGAACAAACACTATTTGCCACTACTGCCATATATCAGGAAAGGTGGTATAATGACAGTTAAGTCAAACCCTCTGCGGGGAACGTTTTGCGAGCTCCACTTTGCAAAAGCAATTAGTGTGGAGTTATTGTAAAATGCGAAAGTAACTTGAGTCACATGACTATGGCTTTAACAACAATGCACCACAGTGAACCTTCACGGAACCCTGAAGTTCAGAGGTGAGACCAGATGCCAAGGAGGAGTGAGCGTCTTATGTTTGGCTAGCCACAACCACCGTAAATGCCCTGACATACAGACGAAACAATATAATTCAGCACTATATATATACATGAATGTGAACAATATATGAGAACAAAAAATGCCGTCCCGGAGAAGCGCACAACTAGTACCCATTTAAATGGAAACAATCATCTGGGAATATTTCCCGCAATAACCATGACTGCATTGTCCACTGGAATCTCCAGCATCTTAATGATATTTCTATTGTATTTCTAGTTCGATTAGGATGTTTCTTCATAAAGTAAGGATTTTATGTCCTAAATCAAGGCTTGTGGTTTCCATTTTTGTAAATAAAAGAACTGCGTACAATGGGAACTATTCTGCTTTTAAGTTTCTGCTTAGGAAAAGTTGTATAGAGGGTGAAAAAGAGAAGGCTTATCTTTTGTGAGCCAAGCAATGAATGAAATCCACGTTCCTTTATCAGATTTCTTCATTTTCTCAGTCCACCATCTAACGTACTCGTCACATGCGTCCATAGCAATGCCAAAGGTCGTGACAGGATCTCTATATTTGTTACCTTTACGTGATATATCTCTAACTTTCTGGTTACAGACGATATCGAGTTTACTCATGAAGACATTGCCAATTGGACTGTATATAACGGCATATGTAGAACAACTATAAGGTTTGGCATTCTGGGAATATAGTTATATGAAATATATGGCGATTTCTTCTCTTAGAAGTATGGAGCATTTTACTTTGGATGGATTTCTGACTCAAAATGTTGAATAAATACTACACATCAATGCCTTCATTACTAAATTTGACTTCAAGAAACACTAATACATCAACGATTGAACAATAAATATAGATCATATATACCTTTTAATTTTGTGCACCAGATGCGCATTTCGACAAATTATGTCACTTCAGTGATGCTCGTGGCCGAATGATTGGAATTTTCATAATATGTAAATATTTGAAGAGCAGTGTTGAAACCAAAATGACCGAAAAGTGAACCAAAGAATCTATCTTAGGACAGAGCTATGCATGACGGAGATACTCCTTAGTTTTAGAAACTGTGTCCGGGCATAGGTGGATATAATCAAAAAGAGTACTAGTAACATAGTCAAATATACATACCCTCAAATATATAAATAAAAACATTGAAGTAATTTCGGTAATTTGTTATTCAGAAGGGATCGCAACACATTTTTATACTTTAGTATTAGCACGGTTTATGTATTCAAATAGTCGATACGTTTTGATCAAGCTCAAAGCTGTTGAGAGAAAATTAAAGTAAAGTGATCATTTGCAAAATCAAATATAGAACTGTATGAGTTATTAATATGTTAATGCAATATTTAGTTTGATACAATGTACACGATGTAAACTGACACAATAGGAAATGGTCATTGTCACATAACACCGGAAGTAGAGTATACGTAATATCACCTAGTAAATTTCAATAGATTACTCACGAGTTTTCGTTTATGCTTTAAAATTCTTAAAATATTATCATAAAAAGCACGTGACTACCGACAAATATTGACGTTTCAATTATAGAATTTCCGTTATGACAAATCGAAGTTCTAATTTGTGTTAAGTATTGAATAGATATTACTGTTTTCCCTGTGGCTTGTTCACTTGTAATACTTTTGTTTTAACTAATCTTATAGAATATTGCTCAAATAACGTGCCTATGGACAAACAATTCCACTTAATTTAAGATTTTATAATAAAAGAAACAAGACTCGGAAATGACCTATTAATATTCACTCTCTCCTGTTTATTTACCGTTATTTGTACATAATTCCCAGTTGTATTCTTCCACCGGTACCTCATTCATCATGTGTATACTTGAATTAGTATTAAAATATCAGTTTTGAATATTTCATTGCGTACAAGTATACGATAACTTTTTTTATCTTTTATTATATATATCTTGCTCTAATGTTATAAATATTTCAGGCTTACTCACATATATGATAGCCAACATATTTCGTGTATATCACCAATAAACAAAGCCTTGTCATTATCTAAAAGGAACATGCAATCTGGATTCGATAAGCTAATCTAATTTGTTCGATTTTCACAATGGATGGGACATAATTGTTTCTCTCTTAAACCTGTACCATCTCACTTTACTTTTGACATTCGCCGTAAATAATGTAGATGTTATTCGTAATAGTTAGTATGTAAAACATTCAGAAAGTAAGCTATCAATATGAGCAATGAAAAGTAGCCAAAACGGAGTACTATAGAAAGGACATAACACCCCTATATAACAAATAGGTAGGGGCAGAAATCAAGCAGGTTTCAAAGAACATAACCCTCGTGAAATGTTCAATATTCATACTGTTATGCTTCAAAACTGATTACGATCCCTGCAAACATGTCTTTTGTTATGCTTCTCATCTCTGCAGATATGCCTCTTTGAAATATTTACGATATGTGTAAGTATGCCTAGCATCTCATTATGTTGACAATATCTGCACAATTGTCCCTTGGAGCTCCCACACTCTCTTTAGTAAAATGTTAAAGATCTTCATATGCACGCACTTAAAATGCTTTAATCTTCCTGTAGATATATAGATACAGGCATTATATTTACTATTAATGATGTTGAATACATCAATGTAGGTTTGACTGGTCAGTAGATGATTATTATTGCCCCGTGTCTGGCTCTTGGACTTTACTCCGTCGCTCTTGGATGACATCTGTCTACTTACATAAAAGAGTATGCAGTAAGCCCTATATGTCTAATTATTCTGAATCACAGGGTGAAACATCTGAGGTTTTGGGTTGACCGTGACTCCTGACAACACCCAGTGCGACCTATGTTTCTCAGAGGTCAAACTAAGCAACATATGGAATATATCACTTATAGAAAAGAAAAGATAAAAATGAAGATCTGAATGTAACAATATCAACAATCATATATATGCTATCAACATTTGGCTCGTTTACAGTACCTTGTTACATGGACATGATTCAGATTAATGACTGTAGAAAATCAATATTGATATACCATATAATGTGTCATGAAGGCACTAGTTCCAAGCCATGTGTTTAAATATACATGATAGATATCATATTATACGAACTATATCTTAACCCATAGGATTCATAACTTATGTCTCAAAATACACTTTAATTCTAACTTACGTTTGGTTGGTATTTGATGCCATCCTCACTTTCAGTTTTGACGCCAAAATATCTTAGGTATATCCAATCAATATTCAATATTTTTAAATAATATCATTGATTTGTTCTTATATTTATATTCTTGTATTTAAGACCATTCACGGCGGGTGTGGCTAGCCAAACATAAGACGCTCACTCCTCCTAGGCACCTGGTCTTACCTCTGAATTTCAGGTGTTCGTGAATGCCCACTGTGGTACATTGTTGTTGGTGCCATACTCATGTGACAAAAGTTACTTTCGTATTTTACATTATAAATTATTATAATACCGAGTCGTGTACTTTCGGTGAACTGTCAGTAACCGAGAGTAAAACCAAGTAGTTTTAAGTGTTTTGGTATTGACATAGGGTACAGTCGTCACAAAGGTACTATAAAGATGTAACACATTAGCCAGTAACAATGTATCTCCCTTCACTTAAAACTCTGATATAAGATGGTACGGACGTGTTTCTTTTAGGACGATTTGTTAATCTGTTTATTCCACAAATGTATTAGCCTTGAAGACCGATTTTTTTTTCTCAATGTTCAAATCGTTCACAAAAATAATATTGGTATATTTGTTCCTCTAGTTATTCTGTTATTTATAATTGCTTTACATTTTTAATACATATACGTAAAATTAATTCCTAACAGAGATTAACCCCTAGGTTGATAGACTTTGTAATAATGGTTTAATTTCATAAAGAACACCATCTTTACAATGTCGAGGTATTCATTTAATAAAAACGATTATGAATGACATAGCATTTAATACTGTCATTCTTTTGATGTAGAAGTCATTTAACGAAAATTTATATCTTCAACTTAATTGTTATAACCGTCGATTACTGTCAATTTGCAAAAATGCATTCTTACATTTATGAATGTAATTCTCTTTTGAAGACATTTACCAGAAGTATCGGTAAAGTCTAGTCTAGGTTTTTGGAAGGATCTTGAGCCAAGTACAGGCCTGATCAACAGAAAATCCTTATATATATTTGACAAATATTCTCTTTGTCCTAATACGGTGTTAATAATCAAAGTATCCAGTCTAAAGTCAGAAAAAGTATCAAAATAAATGATTAAAATGTGTATGTCCTTTGGAGAAGGTCTGAAAATTTTTACCAGAATGTAATAAAACTTGACATACTTGATCAAAATAAAAAATAGAAAGAATCTAGCTTTTTATGTTTAATATCTCTTATCTTTTGCCGATGAATTTGTTAGTTTTTTATATTCTATACAGGCATGACATTATCAAAGTCAATTCAACGAATCAGTAATTGATCTGTCCAGGTTCTGGTTTTTTCATCAGCTTTGAAAATTGCAATCTTTTAGCAGATTAGTCTATTACATGCTTGTAATCATTAGAATTAAAAATACTTAGAAATTAAACATGTCTACATTCTTTTTCTACCTCATTCATAAATGCAACTCCAGAAAACGGAATCGAGGTTTAGGACCTTAAGGCGAGCGTAGTCTTTACTGTTGATAGAATTTTATTTGTTGCAGGTGATTTATTTATCAATTCTTATTTTTATTTATTTGTCTATGTTAATCTGTATTCAATATACTTCTGCCTTTATTTAGGTTGTTAAAACAACGTCGAACTACCTTGATATAATTTGATTAGAGATAACAACAAATAGCACCCGTGTGATTAGAATGCTGCATTTAAAAAAATTGTGTCCACTTCTGCCTTTATTTAGTATGTTAAAACAACGTCGAACTACCTCGATACAATTTGATTAGAGATAACAACAAATAGCACCCTCGTGATTAGAACGCTGCATTTAAAAAAATTCTGTCGAAATTTTATATCCCCAAGCGTCCACAAAATTTATAAACCTGAGATGCTTATTTTTTAAAAACAAAATTAGTTTGAATTATATATAACATCTGGCGACAGTTTATAATGTGCATTGGGTATTCTACTGTATGCATCAGTACTTTTTCTCTATCAGGAGACGTAATGCTCCACTGCTTGTTCTTTTCCACAAACCAAGAATATGATTTAATCATGACGTTGTTGCTTTTGTGTCTGTGTTTAATAGTGCATATTACATATACGATGTATAATGATGAAATTGAATTAGTTTGGATTCGCATTCTCTTCAGTAAATGTTAAAACCACGTTTGGGAAACAAATTAGAAATAAAACAAACTCTGACATGTTACAATTCGTAATGATAACGCACTAGGAAAATACTTTTCCAACGGAATACCTTGTAGTAGCAGATTCCTTTAGTGTAATTATATTCTAAATTATAATTATTAAACATTTGTGTAACTTGTCATGATATACAGTTTTCATTTTATACCTTATAGATTGGTGTCTTCGAATAGACCGTATTCCGGTTTTGATAATTGTTGTCTTTTTATCCGAGCTGATACATTTTGGCGTTGTTTTTCATAGTGACGGCATAACGCGTGACATAGATTCATTATAACGTCACTACGAAAAACAACGCCAAAAGTTATTAGTTCGGACAAAAAGTCGTCATTTATCAAAACCGGAATATGGTCTTTTAATGATATATTGAGGTTTTGAATGAACTTCTATGTAGTTATCTGGGTGTTAACCAAAACAAAAAATCTCCCAACAAGTAATAGGAGTATACACGCATAGAATTTTGTTTCGCTCGGAATCACATGTTTCAATTGTATATTATTTAAACTCTATAATGCTTGAATTCGTTACGTAAGGAAGCTGGAACCAGATTTTGTTAGTTATATAAGGTTTGAATTCAATTGCCTTCTGTATACAAATGTCTATAAAATAACACCACGAACAGTAAGCTCTTACAGGGTATTCAGTTGCATCCAAAATTTATAATTACAAAGGGTTTCTACAGTGTCTTGATCTTAGCAACTCTGCATGCCATTCTCAACCGTGTGCATGTTCCTCGTCTAATTTCGTATATTCTCCTTGTGGCCATGTCATTACTGGTGATCTCGATATAGTTAAAAACACTAAATTAAGAGAACTTTTACTTAAAGGTCCAAAATACAGAGAACCCAGATCATTCACATGGAGCCAAAATTTTGAGAATATTATGAACTGCTGCGAGGAATATGCCACATGATGGGCAAAAAGAGAGGAAGTACAAGTCGACACTCTTTCGGAATGGATAAAATCTATTGCAGTACTGCTGAGATCAAAAATTAAAAAATTACAAGGTTCTGTAAACACCAGATTCGAATCAATTTTTAAAGATCCTGATGTTGTCAGAGAACTTACCTTCCTCCAAGAACATTATATCATTACACCAGCAGATAAAGCATCTAATAATTATACATTTACTTGTAAGAAATATTACTTTGACAGTCTAGTGAAAGAATTAGGATTAAATTCAGCTCCAAGAAATCCTACTTATACTCTCACGAACTTTTCGGTTTCGGAAGTACTCGAGAATCATAAATCTGTCCTCAATACGTTTGGTATTGACTCAAATAATTTGAATTTAGAACTTCCATATTTGTACTGTATTCCAAAAATGCACAAAACTCCGTACAAACAACGCTTTATCGCTGGTTCCTCGAAGTGTTCCACAAAATCTGTATCGATGCTAATCACAAAAATATTATCAGAAATTAAATCTGGCCTTCATAGATATTGCGAAACAGTATATTCCAGAAGTGGAAATTCAAAAGAGTTGTTAGAACATCTAAAATCAAAAAGTTTTACTAAAATTCACTCCATCAAGTCTTTTGACTTTTCGACTCTGTACACAACGATCCCTCATCAGAAATTAAAAGACAGATTAGCGGAAATTATTCAAAATGCATTTACTAGTAAAAACGGAAGCCGCAAATTCAAATATATAGTAATAGGCCACGATAAAACTTACTTTGTTAGGGAAAATTCTGATTCCAAAAATAAATACACTGAAACAGCTGTCATTCAGATGTTGAACTTTCTTATCGATAACATTTTTGTGGTGTTTGGAGGTAAGGTTTTTCAACAAATTGTCGGCATTCCAATGGGCACTAACTGTGCTCCGCTTCTGGCTGACATATTCCTTTATTCATACGAAGCTGAGTTCATTCAGTCTTTGCTTTCGCAAGGAAAAAAACAATTGGCTCTTGGCTTCAATTTTACTTACAGATATATAGATGACTTGCTTTCAATTAATAATCCTTCATTCGCGGATAATCTTAGCATCATCTATCCAAGTGAACTGGAGGTCAAAGAAACCACAGAAACTAGTAATTCTATTTCGTATTTAGATATTATGTTGTCTTTCGACATTAATGGTCAATTGAACACCTCACTCTATGACAAACGTGACGATTTCAATTTCGCTATCACAAACTTTCCTTTCATAAGTAGCAACATTCCATCATCGCCCGCATACGGCGTATTCATATCTCAGTTAATACGTTATTCCAGAGCATGTTCAAATTACAATGACTTTGTTCTGAGGGCTAGGCGACTTTCAGTTAAGCTGCTCAACCAGGGTTATATATGTGCTAGACTAGCATCGTCACTGAGGAAGTTCTACGGTCGTTACGAGACTCTTATTACTCCATATGATATCTCGTTATCCAGACTTTTAAATGATATTCTGGACTGAGACCGATTCCGATCACTTTACACAGATTTGACACCTTCTATACTAGAAGGTTACCTACTTTGACTTCTCCATATATAGATACATATGGAATTCACACGATTTGACTCTTTCTACGGGGTATATGTGACGGGTGTTGCTAGCAAGCAGGAGATGCTCACTCTCCCCGGGCACCTGATCTCACTCCATCACAGGGGTTCACATATGCTCTTCAAGTAGACATATTTTGTTATTTTCCATTTGTTTTTCATTTTCACTGATTTTGTATGTCCTATGGTTTCATAATTTTTGGACTTGTGGTTTGGATTTATCCATCATCTTTACATCGGTAAAACACTGGAAAATGGCGCGAGACAGGTGTACCGTAAAACATGTATGCAATGCTAAAAACAGATGCTGTCACGATATATTATATGTAACGCAATCCCCTGATGTATTCCCTCCTGTTTTGTTGGCCATCAAAACAATGTTATTTCTCCATAATTTTGCAGCACTACGTACTTGTAAGATATAACTAACGTTTTGTTCAACCTATTTCATCAAACAAAAATATTATAGATTGCATTTCCCATATAACCATTGACAAGTGAAGTACATTTTTTCAAAAAATTCTTCTGATTTATAGTCTTTTTATGCATCTGAAATAAAACTTTTGATGATTAATGTTAGTTTTTCATAATTCAGAATCAGAATGAATAAGATATGGAGTAATTCAATAGTAATGCATCACAATGATATCTTGCCGTGGGGATTTCCCCTTAAATTGCATCCAAGAAGAGTCAGCATCTCCCGCGTACTTTCACAACCAGCTACTTTAGTCCAGTAGAAATTTTTCATCATGTAAATACCAAGTATGTGTGTCTAAGGCGGCGTTATAATGGTCGGAAAAGGTCTCAGTCCAGAATTGCATACAACATTCTGAATAACTGCATGAAATGTTGCCGTCTGCGGTATCCTTAACTACTAGTTCCCTTGAATGGATAGATAATGTCAAGATATTCGGTGAATGTAGATTTCTATATACTGTATGTGAGGTTGAACCGAAGGGCTTGTTGCTTGTTTATTCTAGGTAGCAATGACTGGATTAATTGAGCTTCGTATGTCAGTACAGTACAGATTAAGTACTTATTTGAGTGCCAATATTTTGTTTGAAATTCTGACGGGGCACCGTAAGCACCCATTTGATTGCCGATATTATGCTAGAAATTATTTCCTTCAAACATCACAAAATGATATCGATCAGAAAGTTCAACCTACATCTTAAGAACAGTTTCATTGTTATTATTTTTACATTCAGATTTCACTTTGCCAAAATAAGTTTTATCAGGTATACAACAATTGTGAAAGCATTTTTTGAT
The DNA here is from genome assembly GCA_035048485.1 of Pteria penguin. Lineage (NCBI taxonomy): Eukaryota > Metazoa > Mollusca > Bivalvia > Pterioida > Pteriidae > Pteria > Pteria penguin. Next base: position 25,530,248 of record CM068582.1, on the reverse strand, counting down.
AATTTAGTCTTTTTTTTTTAATGATTGTTGTGTAAAGTGTCGAAAAAACAAATGACTTAATAGAGTAATTTATTGATAATTGGACAAATATTCCGCAAGTAAAAGCATGCAGATATGCTTTCTCCCGGTACGCATCTATATATTTCGGCACCTGACGCAGGTATTGCTATTCACGTTGGAGACTTTTACCTCTCAGTTCTTATTGACAGGATTTAATGCATTTCCATCGTAGCACGTCGTTATTAGTCCACAGTGACGTTGCATTGAATCCTTTCGTATTTTTACGGATATTTGTATGTGTACATATATTATTAACAGATAAATAACAGACATATTAGAATGGTATATATAGATGGATAAATGAATAAATAAATGGGAGTAAACTTTATTGTGATTTTTAATTGACGGTTCTAATTACTTATCGACAAGACGACGAAACTTCAGATGCATCCGTATGTATTTCAGTATTCAAATGAGGCGATCAATTCTGTCCTCGTATGTTGACAATATATCTTAGTTAAGGAGAAATGAATCTCCTGAATGGCAGAACATTGCCAAGGCTGGAGACAGTGCTTGAAGCTTGGTCTTACTTATTGGGATCAAATGACTGCTCTTTTGGTTCACTAACGTAAGAAATTTTTATCTGCAAAGAACAAAATGGCGATGCAGGTCTCGCATTATTACGTCAATAACGACGAAAACTGTCATAAATAAAAAAAAAGAATTAGAAAATGACACTGACCAGAATTATTCTTTCGGAATGTATTCAAATATATTATATCATATTGTATTAGATACCATATATAATTTATTATGAAATATATCTACCGCATGTCATATAGGTGTCTTTCACAGTTTACGATGGTTGTTTGTACAATTGATTGCTTCAATTTGTTTCAACAGTTTTGGGGTTTTTTTAGTTTGTTTATTTATTTTCTCTTATTAGTATAACTGCACACTTTATGCCTTATACAGCATTGATTATACAGCTTACAATTTTGAAAACGTATTTAGTTAAATGAACTTTTACCTCTAGTTTTCTAGCTCCAAGCTCTGTGTGGACATCTGCTTGTTCCTGAACTGACGTAAAAGAAGCATTGGTAATGTCGCACATTCTCCCGCGTCACCATTAATTCTAAAACATTTACACTAATATACACAGTATCACAACATTACTCTCATATTTTTCATTTTTGACACAAAATTATCTTTAAAATGAAACAATGCTAATTGAACAACAAATTGAAAATTGTATGCAATAAGAATAATTTATATCAATCGAAATTGTAAATAGTCGTTTACAAAAGAAATTTTATATTTAGTAATGAAATAGTTCTGACGGTTAATCGGTCATATTTGAATGACATTGTTCTAATAACACTAGGTTCATACGTAGCACCGGGAACGAAGTTCCTTATTGCTTTTCCCTGACATGACACAGTTACACTAAGCAGCAAACCCTTTGAAAGTTAAAAGAAAAATGATGTATTGCAAATTTCTTTCAAATTATATATTTCACTTCTCATTTGATTATTTTAATTTGCAAAGTATGCCGAGTATGACCTGAGTTGAAAGTAATTATAGATTTCTTGAATAAAATACGTTGTTATAATTTTGTTCGTAAAAATATTCGAGAATCTCGCATTTAACATCCTGCATCTGGCTTTAAAATAGACAAAAGCCTTTGCCAACGCCAATGTGGCCCTACGATCATCGCTTTTTCTGGAATGTTGCACTCTGGCAAACAGGGCGGTGGTCAGTATGACGGGCCTTGTCTGAACCTCCTCAGAGCAGATAAGGTCTTGAGCCTTGTCCGACTGTTAGTCGAAACTTCGATGGAACAAGTACCTTAATTCGCTTTCAGAAAAGCAGAGGCTTAAATTGACGTCACTATTATATTTTAAATATTAATCTTTATCCATTATAAATTTCTTGTGTGTAAGTTTAAGACCTGTCAAACTGGGTAGCCTGTTGATCTTTGATATAGATATGGAGTATTATTTATATATGTTCAAATTGATGTGCTTGAATTGTTCCGTCATCGTGGTGAGTGGGAAGGTAGGTCCATAAATTGTTTAACCAAACAAATTAAGTAACTAGGGTTATTTCAATTGACCGTCCTATCGGTGTCTCAACTGCAATACAATTGAATTTTTGTGATGTCTTCTATGTCTCAAGGGTTTGCTTTTTTGTCTATGGTGACCTTTATCATACGGCTGAGTCCGATGTCTTTATGCTTTCTTTTTTTGAACAAGTATTATGAGTTCCTCTTTTTTCTCAAAATACGTTGCCATAATATAAAATCTTTTTAAGCAAAGTCCAACTGCACTTTTATGGTTGGGGGGGGGGGGGGGCGCTGGATGCTGCATTATTAGTTAACTCGGACCTAGGTTTATGTTGTCTTAACCGAAGGAAAGATTGTCTGATATATATAGAGGTCAAATATGATAAATCACTTTGAAAATCAAAGCTGACGGCCGGAATCGAAACTATGTCCTTAGATTTCAAGTCAAATGCATACTACTTTTGTTCATGTGCATTTCCGATGCCGGAATTTCAGTTAAACAACATTTCATGCCTTGAATAGGAAGATCTGACTTCGTGTTCTTGTCTCCTTCATGTGTTCATACGTGTATATTTATGTATTTACTTCCTAGACTTGAAAAGTTGTTGCAGGACTTTTGCGACGGGTGTTGCATGCAACCAGGGGACGCTTACTCCTCCCGGGCACCTGGTCTCACCTCGATTTTATTGGGGTTCGCATTTGTCTGAATATGACACTATACACGATATTGTCCTTTTATTCCATGGACTATGAGATATGGTTTACCCTTCGGCACTATAGATACCTATACTTATCGGCAGACAGAAACTTCTAGGTGGCATTCAGTCCAAATACTGTGTACTTTATATTTTGCACTTAAAAATACCAATTTTTGAGTGGATGAAACTTACACATAGAATGGAAATAATCTAATGTTATCCATGACTTCTTTCACGATATAGAATGTGTTTTCTCAAATGGAACATAAATATCTAGTGGTATTCTGATATCTTAGATTAGTTCAGTCATATGCGACTCTTTCTACTGGGTATATGTGACGGGTGTTGCTAGCAAGCAGGAGATGCTCACTCTCCCCGGGCACCTTATCTCACTCCATCACAGGGGTTCACATATGCTCTTTGAAGTAGACACATTTTGTTATTTTCCATTTGTTTTTCATTTTCACTGATTTTGTATGTCCTCTGGTTTTATGATTTTTGGACCTGTGCTTTGGATTTATCCATCATCTTTACATTTATTATATATTTCATGTACTATTCATATACAAAAGTACGAAATGAAAAGTAGAAGAACAGAAATACGATTCAAATAGACGAATATACAGATGAAGAAGGGAAAATTAGGTAGATGAGTATATATCGCATCGAGTACGAATAGAAATGGTATTTTGAAGACAAAGTACAAATAGAAAAAGTAAAACTGTGTATAATAACGGGGCAATGTCATGAACATGCAACACAAAATAGAGTAAGCACATAAAAACGACAACACAAAAAATGTTCGATTTCCGTACACTTGCGGTACCGACTTTTAGACGCTCAATTGAAACGACAATCTTCATCCTATAAGTCACTAGTATAGTTAACCATTTGTAGGACCTACCTTCTCACTCAACACAGAATCAGTACAAGCAAAGTGCAAACATTTTAAAGTTTATAAATTATAGAAAACAAGGATTTTAAGGACACAAGTTGAGTAGTCTTGCAATTTAGTCACGACAAGTATTGTAATTTTAAATTTAGCCAACCTTGATTAACATGGACTAACGTGCTTTGTCCGTGTTAAAGATTCCTGATATGTAGGATTACCAACAATCAGTCAGAGGACCGAGGTTCTCTATGAAAATGCTTACACAAGGCCTGTCATAGTGTGCCACCGACCTGTTAATGGGAGTTACAGGTATGAGAAATATGAGAATAATAGTCTTTGCGATAATCTCAGGATTAACTTTGGATGACAAAGACCAATATGATCGATGTGATCAATCATAATGATTGGAATATCTAGCTAAAATATTGAATTTTTAGTGCTTTCTTTGATTTCTATTGCGTGCGAAAACCATGGAGCTACATCGATACATCTAATTTAATACCGGTTGGATTTACATTCCACATATTCCGGTCACAAATCTGTCTCTCCCCGTGGAATACGGTAAAATTGCCACTTCAGCCGATGCGATCGAACATGGATATACTATTAGGGTTATTTTATTACTATTATTATATAGTTACCAATGTTAATTACCTGGTACAGTCCATTTATCATTGTACCCTATGAGATTGACCACTTCCACCGCCAAAGATAATTTGAGAGCTCACGTACATGAAATCCAGAATATAAAATCCCAAGATACATGGTTCAAAGTCACATTGCACTTACACCAGAGTGGACAAGAAAATTAAATGCTTTGGGTTGGTTATTTAATTATTTCTGATTTTGATTGGACAGTAGTACACTGTTAGCCAAAATAGAAATATAGAAAATGACAATGAAATAAATGTGAACTACCTCTGTATAACAAGTGTGTCAGTCACACAACATTACAGAAATTTCCTTCCTCTTTACATTTGTCGGGATCTCATTGACCACGATAGATAACACATCGTGTGCTTTCGTGTGTCGTAAAATTTTTATGATTTTTCTTTTTGAGAACATGTTGATCCTTGTTATCTATATGGAGGTTTATCTATGAATTTTTAAATTTGTGTCCTTTGATTGTGCTGCTTTTGCGGTGAGTGGGAAGGTGGGCGCCGTAAACCGGTTAACCACACCAGTTGAGTGACGTTTGTTACGTCAATTGACCGTCCTAAGTCGGTAACGTAACCGCAGCGCAATCGAATATTTTTGTGATGTTTTTCCGTGTATATTCTACTATTATCATGTTTTGTGTACATGTCCTTGGTGATTTGTGTCATACAGCTTTGTCAGATATCTTCTGTTTTCTCTCTTGTTTACTGTCGCACTTATATGGTGACGGCATCTGCCTGATGGATCGGACAGAAATTTGCTGTTAACTCAAGTGTAATGAGAACAGTAAGGGATCTTTAATGTGCCACGTTTACTGTAACTAAGGACTTACTGTCTCATTCCAAATACATAAACCGGTCGTCAGAGGGACTCAAAACAGAAAGAAATTAAAAATCATCAAAATCAAATTGAAACAAACCAAAGAACATTTACTACAGAAAGTCACTTTGCCATAAGAAAAAAATTGTCATAATATGTAATCTCTGATATACTATATTAATTAAGATATAAATACGCAAACAATGATTTGCTAAACATAAAAACATAAAGGGAAAGTTTCTGATGCTTAAATTGAAATTATCACATTTCTCATGTAGTGAGGTCGAACCGAAAGGGTTATTTCCGTCTTCTTTTTGGAGAGCATAAAAATTACGAAAGTAACAGATGTCACATGACTGTCGCTCCGGGAGGAGTCAGCGTCTTCTGTTTAATTAGCCACATCCACCCTTAAATACCGACGAAACAAATATAATTCAGCACTGTATATATACATAAATGTGAACAAACACTGTGTAAAAAGTGTCACTGCCGCATAAAATCAGGGAAAAGGGTATAATACCACTTATTTCAAACCCCCCGCCAGGAACTTTTGAACCAAATCCACACTTCAAAGGGAATAAGTGTGACTTTATTGTAAAATACGAAAGTAATTGATGTCACGTGACTGTGGCACTAACAATATTGTACCACAGTAGAAAGATTAATTGAGCTTATAAAGAAACGTGTCAGTTAGAGAACAGTTCGTCTCATTGGAATGCCGACAATTTGTTGTAAAACCTTTCTTCCAAACACCACAAGCATGTTATGCATCAAAACGTTCAACATTATAATTACATCAGTCAGTGTTATTATTTATTTCAAAGACATTTCTCCTGTCAAAATACGTTTTATCAAGCCTTACAACAATAAATTGGAATTTGCGGTTGCCAAGTGTATCTTATTGAAAATTGTGGGCAACACATTTGTCAACAGTTCTTATCAATTTTTACTATCCACGTTTGACTCATACTTCCTAACAAGTTTCACAATGCTTTAGAATGCCAGTTTTTTAAACATGGTGACAACAATAAAATATTTTTGTATGGATTATTGTGTCATGTATGCACTTCAAATAATGGGATAAAACATTCCTCAAACCCAAATATTTCTAGTTCAATGATGGTTTAACATGTAGCACCACAAACGTTTTGGACTTTAATACCTTAAGTAAGGGCATGCAGACAGGTTTTCCCTTGTTAGCATCTATGTATTTTAGTACCTTAGACAGGTATTGCCATTTATAAAGGAGCTGTTTACTTCTCATGCACAACTGGTCTCACCTCTTACAGGTGTCTATGAATGTCCAACATGGTACGTCGTTGTTAGTCCACAGTAACGTTCCAGTGGTTCTTTCGTATTTTACACGGACATTTGTATCTGTACATATGCCATTTACATAGAATAAATAACAGACATATTCCTTATTATAATTTTTATTTGAAGGTTCCAATTACGTATTAACAAAAAGAAGAAACTTCAAATGCATCCTTATATATTTCAGTATTCAAATGAGACTATCAATTCAGTCCTGGTATGTTACAAATACATCTTAGTTAAGGAGAAATGAGTCTCCTGAATGACAGAAAATGGCCAAGGTTCGAGACAATTCGTGAACCTTTGTCTTACTTAATGGGATCAAATGACTGCTCTTTTGGTTTACCAGCATAAGGATCTTTATCTGCAAAGAACGAAACGGTCAAAGCAATGAAGACTGTCATAATATAAAAAGAATAAGATGAATGACACTGACCAGATTTATTGTTTTAGAATATATGAAGATATGATATGATGTATAATGTATATATATAATATACTGTACATAATATATTATGAAATATATCTTCGGCATGACATTAAAGTTTTGATGTCTTTCACAGATAATTTACAGGGGGAGGGTGTGATAGAATATGCTGTACAATCAAAATACATCAATTTGTTTCAATTTTCTTATTATTTATTCTCGCTCTAGTAAAATTCACTTTGTTGATACTTTTTTCGTATTTCACGTTATAGTATGTTGTCAAGTAACGATCATTTATGTATTTCATTCACAAATAAGTAAATATGAACCGACAGCATATTTTCTGGCCATATATGCTATGAATATATAACATAGTTCAGTTTTGAAAACGTATTTAGTTAGATAAACTTTTACCTCTAGTTGCCTAGCTCCAAGCTCTGTGTGGACATCCGCTTGTTCCTGCACTGACGTATTGTAAAAGAAGCATTGGTAATGTCGCCCTTGCTCTCGCGTCACCATTAAATGCTAAAATCAAAAATACATTCCGTATAGCAACATCACTTTTCATATTTTTTAACACAACACAAAATTATTTTTAAATAACATAACGCTGATTAACAACAATTTTAAAAACTGTATGTATTTTATGTAGAAATTGTGGTTAGTCCTTTGTGAAAAAACGCAATTATATTTAAAACTGAAATAGTGCTTACGGTTAATCGGTCATATCTGAATGTCATTGTTTTAATAACACTGGGTTCATACGTTGCTCCGGGAACGAAGTTTCCCTGACATGATATTATGATACTAAGCAGCAAACCCTTTGAAAATAAAAATAAAATCATATTTTGCAAATGTATCTTAATTCAATTTATCATTTTCATTTGATTATTTCAACTTGCAGATAAAAAACAGCTGACTATGAAGTGATTGGAAAATAAGTAAAGATTTCTGGAGTAAAATATTTTGCTGTAATTTTATTCCTAGCAATATTCGATTTTACGAAAACAATTTCAATACAGCTTATTTTAAGCCTTCCATTTGGAACATTACATAACATTGAGGAATTTGAATGTCGGCACATTTGTTTTGTCTGGTTTTCAATGCTACTCCAAGATTTATTGCTTCCGTATGGTTGGGGTACCTGGATGCTGCATTATCATAGAATTTGATGCTTCGGTATGTACTGCTTCTACCGGAACAAAGAATACGAAATGTAACTGATAAATCACCTTTAAAAATCGAAGCCGGCAGCCGGATTCGAATCTAGGGCCTCAGATTTCAAGTCTAGTGCAATACTACTGCACCAACCTTATTCTTCATCAATATTGTGTCCATGATACGATTATACCCATGGATGTATTTTGAATGGATGTTCAGACACATTAACAGTTTTTTACATCAAATGAAAATGTCAAAAATATATAAACATGAAGCGAAATTGTGAGGGTAAAAATAACAAAATTTATGATACAGTTCTAAAAAAGTATTTCCATTTAAACTATAAAAGATCTAACGATATCGTAAAATTATAAAGTAATAATTAGACAGACAAGATCAATATCAGTGTAGAAACTGTAGAAACGGTGATATTCAACTGTCTGACGTAGCAATATCGGTGCATACTTATACTTATAAGTAGACAGAAACTCCTAAGTGGTATTCAGTCCAAGCACTGTGTTCTTTACATTTTTAATTAAAGTTACCAAATTTTGAGTGGATGAAACTTACACATAGAATGGAAATAATCCTCATGCTATTCATGACTTCCTTCACAGTAGAGAATGTGTTATCTCAAATGGATCATGACTATCTGTCGGTGTTCCGATATGTCAGCTTAGTTCAGTTACATGTGAAACCTAGTTATACATTTCATGTACTATTTACATAGTAAAGTACAGAATGAAAGATAGATATCTAGAAATGAATCACGATTGAAGGAGACTGATACACAGATGTAAATAAAATGTAAATAAAATTTTGAATACAAACTACGGAAAAGAAAGATATTTAAAAAGGGGAATCATTACGGTTTATCTATCCTTTTAATGGTAATTCTAACAGCAACACCATTAATTGTGTGGTAGCAAAACTTGACTTAAACTTATGATAATATATGAAAAATAGAGAAAAAAAGAAATCTGAAAAAGTTGTATGACCAATGCCAGGCATATGCAGTGTCACAAAAATATTCGATTCCTATACATATATTGCATGAAAGAAAAAAGAGGAGTTACTGGCTCAGTTATGTGGCAGAACTCACATTACCAACAATTGAAGCAACAGTCTTCATTCTGTTTACGTAGTTAACCGTTTTAAGAGCCTATTTTCTCACTCAACACAGATTCAGTATTAGAAAAGTGCAAACATTTTGAAATTATAAATAATACCCTTAGTAGAGAAATGGATTTTCAGAATACACAAGTTGAGAGGTGATGCAATTTAGTACAAGTAGTGTGATTTAAAATTTAGATATAATAATACAGTGTCATTACGATAATTAACATGGACAAACGCCCTTTGTCCGTCCTTACAGATTCCTGCTCTGTATGATTACCAACTATCAGTCAGGAGGGACGAGGCTATCTACGAAAATGTTTACACAAGGCCCACTGCCATGTTTATCAAAGTGAGACGTTCAAGAAAAAAACTTCACGTAAGGCCATAGAAAGAAAAAAGAGGAGTTACTGGCTCAGTTATGTGGCAGAAGTCACCATGGAGTTATACAATACATGAATATAAATAATACACTAGCACATATAACACATTACAAAAATATTTGATTGTAGTGCAATTACGATACCGACTTTGGACGGTCATTTAATTTGACAAATGCCAAACAAATGGTGTGGTAAACCGCTTTATGGGCCCACCTTACTACTCACCGTAACAGCAGAACAATCAAAAGACGTACATTTAAAAATTTATAAATAATCCTCCATGTAAAGAACAAGGGTCAACAGGTATCGCATATTGAGAGGTTATAAAAATATAAACACGTAAGATATTGTAAAACACATAATGATATAAAAATATATGCGACATCAACATGATAAACTGTGTTCTGCTAGTCTGAAAGCGAGCTAAGACCCAGGATCTGTAGGAGTCCCGACTAACAGTCAAAGGGGACGAGGTTTAGGACCATGCCTCCTCTGAAAGAGGTTTGGACAAGGCCCGCCATATAGTCCCCACCGCCCTGTTAGTCAGCGTGCAACGTTCAAGTAAAAGTCTGCATAAGGGAGCCTTTTACTTTCCTTAGTTTATATACGAGATCACCGTAAAAATTAGGATAGGAAATTCCATTGGATACATAGTGTTGAAAAGAAATATTTCCAAATTTAGATAGAAGTTCTGAATAAGATCTAAAGAATTTTTTTCTAAGTTTGTAATATCTGTAATCTGTAAAGAAGAAACCTTGGTGAAATAATAGTTTTTGCGATAATATCAAGGTGGACTTCGAAGGATCTCAGGGTCATGCTTTTGACCAAATGCTTTTGATCAAAATATCGACTACATATCATACGATATTCTTTACAATTTAATAATTTTTCCTACCCTTATATTGATATAATATAATTTAACGTACCCTTCCTGTGAACCTGGCACCTTCGTCATTGTGATCAGTCATGACCATTAAAATGCATACCTACAACATTGGATCCTTTATTGCATTCTTTGATTTCCAGTGTGTGCGAGAACCATGGAGCTACATCGATACATCTAACTTACTACCGGTTAGATTTACATTGCACATGTTCTTGTCACAAATCTGAATCTCTCTGGAATACGGCAAAATTGTCACTTCAGCCGATACGATCGAACATGGCTATACTATTAGGATTATTTACTACTTTTTTTATATAGTTACCAATAGTAATTGTCTAGTACAGTCCATTCATCTTTTTACCCCCTGAGATTTACCATTTCGACTGCCATAGATAATTTTTCGAGCTCACACTAAACGAAACCCGGATTATAAAATTCACACATACATGGTTCTATGTGACTTGGAATTTACAGTAATGTACCATAGGGAACATTTATGGATACTAAAAATCGAAGACAAGACATTGTGTCTGAGGAAAGGAAATGCTTTTGGGTAAATGCTTTTGTTCGGGGGATGTTTTTATGGTGTTTGGTTTATTGGGGTTTTTTCCTTCTTTTGTATGTTGTATGTGGTTTTCTTCTTGTGTATTATTATGATTATTATTATTATTATTATTATTATTATTATTATTATTATTATTATTATTATTATTATTTTGTTTTTGTTTTTGGTACACACACATCTTATGTAACTATGTCTTATGCTTTCCGACAACGTGAGAAACTTTCAACACTGCACGTAAGAGTTTTAAGTGGACTTCCACTACAAAGAAAGCGTCAAAGTGGCATAAATGACACCATTCAAGGAAATGTCATTTTTAGAGAGGAAATAAGGGATCATAATCTTCAGTGTTCCATCAAATAGTCAATTACATTGTAATTATAGAGACCTTCATTAAGCCACCAAAAAGGAAACTGATGATGAAAGAAGAATTAAGTATTTAGTGTTGTCTTTAAAGACTGATATATATTTGGGGGGAAATATCTGTTAAAATGCAATCTCGACACTCATTACAATATACAACAGTGTAATATCAAGAACCCTTTAGCAGTCAGTGTCACCCGTATATCTAGACGCATCCACAAGTGTACCCAAATACAAGAATATTGTCTAACATGCGAAATAACTGATACGATGTCATTGTGACAATAACAACGACACACCAAATTGATTGAGGGTCACTTTGAAAACCAGAGAGCAGATGCTCGATAAAATAAGCGTCTCCTGTTTGGCTTGCCACACCCGCTATGAAAGCCATCGATACACTGGCCTCACATAGATAATTCTTAGAATTCTCGACAAAAAAAAGTGTGAACTAACTCTGTATGTAAAGTGTTCCAATCACACAACAGAGGCATTTTTCCTACCAAATGCATTGGCATCTCGGTTAAAATAGATATCAGAATATATATATATATATATATATATATATATATATATATATATATATATATATATATATATATATATATATATATATATATATATATATATATATATATATATATATATATATATATATATATATATATATATATATATATATATATATATATATATATATATATATATATATATATATATATATATATATATATATATATATATATATATATATATATATATATATATATATATATATATATATATATATATATATATATATATATATATATATATTATATATATATATATATATATATATATATATATATATATATATATATTTAATGATTTGTGCTCTAGATGCCCATTTCCACAACTTATGTCTCTTCCGTGATGCTCATGGTACAATGATAAGAGTTCTAATGATATATAAATATTTGAAGAGCAGAGTTAATAGCAAAGTGGCCGAAAACGTGAGCCAAAAAATAAATTTAAGGACAGAGCTATACATTAGGAATATACTCCTTAGGTGTAGAGTGATTTACAAAATTTTAATGACTGAAAATTTAAAGTATATATTTCACGTGAGTACAAATGCATTGAAAAATAAATTCTTTAAAAGATTTTTATTTAATACATAATCTTTTTTTGTGACATATTAATATTATATATGACTCCTCAATAGCCATGTTAATTAAGAAGATAAGATGTCCATTTATCAGATTGACAAAAACTGGCAAGGACATGGGACAATTCCTGTAGCCTCGTTTCACTGATTGGCAGCAGATTACTGCTCTTCTGGTTCACTAGAGATAGTATCTTCATCTGAAAAATAAATCGATGCTTAAATGAGGAAGCGTTACAATCTATTTTGTCGCGAAAATGGACATAAAAGCAGACATTTAGATCGATGTGTTATTAGATGTATGACTCAAGAATACGGTAGAATGTTTTATGAAAAAGGAGAGAATGTTCCAATTCTATGCACAATATTTTATAAATTTTTTCAATTACGAATATGATTAGCATTTCATGTCGTTTTTAGACAAGTCATATTCTCGATTTGGTTATTTTTAAGCGACATTATTTATCGAGCAAAATATCTGGTGTACTAAATCGATGTTAGTGCATATGTTCTTGGGGAAGTATTATAACGTAGATCTATACGTTTATTACTTTTAGGAAAATATATCGTATGTTCGATTTCCAGTCTATTGAAGTATAAAGATTTAAACAGAATTTACAATATTGCTACTGCATGCATTAATGTTTTATACAAAAACCTTAAGAGTGCCATATTTCATATTTCAGATAAATAATTATATACAATTTTTAGACTATAATTAAATATACCTTTTTTGACAAATTCTTCAAAATATAGTGAAAAAATATTCTTATTAGTTAATAAGCGCAAGGTCTTTTTTCATGATAGCGCCACAATTCCTTACGTAGCGCAAACTTGCAATATTGATAAATGGAATGACCTGCTCGATTCTACAAATTTCGGCTTCAAATGGAGAAACGATTCAGACAGAATTTACAATATTAATTATGTTATTCACGCTTCTTCCAGAAATCTCGCATAGAATCATGCCAATCATGTGATAAACTGGAAAAAAATTGAAAGTTTTTTTATTGAAATTATAAGACTTTACCTCAAGCTGCCTTGCACCAGCTTCTGTATGGATAGCCGCTCGCTCTTCGAGCGTTGTATTATACAAATAGCATTTATGATCACTTCTCAGTTCTCGAGACACCATCAAATGCTGATCAAAAATTGTAATACACATGTGATTAGCATTTTAACAAAATCAAACATTGTAAATACCATGTTTAAACAACAACTAAGTATACTGTACAAGTGTGTAATGTATTAAATTTCTTCAACACTGATTAATATATTTAAATGAACATATCAAAACGGAACATAGAAACCAGACCCTTAGAAAAGCATTAGGCAATTGATGTAAAGTTCATTTGTGATTGAGATTTTAAAGGATTTAACAAAAGTGCAATATGCAAGAATATAACGGTGAGCTTCTGCATTTGGCGAAAACAACGAGATCTATAGCATGCCTTTAGAGGATTTTGCTTTATAGTTGAATCATACTTCTTTCTCGTTCTCTTTTAAGAACTTGTACACGCTTTCAATCGTCTGTACATTTAGTTAAGAGAGTTTAAACAGTGTTATTATCATTAAGAAAATGGCTATATGATTAAAACATCCATTCTTGGTCAATGCTTCTTACCGATTTACTGTCATATTTGAAGGATATTGTAGTAATGACGCTGGGTTCTTTTGTAGCCCCTGGTACAAAATTTCGAACTGGTTTTCCAGGACTTGCGATCACTAAAGCAAGCATCACGACCTTAATTAGACGTAACAAAATCATTATCTTTTTACAATTTTCCTTCACGCAAATTATGATTAATATATTTAGTTCGATAAAAAAAAGCGATCTGAATCTTTTTTTTTTTATTACTGATAAGGAATATATATAATTACAATGATAAATTACTATGCGTCGAACTTATATATACTTGTATAATACGAAAGAGCAAACCCATGTCTCTGTATCGTCAATTCTCCTTCCTGAAAGACACAGTCCCTCTACAAATCGCGTTACCAAATGCTTATCGTCGGAGTTACGAATATTCGTTAATAATGCAATTCCGAAAACTGCACTGTCTGCACGTTGTCTTATCTGTAATTCTATACCGATCCAGAGGAATATAAACAATCAAATTTAGTATCAGCTACCCTGGGCATTACACCATTCCTTGAGCATAAAAGCCTTATCTCATTGTATATTATAGCTTGCATATTAAAGTTACATTTCTAAACTGATTTTAATCTGGGTTTTGACATTTGTTTAGAAATATTAGTCGAAGTAAATCATCCATGTTAGATATAAATAATACTAAGCTAAACTTCGGTTTGTCAGGCTGTATGTAGAGTTCATTTCATGTCAAAAGATCCCTTTGAATCCTTTTGATACTATGATTGGTGTTGGAAAGGTAAATGCAGTCGAGAAACCTTGCCCACATTAAGCACAAATCTGTTGTGTTAAAAACTATCCTGAACCCTTGAAAGATCTTCTTCCGCATCAAACGATGAACTAAAATATAGGATGCCAACATGATACAGGTGAGGATGTCTTAAAATGTAGTAAAACAACAAGTAAAATAAAAGGTATACATACAAATAAACTATGAATATAAAATGCACTATCCATATCGTATCTGAAAGTGTAATCTGCTCTGCGATTATCTGCAGTGCGTGTCTTAATTTGAAAGGTCATATCGCATTAGATTTGTTCGGCTCATGCATTGTTTTTGTATATTCAAACACCAATCACATAATACGGAAGTGATGAAAAAAGAGATATGAGATCCATATTCAGAATAATCATGTTCATAAGGTTTCACTTATATTTTACGTCTGCACTGATGTTGTGTAACTGACGTTTTCTACACGGCGTTATGATACACGGGTATTGATATTGAGTGATTGTTACATTTTCTGTACGATGTTATGATACAACGGTATTAATATTGTGTGACTGTGACGTTTTCTACACGATGTTATGATACACCGGTATTGGTATTGTGTGAGTGTGACATTTTCTATACGATGTTATGATACACCGGTATTGGTATTGTGTGAGTGTGACATTTTCTATACGATGTTATGATACACCGGTATTGGTATTGAGTGGCTGTGACGTTTTCTTCTAGGTGCCATGATACAGAAGTATTGTGTGACTGTGGCATTTACTGCGTAGTGTTGATCCACATTCATCTCTTTTATGCAGTCAACTTCTTACGCAATGTGGGTTCTCGTGAAGTTAACTTTTCCTTCCAACTTCTCTCTCCCCTCCTTGTCAGGATTCCGTGAAAATCCACAGTGTAACGTTATTGTATGTTCCACAGTGGACTGCATCAGTCATTATTATATGTTATCCGTGATTAATCAAAGCTGTATGACCCGAATATTCGCGACAAAAGCATAAACTTAGAACAGTAAGGAAAATGTTTATTTTTCTAGCACCTAAAAAATTATGTTATAAGTTATAGTTTAAAAAATACCAATATCTGTAAACTTCACACATCGCGACAAACGAAATAAAACGAAAATTTATAGTAAATAGTGTCAGTTAATATAAACTACGATGCAAGGAATAATGGGACAAGGCTTCAGACATCGATACTTCATTTGCATAAGATCCAACACGAGTACAATAGGTAAACAGAACAACCTGGAGGGAACGGTAAAACGAAAGCGGGACAGTCAGAAGAATTAAAGGGGAAAATATAACCATCCCCAAAAGATATAACCAACCCCCATAAGATATAACCACACCCACCCCTTTAATGATTCTTAATGACAATTTCAGAGCATAACATTAGATTTTATACTGCTCTATAAAGAATTAACTATTGCATCGCGTTTACCATTTCCTGATTAAATTGTTCAGTCATGTCATGAGATTTTATCCAACGACACGTTCAGGTTGTCAGCACAGATAATTGGATTTTACTTTGAATAATTCATTGTTACCGGTGCCATTTCTTGAACCAAATACTTTGGCAATGAATATTGCAGTTCTTTAACGCTTGAGAAGGGCGCCCAGTGCTTGTTATGGATAAGATCGTTACATGACTGTCAACAATGGTTGGTTAAACATTTCGTTAAGGAAGCGTGAAATGGGAGAAATAAACACCTAGAATGACATAACCATGGTAACGTTAATATGAACAGGAGGCATTTAATGAAAATGGATGTTTGAATACCTTTTTAAAATGCATCACTTCATTGAATAAACAAGTGAAACATTACCGCTTCCTAAGGATTTACTTTTTAGGGGTTTTTTTTCTATTAATATTTTGGTATTAAGCAAAGCTGATGGATGTGTACAGTGTTTTGAACGTTTTGAAAATTTGTTCCAATTCCAGTGAAATTGATATGCAAAACGACTTTGGATTTCATACGTATTGTGAAAAATAAGCTTTTTCGCTGATTACAATTATTTCCTTTTATTATGAGCAACCATATTTTCGATACGGTGTGAGAATTCTATCAATACTTTCGTTCAGAATATATCCTCTTTGCTATTTTAACAATACTCAATATCCTATTTTCACAAGCATTAGCTGTCCATGAGCTGTCGACCAGCTTGATGAGGTTCTTTTTTCTGACATCAACACAATCTTCATTGGATTAAAGTGTTAGAGTTTAAATCCTTATTAGGTAGATTATTTTCTTGTTTCAGATGATTGCCTGGAAAAGGATGAATCATGACACGGCTTGAAAAGGAGTGTTCGATAGTCAGCATGCTCTGGCTTTGGATGGCTAATATTACTTCCGCTTCCGGTCCTGCGAGAACGGTTTCAAGGGAAGTGTCTATTCCAAATACAAATTCATATATGGATTATTATCCATCTAACCTTGAATTAAATTGGATAAACAGCACCACTTCCAGCATTTCAATCAGCTGGATTTTAAAAACTATGAATTATTCAGATAAAATAGTTGGTTCAAAAGTTGAATATTTAATCACTGGAGGTAGATTCTCGTCTCATTTGCTTCCAAGTGAGGTGAAATCATATACTTTTTACAATCTGCTCGCAGAAACAAAGTATACAATTTGTATATATGTTTATGTAGGACATCAGGGAGAAGCTATGCAAGAATCAATGGAGTGTTCGAAATGTATAGAAATTTGGACTATTCCTTATATCCGAAAAGACAGTGTTGTCACTTTACTGCTGACCTCTTCGTATTTCGCTTTTTTGGCGTTAATGGGAGTTTCTCAATGGCGTAGGAAAGTAAATACAATTAAAACCAGGAATAGGCGTAAAGCAAATGATACCGATAAATCACGTGACCTTAATCAACCGCTAAGATGGCAGGAATTAGAAGAGAATGATAGAAGAAGAACTTATTTGACTTCCATTGAAGAAAATCCAAGATAGTATTTATAGATATATAGACTGTTTATTTTGTTAGATGATGGCATTGAGAATACGATTTACTTTACTGTAGAATGTTGTTGTAATCTAAATATGTATATGAAACGAAAAAAAAGTTTATTTAATATATGTAGATTTATTTACCTGTAATGTTATTTATTATGAACCAATATAAAACAAATCATTATTTCAAGCTATTGATATTATTATCAGTTTCAAATCTTATGAATATTACCTCGATGAAATAATTGCTACCAAATTCAATTACAATTATCAAACATTCCTTTTGAGTCTTTTTGTTATACAGAGTTATGTCCCATTTGAGATGGTATCTGACGTAAAACAATTATGACGTCATAAATTTTCCTATGAAAACGTTATTTGTGGACTATCATTTCCCCTGAGTTTTAGTTCAGTTCCCATAGGATTTGATGACGTCATAAGTGTTTTACGTCAGATACCGTCCCAAATGGGAAGTAACTCTGTATCACGAAAAGACTGAATAAACCTTTCTGCACTACTTTTTGATAGAGCATAGATTTAAAGAAGTGTATAACAAGTCAAATTTTGATCTGATTTGGGATTCTCAATAAAAGCGACAAAAATCTCTGTATTTTATTTTTTCATGTCATAATATTGTTATCATATTATATTATCAAACCCATCTTGCGACTCCTTCAGATGATATTGAGTCTTTTTGTTATACAGAGTTATTTCCCATTTGAGACGGTATCTGACGTAAAACAATTATGACGTCAACAATTTCCTATGAAAACGTCATTTGTGGACTATCATTTCCCTGGGTTTTAGATCAATTTCCATAGAATTTGATGACGTCATAAGTGTTTGACGTCAGATACCGTCCCAAATGGGAAGTAACTCTGTATAATGCAAAGACCGAATAATGAATTCTTGTTCCTCTCTTGTGCTTTCCAACCTCAGGATTATGTTAAAAATGAAGTGATTCGACTGCAACATAGATTCTCTTTTTTCAGTCTTTGGTGTGGATTTTATCGTTTAACTTTGATCAAATTTTCACCACACCATAAGGTGCGCGTAGTGATTTAATGAAGTAATGTATTCCTAATTTTGACTAATTTCACCTTTAGCACTATATTGGTAACATATCATAATGATAATATATCGCTCTAAGATAACTCTTATGAAGGGAGGCATTTTAGAATTACAGGAACATGCTTGAGAAATTTGGGTCCATACCGAATTAGAATACATTTTTTTCAAATAAGGTTATTTCCGAAACTA
Organism: Pteria penguin; assembly: GCA_035048485.1. Taxonomy (NCBI): domain Eukaryota; kingdom Metazoa; phylum Mollusca; class Bivalvia; order Pterioida; family Pteriidae; genus Pteria; species Pteria penguin. Next base: position 25,511,147 of record CM068582.1, on the reverse strand, counting down.
AAAATAAACATACAGAAATTAAGTCTGCTGGTTTCTCCTGACATACAGAAAATTCAAATTTGTCATAAAGTATGAATAAAGAATTATGTTTGTGTGTTTTTATTATACATCACGTCAATTTCACGTTATTTCACTTTCACTTTTACGTCCATATCCAAGTGATGCCGGAGTTCGGTTTTTTATTGTTTCGTCCGAAAGACATGATACCGACTTGCCGTTTGTGGGATTCGAACACATGACCTATCGGCCGTGGGACAAGCGCACTATAAAGTGAGCTACGACTGGTTTACTAAACAATACAGAAGTGAAAAATCGACACAATACTGTGCGCGAACATCTTTCACAAAAAAAATACATGAAGCCCATGATAAGACCTGAAAACTAAAAAAGAGTTGATCCAATTATACCTTTGCACTGTAACATTGTCATTTAGTTCCTTTGTTTGAGTTTTTGTTTTACGTCACACAAAAATTATTTCATTGATATTTGCGTCTGTCTGATGTTATACAAACACAAAAAATAAATCTTTGCAACGGACCCATTTGAAGCTTTTACGTGCCACGCCTACCGTAACACGGGACCTCGATGTTTACTGTCTCATCCGAAAGACAGGACACTAAGGTGTAACCGGCGGGACTCGAACCCAGGACCTGTAGGTCATGAGACAATCACCTGATCGACAGAACTACGCCATCTATTGTCATTTAGTATGTTAACAGTACGAACGAAAATCATACGCCTCTAAATTATCCCCAATTCGCATCTCTTTTTACCATAAGGGTAATACGATTGTCCTATTATCGAAGGAGACTGCCAATTTATAAAATTTCTTTTGGGAAATTACTACAATTGTATATCGTTGCCAATATTCACTGTGGACATTTTTTAAATGATTATTTTCTTAGTGGTATTTATATGGCAAATTGTACGGTAAAAAAATGACACTCTAGCAACTAGGAATTTCGAAACTTAATGGATGTTTACTCTCTCTCTCTCTCTCTCTCTCTCTCCCTCTCTCTCTCTCTCTCTCAAGTAACGGAGGTTAAAATCTTACTTGGAAAGCAGTAATTGATGGAACTACCAAACCGTCATTTGAGAAAATAATTGAATAGATAGATCTTGTTTGGTGAAATAATTAACCGACAGCTAATTATTGATTATATTGGAACTGCAATTCAGTCGGTACCGGGTTTGAACCACACCTGCAACTTGTCAGTGTTTTGTTAGAGTCAGGCCTGTAGCTTGTCGGCGTCTTATTGCAGTCGCCTGCAACTTGTCGGTGTCTTATTGGTTTAAACAGTATTTATTGTAGAAAATGCACATAATAGATATGAATATTATACATATGCATAATGATAGGGATTGAGCAGCAAGCAAATAGCTTATATATATAAAGCCCTCTCCCTTTGTACAATGGTATTATTATACAATTATATCAGGCCGACATGATAATAAAAATAGACAATATATTAATACATGTATATACATACAAATATACGTATAAACATGGAAGGCGTTCGCGTGGTCAGTTTTTTCTAAACATTTCATAAATTTGGGAAAATATGTCTTCTTACAATTGGGAATACTACCCATAAAAATATTATATACCTATGTCAAGTTTAGCTTTTCACGTGTCTATATTACATGTATATGATACATAAAGGGGAATAATTCTTACAGAAAAGAAAATGAAACTACCTCGTGAGTCTGTTTATATTATATTTTTTCAATGAAAGATCAAATATTAACATATATGAAATATAAAAAAATCAATGGTTAGTATATGTTCACTGAGTGTCTAAAAATAAAGTCCCGTTTCATGACATATGTTGAAACCTAACTCCACTGTTCCAGAAAAATGAAGCCGGTGTAACAGTTTCAAAGTTCCCCCGTGCTGAAAGTTCCCTTTTGATGTTTTGCGCATGCGCGTATCGGTAGGAAACTTTCAGTCTGTGTCATATGCATGGTGAAAGTTTCCTCGTGGTGAAAGTTCCTTGGTCCACGTGAAATATGAAAGAATAAAGATTAATTCTTATAATTGTACTGGATCTGGCTGTTAGGATATAATTGTGATAAATTTGAGGGATTCTAATATTGACGCATGCGTATGTGCGACAAAGGGAACTTTCAGCATGGGGGAACTTTGAAACCGTTACACCGGCGTGGCCTCGTGGTATCTCGCTCGCCTGCTGATCCGGAGGCCAGGGTTCGAGTCTCGCTCTAGTCATGCCGGTGTCCTGTCTTTCGGATGAGACAGTAAAAACCGAGGCCTCGTGTCGTGGTATGCATGGCACGTGAAGATACCTCACTGCTTTGGGTTGGTCCGTTGCAAGGGTCAAAATTTGTATGCCCCGCATCAGGCAGATGCCGTCACCATATACGTGAAATATTCGTGGTGTGACGTTAAACAAAAATCAGTCAGTCCAGAAGAATGCAAGCCGGTTTGGCGAAGTGGATTAAGTGCTCGGTTCGTGATCGAGAGGTCCCGGATTCGACTCCCACCCTGGGCGCACCGGTGTTGTCTTTCGGATGAAACAGTGAAACCGAGGCCCGGTAGGCGTGGCACGTAAAAGATTCCTCACTGCTTCGGGTGGGTCTGTTGCAAAGGTCTAAATTTGTATGCAATGCATCAGGTAGATGCCGTCACCATATACGTGAAATAATCGTAGAGTGACGTAAAACAATATTCAATCAATCAGTCCAGAAGAATGCAGAGGACGGAATTTCTTAGTACATGTAATTCATCAGACAAACGCCGTCAGTACATAAAGAAAAACATTCTGGACCTGGCGTATTGACATGAAACCACTGCTAATATTTTGCAATATGTACTTTCTATAAGGCGTAAATAAAATCCGATCAACAATCTACATGAGCCATATATCATTTTTATTACATGCATATGTTTCTCTGTGCTTTACACATTAATCCATCAACGACGAACAATCTTTTACAGTAGTAATGGTTTGTACTTATTGTGATATGGTATACTAAACAGGTGTAAGTAATTGCTTTCCCACAATGCATTGATACATATCCGGAAAGGCTTCCGGATTTCATACCATTTCCTTACTATTTTTGTCGCATCTCTGTTTGTCCGGTTCAAAGTTATTAGTGCGACTAGCTGATTAATGTGAAGAATGTACGTTGTTTTGATGATACATGACATGCACTGAATAATAAAAGGACTATATATAGTACAAAGCTTTAGTCGGAACATTTGTTTAAATTTTTATATGTGCTACGATTCCCATGCGATAGGAGGTAGAGAAAATTCCGGAATATATAAATACAGAATGGGTCAGTCTTCTAGTAGTCACCTTTCTCGTGAAGATGTTGAGTACCTACAGGAGAACACGAGTTTTTCCAAAGAGAAAATCATGCAGTATTACAAAGCATTTAAGGTAGGGTGTATGTTAAATGAAATGCAAATTCTTTTGTTTTAAGTGAAATATTTAGAGTTTTACGAAGTATTTAGGCAAAGTTGTTTGGTAAGCGAAAATGTTGATGTATGGGCCATATAATGGCATATCTTGGTGGTCGATGAAAAGACTTTCTGAAAAAAAATTACGAAATTTTGCTTAAATCAAGAATGGGATGATTTAACACAACAATGCGATAGTACTTGAGTGTTCAATTGAGCAGTACTTAAGGCAACATTGAGACTAGTAAGGACAAACTTCCGATTGACCCAGATCACAGATCTAGTAGACCTCGTGTAACGAACCCTTTTAAGTTATCGGTTTGTTTCCAGATGCACTGCTGTATTTACCTTGTTCAAATATTTTTCCAGGCACGCAGTTGTAATTCATTCTATGCACCCCCCCCCCTTTTTTTTTTTTAGAACAGACCCTGAACGTCAATATCGAATGAAACGTCTCATTTATTTTAAACTCATTATTTTCATTTCCAACTCTCGACTACTCATCTAAGAAGAGAGTGGATATAATGGCAATGTATTGCCGTAGTCGGTAGAATTCAAGATTAGTTATCACTTTTGAAACGTTTTGGAAAACGGTACAAGTGTTTAAACCGGATACTTAATTTTCTTAAATACACAATTTACACATATATCTGCTCCTGAATTGTAGATTTAGATATTATCAATGGCGAACATTTCTTCCAAGCCAATTCATACAGAGTTTTACGTTTCCCTGTGTATCTATATAGAATGAGAATTTTCGAGGTGAAAGTTTCCCTCAAGCGTAACACCCCCCGCCCTCCTTTCCACGAGGAAGTCTCATTCTATAACTGGTAATGGAGCGAGAATACACAAATGTGAGACAAACCTCCTTCCGTTCATCCTGAGTGACAATTCTACCCATAAGATCCCCGGGATCATCCTCATAGAAGCAAGGAAACACCATACCCGTTTCTCTTTTGTTCTTCAGTCAACATTCTCGGGATACGTCCATCCGAGACCATATGACAATATATGTTAAAACTGAGTGAACAGCTTCATAACTTTGCTAATTTCTCTGGCAAATCTCGCCTCCTATTACAAATGACAAGAGAGTGCAAAATATCAACGTTTTCGTCCAAGCCTCTCATCATCTTCAATTTTCTCCTTCCTCCTCCTAAATTCAGCAACCCATTTTATAGTGACTCTTTCTCACGGGTGTCCGTGAAGTCATTGTGAATTTCCTTGAGAATCATCCCTTCCTTACATATAATTTTATTCTTTTTTTCCATAGAAACATAATCCGGAAGGACGCTTAACCAAAGACCAATTTCTTGAAATGACATCAAGTATTTCATCCTCAGAAAGTTCAAAGATCTTAAATGAACATTTCTTTCGAGCAGCAGACAAAGACGGGAGTGGGGAGATAAATTTTAAGGAGCTTATACTAGTACTGAATATGCGATTTACAAACGATCCGAGAGAAAAATTAGGCTGGGTATTTGATTTGTACGATATCGACGGCAATGGCCATATCGAAAGAGAGGAGATGGTCAAAATGTTCAAGGTAATTTATTGATCTATATTGCTCTCAAACTGACAGAAATATTTCAGGATTTTCACATAATATTTTCCTTTGTGCAAATGCTATTACTATTTTTTCCTTATCAAAACTCGTGTTTAGCGATTAATTCATGTAAACAATATATTGGGGGGGGGGGGGGGGGGGGGGGGGCTGTTGTTGTTGTTGTTTTTCTTTATTTTGTTATTATTGTTGTTGGTTTTGTTTATTTGATGTTTTATGCCATGTTGCACTTATACAATAGCAAAAACACTATTTTCTATAAATTTTCGGCCATCTGGCCTTTGTCTAGTGGTTAACGGAATTACAATATTTTATTAGCATTCATTAGCATTAATCATAAAATATTTATTGCTATTTTATTATGAACGCTTATAACAGCAGACAAAGATCACACATAAATTACTGCTATATCCTGTCATATTTTGTTATTCTATTTATAATTATTATCATTATATTATTGATATTATATATGCTATCGACTTCCCTTATGGAGGATTTTAAAGCATATTATTGTACTTATATGTAATCGACACCTACTTGGTGCACCTTCATAATTTTGTCCTACGCTCCAACGGATTCATGAAATAAATGCAAATGCAACGGACAAACATACAACGAGACACAAACTAAAGTCAGCTCTGCTATTTAATCTCTTTATACATGACTGCGATGCTCATAATTTAAGACTTTACGTTTGTATACATACAAAGGTCATGGTGAGTGTAGCCAGTAATTGTGATGGCGAGGATCAAACGTCAACCGCGACCAGTCACTCCGGTGCTGAAGAAGGTCAAGCATTAGACCCAGAAGAACTTGCGACATCAGTATTCAACTTCTTCAATAAGGAACAGGATTGTTCCCTCAGTAGAGAGGAATTTATCGAAGGCGGACTTAAGGATGAGGCATTTGTGAGAGTTTTAGCAGGTTATGCTTTAAAATGATAGCGGTGTCCGGTCTATCCCCTATGTCGCCGCGTGTATTTATTTGAGAGAATTTTGCGATTCATTTTACTTTTTAACTGTTTTTAATTGATTTTAGTTGAAAGTTACACGTTGTGCCTTTTCTCTATTTCGGACGTCAATGGAAGAGTATTCAGAAAATTTTTTGCCCTGGTTTAATATTTGAAATTCTCGTAAGAACATACTTGTAAAATTAATCAGCTTACTTACTGACAGCCACATCGTGCATGTCTTCATTTCTCTGTATCAGAACAAGATCACTTCAGCACGTACCGAAAGAACACTGCTTTATCGTTAAATCCATGCCAGTATTATTATTTCATCGACATTTTAGTGGTAGCATACTTTAGGGCGTTCCGATTGATTTTAGGTGGCGGAGAAACCGCTGAAAAGAGCACCGTAAAAGGAACCTACTTCTGTAGTAACAAAAACATATCTAACTTGCTTCGATTGTGGATCGAACTCTTCACTACCCAAGGTGGGAAACCAGTGAGTACCAGCGTAGCAATTTAGTTCACTTCTGCGACGAGTTCCTTCTTGTTCTTGCAGTGCTATCATTTTCTATCGTTTACAACTTTTCGGGAAGATTTACATTATTATCACATGGAAATGAATGGCCTATTTACATGTTACCAATCAACAAATCACTCAGTTGTCAGTTTATCTTATTTTCAATACTAAAGTGTATGTGTGTCTGTCTGTGTATGTGTGTCTGTGTGTGGGTGCGTGGTTGTGTGTGTGTGTGTGTGTGTGTGTGTGTGTGTGTGTGTGTGTGTGTGTGTGTGTGTGTGTGTGTGTGTGAATGTATGTGCGTGAATGTATGCTTACGTGCAGTTTTTCTTTCAATGAAAATGATTATAATGCCTTTGCCAACATCAATCCTGCAGTAAATGTGAAAGGACTTTTTGAGGTGTACAGAAGAAAAAGAGAGCGAAATAAAAATCATATTGTCATACTAAAATATTATATATTTCTACGATAAAGCTTTATATATGAACTTAAATTCACTTCACTATCTATCTTTTTTTCCAGAATTCTAAATCATTCGAAGTGGTTCTGTCAAGTATAAATCCTTTTGTTACGTTTATCCTGTTGGAATTGTATTATCATAGCACAGTATTAAAAAGTGCCAAAGTTGGTGTGGTGGTTCAGTGCTTGGCTTGCGGTACAGGCGATCATGGTTCGATGCCCGGCTTGCCCTATCATACTGAAGAAATTGAAAACATTCCGCTTCTTTATTACGGTATAGCTGAAAACTTGTTGAAACTGACCTTAAACACCATCAACCAGTCGATCAAAGCAATACCTATGATATTGCGTCAGTAGCAAAGAGAGATAACTCATATTAAAAGTACATGTATTCGTTTCTGTCTGTTCGTATGGGTCTCTCTCTCTCCTTCACGGTCTATTTTTTTTTCAAATGTATTATGTATCAACCTGACCTTTTTCTTGTTGTTTTATGAAGGAAAAAAAGCAAAAATTCTTTGGATACTGATTTTTTATTGTGATATTATTATCGCCATCCCTAAAGAGGAATTTAAGTATTCTTAACGATAACTCACTACTTCGGTCCATTTGTTACAAAAGTTGGTAATCACTGTACAATGTAACGTATCATTCAAGTGAAAAAATCTTGTTGTAATGTTTAACAATAAACCCTACAAAAAATTTATACATTTGTTTGTAAATCTAAATGAAATCAGACCTATAATTCGCATCCGTTTACTGACTCGATTATCAGAAACGACGAGTGAAGTTGGGATTTGGTTTTAATCAGATTGACTTGTATGCTAAACACAGAAAACAAAGTAAATATGTCGTCAACAGAAAGTAACTATTGTCAGGGACGTAAATAACTGAATAGATATGCAACTTCTCCGCCCGACATCGTGGACGCGGTTTTGGGGTTTTTTTTTTTTTTTTTTTTTTTTTTTTTTGTGGGGGGGGGGTGGTTGTTGTTGTTGTTTTTTGTTTTTTGTCCGTATCATAGTAAATTATTCACGTTAAATTACGTTCAAAGTTTTTAGACATCTATACCTGATGACAACGAGATGAAGCGTGTCTCCTAATAAGTGAGAAAATAAGTAAATATACATGTATTCTCTCATTGAGTATATAAGATGCAATGCTATGCTGAATGTGCCGGTAAATTGTGTCAATAAGGTCTAGCGAAGTAGTTGCATATACTTTTAGGTGTACACTACCTTTCTAGCAAAATAACAAAATAGTATTCCACATTTTGTTGTTGGTTGGTTGGATGGTATTTCACGTCGCTTTCAACAATTCACATTTTGTATATCAAACATATGTACATATTTGTACTTACATGCATATACAACAATGAACTTTAAAGAAACACTATTCGGCGCTATTCGAAAGGCAAGAAAAAACAGATATTTTGCAAATTGCTTATTTACCTCAATTTCCCCAAAATACCTGCTTTACCTTTCAGTTCGAAAATGGTCATTTGAAATACAAAACGATATACATGCATACAATATAAAAGACAAAGTTTTAACATTGACAATGTCATAACCACAAAAAAAACCCCATCATATTCATAAAAAAAACTAAATGCCGATAGTTTCGTAATTCAAGAATGTTTTATAGATATTAGGATTGTAAAATATCTTACATTATCATGCTGTTGATGTATGCAAACATGTACACTTAATTCATTTAACTTCATTAACTATACACTAAACTTCATTAACTGTACGCTAAACTTCATTAACTACATACCCAAGCTGATTCGTATTGTGTTACAAATATAGTCATTGCCCGCTCTTTCCATTCCTGCACTGACAGAAGTTGTTACCGATTCGAACACTCTTTTATCGTTTATGTCCTATGTATTCTGTAGCCATGGTTATATACAGTGCCACGCAGTGGGGGGCATTCTATGTTATTTGATCTAAACCGCTTAGTCTTTTATATTCGCGAATACCAACTTAGTAAGATATAATCCCGTGCACCTGCTCCCCATCTTCGAACACTCTAATGAACAGGAGTATTTCCTAAGACAAAATGGAGATATCTGTATTTTTTAAATTCTTCAGTTTTGAGTGTCAAGAGAAGTACATAACATAAAGCCTCACTCTGGATCCGTCACTGAATGATGTCTGTTGAAAAAAACTCGTACATATAATTTTGTTTTTAGCATAACTGGAAGGACATCTTAAAACCTTGGAACTATTGTGAGGCTTATATTTCATGTTCCTTCTTATTCTAACAGCGACATGTAACTCTTTCAGTTACCATGGCAACGTTGGTAACCTGTAGTCTCAGCTTAATGTGAATTACCCAACATGCTTTGCAAGTTAACTTAACTATACATTTATCAAGCCTTATTGAATAGCTGGAGGGATGGATCCAAGATCTGATGTTAAGGCGATGGGTTGGAAATATACTAGATGGCAAGGGGGGAGTCAAAAAAAATTATATCAATATACGGCATTTACATAAAACTTTTTCCTATTCTTTCCTTTTCCTATTTCTTTCAAAATTCATTGTACATGACTTTGTTAAATGTATTTTAAGTACAGTTATTATTATATTAAACTATTATAGTTTCTTGCGGAGAATATATACTACACAACACCAGGGTCTGGCGCCATAAACTGGGAATATACTTAAGTCAATCATTTCATTTTAATCTATTCCATTACCAAATGTTCAAATAAATTGTCATGCAAAAATATTAATTCTATTTATTGATAGAATAAAACTCAATAAAATCTAAATCCCAGTTATTAATTCATTGTTAAATAGATGAATATGAAATTATAACTTAAGTATTTTCTCAGTTTATGACGCCGGACCCGGGTCTGACCATAAGAATGGTAATCATGATTCATTTTATTCTTGTTATCTCGTTATGAATAAGAAAGCTTGATTAGCCATTTTATAATTTACTTTATAAATAAATTTTTGAAACTTTAAAAATGATAATGTAACGATAAATATTTGAAAGATCTATTTTTATCGCATTATAATTTTTGTTGTCTGGTCTGGCCTGTCTGTCTACTGGTACAACTGTTTGTATTTAACATAAACATCGAATTTTTATTTCTTCTCTTTTTTTTTTTTTCTTTTTGTATACTAACCAAACCCCGCCCCCTAATATTTCCATTTATCTGCATATATCGTCCTAGTTTCCTCGAACTGTGGCTATGTAGTAACCATCTAGTTACATGAATCCAATTCAAACTATAGTAAAAACACCAAAAAACTATACCTCACCGTGGCTTTTCATTTTCAAAATTTGTCTTGTTTGAAATTACCCTCAGTCGCAGAAAATGTGCTTGCTGTAAATACCTTGACACTTGATATGAAAAATACTGACCCATAACATTAATTTTAATACTGTTACCTGTCAACAGATAGACCATAAATAGCATTTAAATCAAAAAGATGAACCAGCTGGCATTTTTATCCACTCGGAAGCCTCGGAGTTTTTTATCCTGAGCAGGACTTAGGGTAGCCAAAAACGCTTACAGGACTCCACAGGGGCTCGTGTCAGAGGAAATTCTAAAAGCCAGACATATATATATATATATATATATATATATATATATATATATATATATATATATATATATATATATATATATATATATATATATATATATATATATATATATATAAAATCTTTTTAATGTCTATTTTCCACCTCAGATATATACTTTTGAACAAATTCGCCTTAAATATCTCGATATAACACTATAGATAGTTTGCAAAAGTCCAAACTTGATAGGAGATATCTACCGTTGGCGGCCATCTTGTGTGTCATACTCTCTTTTTTCATGCAAACTTCAACTAAAGTTGCTGATTTTCAAGACTGTTTTAAAAGGTAAACTTGTTTATTCCTCTCAGATTTGTCTAACGTCATATATTTTGAAACAATGTCACGGTATACTAGATATGAAATCACTAATACCTGTTTCAAATGAGCTGTGTGAAAATGGCAAGGATATGAAGGAGAAACTATGGCTTAACACAAGATGGCCGACAACGGGAGCTAACTTCAACAGATTCTTGCTTATTGAAAACTATCTATATACACACGCTTCGTTTCGATATCATAAATAAAGATACCGGAACGAAGCGTGTATAGATAGTGTTATATCGAGACATTTAAGGCGAATTTTTTCACAAGTATATATTTGAGGTGGAAAATAGACATTATGAAGAAGATTTTAAACGTTATATATATATATATGTCTGGCTTTTAGAATTTCCTCTGACACAAGCGCCTGTGCATGACTCCAGTCAGGGTCAATTGGTACATTGATGCCTTAAAGCTGGCCTCTCACCATGATAAAACCATTTTTATGGTGAAAGTCCAGCTTAAGGCCCTACCACGTGTTCCATATTTCCTATTATAGTTACATGTAGGTAATGAACGTGCTGTGGTTTATGGCTTCGACAAGTACATGTATATGGTAGATATACTGTTGGAGAGACAGTTATACCATCGGGGCATGCGCAATGAAAGTTGCGAAGATTTCCTTATACTGTTGATTTTGTGTCCATAATAATTATAAACAATTACTGTGGAATTGAACTCGCTGAACTGGCCATGATACGAAAGATAAGATGGTCGCTGGGGCACTGTACGATACTGAACCGATGTCACCCTCTATCTATGTTTGTTTGAAGTATATATGTAATTTTTAGCAGGTAGGGATATATCATCTTTGCCAGCCAAGGCTCCGTTTTGTTCTACTGCACTACGTGGTGCAGTAGAACGAAACGGAGCATTGGCTTGCGAAGATGGGGATATATAACAAGTGTATTAGAGTGAGTCAGAAAGTATCAGAGGTTTGCGGCATGTATAATGCGGTTGTACGCGTAACAACTGGAATTAATTAGAATAGTTTGTCAATTAAACTGCATTTATAATACATGTATGTCTCCTATATCATTTTGCTACAATATCATGGATCTAGTGTTCATTCAAATCTAATTCATGACAGAGGGATGTATCGAGATTTCAAGTTTTAGCTCGGTAGACTGAATCTGTGCGGAAATCTCCTTTTGTTGAAAATATGTGTTCTTATTATGTAGTAATGGTTTGACAAATTCATATATTCTAACATATTTCCTTTTTCCTGTGGCGCTGACGATCCGGGTTCGATTCCCGGGTTGCACCACTATATTTTAGAGTTTGATAACTTGCTGCTTCCATGTGACGATAAAACTGAAAAATTGTGGAAAGCGACGTAAAACACCAATCAGCCAACCAACCAACGAGACATCTACGGCGACACGGACCTGAGGGTTCACTTGTCTTGTCTGAAAGAGAAGAGAGGATACTATTGAAGCTTTAACCAGGGGATTCTCATCTAAGGGCTTCAACCCAGGGTACGTAATCAAAGGGCTTTAACCCGGGGTATCTCAGCCAAGGGTTTCAACCTGTGGCATCTCATCCAAAAGCTTCAACTCGAGGTATCACATCCAAGGACTTCAATCCGGAGTATTTTATCCAAGAGTGTCAACACGGGGTATCTCATCTAATGACTTCAATCCATTTAATCATATGGCTCAACCCGAGGTATCTCACCCAAGGGTTATCGACTGAAGAATGCAGTCTCATAGTAGCATTAAACCCAAACCCATCTAAGAATGAGTATCTTATTTCTCAAAGGGGCAGATGGGTCTATATGCATCGCCCTGAACTTCATATCTGAGACCCGGATTCGGTGTGGATTATAGGAAGTGATATCTCATCTTCAGCCTTCCTACCTGTACTGATTTTGAGACAGTGTAACAGAGGCCCTCGTGCCACCCTGCTTCAGATGGGTTAGTGACATTGGACAAGATTATGACTTAATGCACCGGACAAGTGCTGCCACCTTTTAAGTGCAGTAATCTTGGCTTGAGATCAAAGAAAGACAACTTTAGTGGATCTATCTCGAACTAAAGTGGAATATAATCATTCTCGTGGAATATTAAATGATATTTATTACTTTTACAATGATTTGAAAAGATATATATTTTTAAAAGCGGTTGATGCAATAGTCTTCGCTCTGGAAATTCAAGAATTAATGAAAACAACAAATTATTGTTATGTTGAAATGCACCATGCAGTAGTATGACATATGGTTTCTTTTTGTTGTGTTTTATACTTATAAATTTTCTTATCACAAGTTTTGCTGTTTATGCAGTGAAATATCGCTATGTCATAAATTAATTTATGACATAGGTGACGTCATATCGTGGATAAGAATTGTGTCAAGGCGGGGTTTCATGAAATAAACACATTTTAACTGAGTGTAAACATGTGATAAAAAGAATCTGAAATGAATTTTCATTTCATACGGTATTTATGAAACTCGTGTGTTTTATATCCCCTCGCCAAGGCTCAGGGATATAAAACAAACAACTCGTTTCATGAATACCGCATGAAATTAAAATTTATTTCATATCCTATATATATATATATGATATTACAAAACTATTTCAATATTTTCTCATTTTCATACGTATTAATGATGACAGACATACGCCAATGGTTTTTAATAGTCCAATACATTATGTTAGAAATCTGTATGTGTTTTCTAACATTAAACTTTAGTGTTAAAAGATTCTTGAGTTGTTTTTTAATTGTTTGAATATTGTCTTGCGTTACTCCATGATTATTTCACGTATATGGTGACGGCATCTGCCTGATGCATTGCATAGAAATTTATAACTTTGCAACAGACCTACACGAAGCAGTGAGGGATCTTTTACGTGCCACGCCTACCGTGACACCGGACCTCGGTTTCTACTGCCTCATCCAAAAGACAGAATACCAACGTGCCCACGCGGGAGTCGAACCCTGGAACTCTCTGTCACCGTAAAATACCAAAATCTAGCAAATCGTAAAATGATATAGAAGCTGTGATTACGAAATAACTTCAACTAAAGTGATAGAGGGTAGGGTGTAACGATATTCGGCTATACGATATATCGGGGTACAGAGGCTGTAATACTTTGTACGATACGAGAAGTCACCCAAACAAGACGATAATGTCTTTCCTCATAATCTGTTAAAAATCTTATATGTAAATGTTTTAAACTGAATTAATCAAGCCAAGAAAAATATTAGATTATTCAAACGTATTAAAGGCTAAACATGCATAGTAAAATACTCGCGTTAATTGTTTTATAGCAGTAGATGTTAAGTCATTTATACCGATTATAACTATCAAGTTATAAATACCATTTATAATGTGAAAACTACTGTTAACGGCCGGTATGGCCGGTCAGCAGGGGATGATTATACATCCTTTGCACCTGATTCTACCTACTGATACCTACTATTTTGCAGAGATTCATGTTTCTCTAGTACTCCATATTGTGTTATGTACACTAGATTGTAATAATATTAGTATATACTTCGATATCTTTTAACTTTCAACTTATGCGAACCAATTAAATATGGGTAAATGAATCGCATTTCAAATTCGCACAGTGAAATGTGTATAACACTACACGTTTGCTATTTAGAGCAATTATCTGCCGGACAAGAGCAGGGCAACTCTAATACATGTCTAATACTGTCCTGATCTGTCGTCGTATTTCTTTCAACTCGATGCTGTCGCTACAGATTCCCTCGGAGGTTTTAACAGCGTGGATTAAGATGGGAAAGTAGACATCTGGCTCGGATGAGAAAAGTAGCAACGGTCATGCATATTATAGATGAATAACCACACAAGAAGGCATCAGAAAAATAATCGATTGTAGAGTAGTTGTGATACCGACTTGGGACGGTCAATTGAAATGACAGTACAGTCACATTTAAAAATTTTTAGATAATGCTCCATATAGAGAATAGGACCAACAGGCTTTCAGGTGGACTGTTGCAATAAATAAAGAGTACTTTGATGCATTGTGATAATTGGGTTTTTTCTTCATAATATTAATCAGTAAAAAAGTGCGCAAACGCAAAAATTCATTTCCTCTTATGTTTCTGAATGTATTAGTAATTGCAATTTAAACATCATGCCCAAAATAAAATGAAATCTTATAAAACAAAGGGTTAAGTTGGATACTGTAATACAGTAAACTCTTATATTTAATCTCTCTTCTGTAATGCAGTCAATCCAATATTTACTCTTTATGTACTGATAAATCAAATCAATAACCATGCAATGGGTGTGAAGATGATCCTCGCAGCAGTCCTACGTACCTCAATCACTTGATTCTGTACTAGGTGTTTTGGCGGTGTGATAAAAGGTGTCAATACAATATGATGAAAATGGCAAGTGATGATGCGACGGGATATGATATTGACCATCGGGAATCTAGTTGCGGATTTCACATACATGTTACAGTGCACCTTAAATGATGCAAGATGCCACTAAGGTTTTCGTGTCTTTTATATACAATTGTCGGTAAATCTTTGAAGCCATTGTCCCGTTCATATATGCGCCAGTATTTCCCGAGTTCAAGTTTGTTGGTTTGATGTGTCGAAAGCAAAGGTTGTATTTTGTTACATAAACCAATGAGATTTTTTGTTTGGTTTATTACCCGAGCTATACAGTGCCTCGTTTCAATTATAATTTTCTGGCATTTGTCTAATAGAGTAATCAAAACGTCTTTCACTTTATCCTAGTTTTGTGAGGCTTAGTATGAACTGCCGTAAAATCTGCTGAGGGATTTAACTGTTGTTGATGTTTCCACGTGTACAATTTTTTCGCTCTTTATAAATCAATAAAAGGCTACTGTACAGCTTTATGAGTGCTTGCCGCAATTTCAGAATTGGTTTGTGTATCTATGTTTTACAATACGAAAGTTTTAAAATCAAGTACTTTATTCGTTTTGAAACTAAAGGCGGAGCAGACTGGATGACTGATACATTTCTCGCATAGTGCACAATAATATACTTTCTTTTTCAGAATAATTTTTTAACCTTATCTCATATTAAATGCCTGACATTTGAATAATATTTTTATAATTGTCGGGCATTTACGTACTTTAATCGCACATAACCGATGATTCATAACGTTTGGATTATGTAACATCTAGTGATACCGCAAAATATTGATTTTCATGATGCCCATTTAAGAGTTGAAATAATATTGTACACGTGACTGTTCATTGTAGCATGTTCACAAAATTGGATCTAGATCTGCTGGTGGATTTATTCAATATCCTACTCATTTAAGGCAAGCAAGAATTATTCTAAAGCCTTCCAAGACACCGGACAACAAGAATTATAAAATTGTCATTAATTATATTGTAGACAGTATTTACATATATTTAGACCATCACTTGTTCTCCTACCCCTTTAAGAAGCCCGATTGTGATTTTACTCTTTTTTTGTAAACTACAGTATTCTTTTAACAATTGATTACCCATCATTGGCAGTCAACCAAAAGAAGTTCTGCATAGGAAGTTATCGCCACCAAGACACCAAAGTTGAGTCCAGATGTTGGGCATTGACACTCATGGCCACTTAAAACATTAAGGTTGAGACCAGGAGATGAATAACCTGGGCATGGGCAGTCATAGACACCAAAGTTGATAATAGGTGATGAATAAGTTTGGCATAAGTCTGACATGGGCAGTCAAGGCCACCTACACACTAAAGTTGATACTAGGTGATGAATTAGTTTGGCATGGGCAGCCATGGCCGCCTAGACATAAAAGTTGAAACTAGGTGATGAATAAGTTTGGCTTTGGTAGTCATGACCGCCTAGACACCAAATTCGATTCTGGTGATGAATGAGGGGCGTAGCCAGAGTGCAAATGATGTGTACACACAAGAAAGGTAGGGGGTTTGGGGAAAAGGAAAACGACCACCTCTCTCTCTCTTTCTCTCTCTCTCTCTCATGAGACACTATATTTTTGACAAAATGATGTGTACGCACGTGCGTATTTGGCGTAATGGTAGCTACGCCACTGATAAGTATGGTATGGGAAGTGTTGGTCACCTAGACGATGAATAAGTTGTGCATGGGCAGTCATGGCCACCTACACACTAAAATTGACACTAGGTGATGAACAAGTTTGGGATGGGCAGTCATGGTCGCCTAAACTGAGATCGGTTGAAGAATAAGTTTCTATGTTTATCCATTAATCACATAAATCACAAACAATTTCAACAATCTACAAGTGATAACAGTGAACTAATATTAAAAGAAATTTTTGACATTTCAATTTTATTCAAATACATGTATTCTCATTTCAATATTTTTATGATAAATTCGATTTCTGTGAAAGTGTTTTAATATCATTACCAGCATTTCAATCAAGTAACTAAAAGGTTTCATTTGTGTCTGACAGCAATCACTTGTTTGTATATATAATTTGCATAAAATTTCAAAAATTAAGAAACGTTTGCTCTCTACAATTCTTCAATTCACTTTAATGTAATTATCACTCATTTTAATCTCTCCAAACAATACCCCACATTTTATATACTCGATATATTTCCCATTGTTATCTAGATCTTGATCATACGTTGTACAATTTAGCTTTATTAGTCAGTGTCAGACTGCCAAACTCCAAATGGCCAAAACATGATTTCGAAAATAAATACTTCATACGTTTTCGAACTTATTGATTGCTTGCTTGGTGTTTTACATATTTTTCAGTAATATTTCAGTTATATCACAACATGAACGCATGAATTTACCAACATCTTACAGTGGAGTAATCCGGTATTTGAAACCTGACCTTTTGCGCCAAAAGCCAAACACTTAACCCACCTAAAAATGTCATACATGAACTACGACACAGCAGTCTTACTTCCTTACTTCGTATTCTCCTCCTCTTTCCAAGACAATCATCGTCAAGTTCCAAGGACTACAACTTCTATTACCAAAACCATTTGGTTTTACTGACCTAGTATAGAGTCACAGCCCTGTGATTCAGCTAGGCATCCGTATTGTCATCTATGCATTACCAGCATTCCTCATAAGGATTTTATACTGGTTACATGTGTACACTACATTGTGCTTATGATGTCATGTATATTATTACAAAGTTTGGATGGCACGTTAAACAAAATCTTCGTTAAAAACACAGATATACTTAACTCTAACAGCACAACTTTTCACTTGTTTAAAAGCATTAATTTTATTATGTTACTTCAACATTTATATTGGGGTCATAGACAATTTGATTGAGGACCATCAAGTAACGACAGAAAACCAAAATTTTCAGTTATGAATGGTGATGCAGAATGGAGGAATCATTTGTCAATGAAATTCGCCGTTAACTTGCTGAGGTATACGGCAGTAATCCTATCTAAATGGCAGTTTCAAAATAGTTGGCTGTATCTAAATGCAACACTTACACGCTATACATACCTATCATATCCTCAATGGTTAATACAAAAAAAATCAAATTGTCTTAATATGATCATATTTATTTTCATGATAAATAAAAAAGCACTCAAAAAGACATACACACCAATAAATGATACAAAGAATAATTCAAAATCAAATTCATCAACTAAACTGAAAAAATATCAAAACATAGACATATAGCATTCATCAAAAGAAAACAGTTGATCATCACATGTAGAAACAAACTCATCTTCCTCAGTTAACAATTCATTCTCACGTCGTACTCAATTCTGACATAATTGTTTCAATAATGATTCGAACATTTTCAGCTTGTCACAAGTTCAAGCATCATACTTAATAAATCATGTCAAGTACAGTTAATGCTAGTAAAAGTCGTATTTTAGTAGTCATACCACAATTTATAGTGCACATATTAATGACATTGTCTTTTTAAAAAATACAAATTAGGAAAAGTCATGAATTCCCCCAAATCAAGTATACACTAATGCATGTATATCACTACTTTCAGTTTTCTGCACTAAAATTTGGTAACACTGAAATACACACACAACAGTTCATGACATATATCATGGCATTATCACATAGTCCATGATATATATCATTGCATTATCATATAGTTCATGATATATATCATTGCATTATTATATAGTTTGATATATATTATTGCATTATCATATAGTTCTTGATGTATATTATGGCATTATTATATTGTTCAATTTATATCATTGCATTATCATATAATTTTTTATGTATATCATGGCATTATCATGTAGTTCATGATTTATATCACTGCATTATCATATAGTTCTTGATGTATATCATGGCATTATCATATAGCTCATGATTTTATATCATGGTATTACCATATAGTTTATGATTTATATCCTGTACAAATTTGTGGCCACTTGGCTTTATCAAGTGAAATAATTCATCTTAATTTCTTAGCAAAATAAAATCTATGATAACAAATCATAAAAGAGTGTCTTATTCATTATGCTATGACTTCCCTGTGGAAGATTTTAATTGTTTTAGGTACTTTTATATTATCGAATCGTTAGTTTGTTTATCTATTATTTTACATCATGTCAAGATCATTTCACTTACATACTGATGACACCTGCCTGATAGAGTAAACAGAAATCTATACCTATACGACAAACTTAAGAAGCAAAGAATTATTTTTTTCATGCCAATATTTACCAAGACACAGCACCCAGGTTTTTGCTGTTTAGCTGAGAGAAAGAACACTGACAGTCGCCAGTGGGGCTTGAACTAACCTCCTGTTTGTCCCAAGTCCCTGTTTACCCAGCTGATTGAGCTAAACGGCCTCAATAATAATATATAGAAGTGATATAGGTGAAATAAATTCTTGAACCTTTGAGATTTTCAGTAACATCACAATCATTCAATTTGATACAAATAGAATATCATACAAGATCAAGATTCAAGCATATTTTTGATACCAACTGGATTAATTCCGTGATTTGACAAATATTGTTAAATATGTTTTCTTTAGTATGGCCGTACCTATATATATAAATTAAAAATAAGAAGAGAATTGTATTCAGCAGAGACTATGTTAAAGTATTTGACAGTGTTATCCACTATGTCTCCACACTCTATACAAAGTATTGTTATATTAAGTGACTATAATTTTGCATGGATCTCACTTTTAATATATTTGCATGACAAAGTTTTGTGTGAATATACCTTTCATATTTAATCAAGGAAAAAAAAGACTTTAATTTTGCGTGGAGTCTGCTATGTCTGCTATAAATAAATCTAAGAAATCACAGGGGAAAAAAAACCAATTAAAATGTTACAAACAATTCAAGGTAAAAACTAAATGTATGTTAATCACAAAATTTTATATGTATATTCCCTCAAAACCATGTAGGCTATACATATTTTCAAACATTTCCAAATGGTAAAACCAGGACCCTCGACCTATATATATCTACAAATATAGTCAAGAAAAAGGATTTTCCCTCCATTTATACATATATTAATATATAGAAACAGCTCTCTCTCTATATATATATAATAATAATAACAAACATATCTTACCAAATGAAAATCCTAATCACAATTAAATATAATTTTAAAGAAATGAGTAAAACAAATTGTCTATGTAAACATACACACATGTATAAACAATCATGTTATTTGAGAAGCATCATGTTCTCAAGTCTGTAAATCTGTAGACAATAAAATAATTACATTTACCTCTTGTAATTCTAGACTACGCTGTACAAAGGATCACATATGGACTGTAAAATTTAAATAATGGCATAAAGGCAGAAAGATTGAAGGCAGACCGATAGATAGACTCAAAACAGACAAAATGTTCTCGTGTGCCACTTTACTTCATAGGCAATGCAAAAAGGAGTGATTTGCTAACATACATTTTAAATGCAATCTAATTAATGTGACTTGTACTTCCATTCCTCTATGATACTCTTCATGTATATGGAAAGTATCACACAGATACAGAAGTACAAGTCATGTTTTAAGAAGATTGTTTCAAATGCAGTTGTTATCACAAATTATGCAAAGCTCAACACCATAATTTGAAAAGATTTAGTGACCTTGACATTGCTTTTCAAATATTATAGGACAGAAGGAAAATTTTGAATCATCTAAACTTCAAATTAAAGCTTAGACAGATTAGGTGTTTGTGTGCATGTAGGTGTGCGAGAATGTGTGTGTATGTGTGTGCACATTTTTCACAGTGCATTCAATAAGACTACATGTATTTAGGAATAATAAATCATTTAAGATAAAATAACAGTTTCTGTTACCAAATATGTCTAGGAAACATGATCCTGAACAGATAGACAAGTAGTATAATGTAATATGTCCCGTCTTATGATCACAGACAGACAAATAGTATAATGTAATATGTCCTGTCATAAGACGAACAAATAAAAAAATTCCTACTTTAAAAATTTGACCTAAAAATTTAAAATGAGGTGTTCTAAGGACAGGAAAGACTTAAAAAGAATGCCTTTCTACAGAAAAAGTTGGTAACGAAGTATCTAATATTTGGCAATTATCTGGTGACAATGTCACTCAGTTTATATGAAAGCAATATACATTATTCCAGATCATAGGATAATGACAAGTAAAGTCAACTCTCGATAACTGGAACTTGGTAAACGAATTGAGTTAAGGATAGCTCAAGTTGGGGCTGTAGAACTGGGACTTTACAATAAGTTTGAATTAATGGGAAATTCAAGCTATCAGTATTTGAGTTACCGAGAGTCAACTGTGTACTGAATCAAAATATATATCACGATTATAATAAAAAATCCTTTTTTTCATTATTATGCAATTCTACATTATGAAAATAGATCTTAAAAACATTCTGACTTCATGTCAAGTATATCATTCAAAACTTTATACTGTTACAAGCATTTTATACAAAATAAGATTTTCGAAAGAGAAAAACATTTCTTTCTTTGCAGTGAAACTTGACTTTTTACAAACACATTGCTACATTGCTACATGCTCAATTACTATTCAAAACAATGTGGAATGCTCATAGAATGAAAGAATTACATGTATCATTTAAGTAGCAAAACTGCTAATGTTATGATTTTATTAGTAATTATATGCTACAATAATATCACAGAATGAACAATATGGGAAAATAATAGAGTATGCAAAATTTAGACCTTTGTAAATTATTTTTTCATATGCAAAAATTTTCCAAAAAATAAATAAATTGTAAAAAATTCCAGTACATGTATAATAGCTGGGGCATTACTTTGCACTGTGTTCTACATTTGGGCAGACACAATTTTTTTTATACATTTAGAAAAATACTTCTTTATAAGGTCTTTCAAAATTAATCCACAAAACCATGCTGATTTTCAAACATTTTCATAGAGCAGTTTTGAATAAAAAAAAAAAACATTTCCATAAGAAATCTTATTTCAGAACTTTTCACAAACTATCTAGATTTTTCTTACTATTTCTCTTATTACCCAATATAAAAAGCAAAGATCCTTTACACCTATGCTACATTACTATCCCTAGGAAAGACCAGATATCAAAATTCATCATGTAATATCCGTTTAACATCACACACTTTAGAATTGATAAAGATTTCTTTATGTTTAAGCACTTCTTCGAGGGAAATTTTACCATTTTTGTCATCATCCAACAAGCCCATCAAATTAGCAGCCTCAGACTTGCCTTGATGTGGATTTCTGGGATCAATGTATGCCTGAAAATAAGGTTTTAAATCACATCACTTCTAAATAATATTTTATGGTACTTTTTATTTACACCAAAGTTATTGCTCGTTTAACTGAACAAAATCCTTACTGGTGCTGTAGCAGTTTCCCAACTAAAGCAGTTTCCGGTCGTCTCGTTATTTGAGACACTTCCAACATCTACTTTTGCTTATTGTTCAAAATATTACCAAAATAGTTCATATTCAAAATCGTGTGCAAAGATTAACTCCATTTTGAAGAAATAAATACAATTTCCACTATTTTACAATGAGGTTAACATCCCGTACTAAGCCCCAATACTGCATAAACTGTCAAGACCGGAAACTCTGACAGTAAACAAAGAAAACTGGTATCAAAACCTAGCATGGAATAGGGGTTATCTGGACAAAAATGCACCAAACTGTTGATTTTTTTAACGTTTTTAATATCTTCAATCATAATTTTTGCCAAATATCAAATACTTTCTTTGCGTAAAAAAAAAAATCAACCAAAAAACCACCAAAATGTCCAGGAACTGCTACAGCACCAGTACAGTTTGTTTCATTTGTTATACTTTGACTCTAAAAATACTGTTGAAAAATTCATTTTCTCATGGACACATAGACCAAAAAACTCATCCCAAAAAACAAAGAGCCATTAAATAACTGTGCAAATACAAATATTACAATTCCATGTAAAAGAATTTTCTCATGAGAGAGAAATCTATTATAAAGTACTTTATTTTTGTGGACAATTTCTGAAAGATTTCATATAAGTTTGACAATGAATAATCTTCATGGTAGCAAACTAACCTGACATTTATGTAAATGACATATCACATAAAATCAATCCAGCTATAAAGACCACCTGTACGAATCTAACCTGTCTTCAACATTGTACTAGAAACCTATATGTCATTGGGAATCTGTAGATCTGTAATCCAAACCTATGAACATATACAACATGCAATAGGAACTAGAACTGTCCTCACAGGACAAACACCCTGCACAGCAACATAGTTTGAAACATGCAATAATTCATCCCTAGATATATCACTGGTATAAGTGTAAAGGTGTGCAAATTGTACATTATGAGAAACTTACTTTGTAAAACTTCTTAACCGTACAGACAGACAGAGGGATGGACATGGTGGTTCCTATAACACCCCCCCCCCCACCAAACTTCCATTTGAGGAATACAGGAAAATCATGAAGTAGTTTACACTTAATGAGTGCCCCTGACAATGCTCACCATCATTTCTTTCTTTGTAGCTGTGCCATCATGATTAGCATCAATAACTTTAATGAATTCTCTACGTCTCTCTTCCTGCCATTCCTTGTCCATCTTTATTTGTTCCTCATCTTCTACTTCCCCTGGAGGAAGGGCACAGAACTCC
Organism: Pteria penguin; assembly: GCA_035048485.1. Lineage (NCBI taxonomy): Eukaryota > Metazoa > Mollusca > Bivalvia > Pterioida > Pteriidae > Pteria > Pteria penguin. The sequence continues at coordinate 25,487,282 of CM068582.1, read as the reverse complement.
TTCTCTGTTAATTCACCATCATCATTTCTATCTGCAATTTTTAAAAATGCTGAATTTAGAAATAAGTTCAGATAACTCTCAGCAGTATCATTTGTAATTAAACTATCAATTGAAAATGTTGGGTTTGCTGTTTCCTGACTTTACCCTCTGCAGGGTGGGAAGGTATTTGGTTTTTTTTTCTTCACTGTTATTATTGAAGCAAAGGCTAAACAAATTTCACCAAATAATGCTATAAATAGTTTTTCTTTTTACTAATACTACAACCATCATTCTGTCACTGCTGGCTACCAGACGTTTTTTATTATGCCTCATGTCAGATTCCTGCAATTTCATTGCTTGATCAACCTGTTGAAAATTTCGAATGTCACCTGGCTTTTGCAATGAAATCAAAAGGAGGGCAACGTTCAATAAAAATATCAAATGCTTGAAATATGTGCAAACATCGATTCAATATTGAAATGTAAATATGATGACTTTACAAATTTTCCCAGATGACGGTATTTGCAGTATTAATCTATTCCTGAAGTTTGTTAAAATATTACATTAGAAAGGTTTAGTCATTTAGATATTTTAAGTGTATGTGTACTTGTGGTGTACTACTCATTTTCACATGAAATTTTTCCACTGTATAGAATGTAAACTTACAAGATCCAACAGTGGTCCGATCGATAGTGTTATTTTACAATTATATATACAAGTATTTAAAGTTTAGATTTCCTCAAAACAATATAATGATCGAGAGCTTGAATTGTATGTTTACATAAAACATTTACTGGTTATCATTACGATATTTACTCAAAATTCCACACATATACATACTTGTAACAGATAAATCACATTTACCTTCCAACTTGCAGTGATTACAAATACACAGTAAATGATGATATCATATGCATGTAACTTTCCCTTCTATACATACATATACATGCATGATTTCTAAACCTCTTTATATCATATTTAAAGAGTCTGATATGACATTTGGTATAATAAAATAAATATTACAAGCCATTTTGTCAACCCTATGAAAAAATCTGTCAATGGAGTCAAAGCCTTGTTTAACTATGTTTCAATGGGTTGACAAAATAGCATGTCACCCCGTAAAAATATTTATATACATATTGTAATAACAATCAAAACCCAAACATTGCATTTTGGAATTTTACATGATGAAAAGAGGGGAATTTTATATCAAATAATGATTAAAAAATTTACAGTTACTATAGTTTTTACCTGTTGGTCTGAAAACAGCAAACCAACAAATTTTTACAGAGGCCCAACAGAAAACCCCTATCTGAGCAAGCCACTGACCAATTTTTCAACATTTTTCTCCATTATTTTCTATATACGTTTCATCACTCTCCATACTGGCATACTTCACTGGCTTTCCAGATCTTTTAAGTCTACCAATTAAGCAACCTATTCATCACTGAAATCTCTCGTATTCATTAGGTCCTCTAGTTCTTTTGTCTGATTATGGCAAATCCAATGATAATCAAACTTGCTGTTTAAGTTATGAAATTTTACCAAAAACAACAGAGAACAAGTTTTGTGGAAACTCTTCCAGTATGATATGATAAGATGCATTCAAACTATAATAATTCTAATAAAATCCCACTGTATGATAATAATAAACCCTATAAAACAAGAGGCCCAAGTGGACCTATATCGCTCACCTGAGTACCTAGATGATCAATCATGCATGAAGGAAGAATTCATTTATTTTTGCATTACTGTGACTAAGTCAACACAAATGTTGAAAGTATGTCAAATTTTATTTCAGACTAGAATAAAAAACAACACTTTTTTGCACATCCATTCAAATGATTTTGATATTAAGCATTTCCTTTGTCTCTGCAAGATGTCATTCAGGGCAACAAGTTAGTCATTTTCTTTAGGTGGGGCCTTTTGTTGACTGATTTCAAGTCTGGGTCATGAACAACAATTGTTCCAAATACTGTCCAGATCTAACTTAAAATTGCCTAATTTCATATTTTGAGTGTTGAGAAACATCTCAAATCTTATTTAGATGTGTAAAGGAATGAAAAAAAATTTCTGACCACAGCTGGATTGAACCGCTACTCTCCATATTTCAATTACCAAGTGGTATATGTACCATTGTAACACCTACTTTTTAGACATGGGGGCATTATCTGTTAACCAATTTGGATGAAATTTACCAAATTGATAGAGGACCTTTAGTACTTCATGTATTCCATGTTTCATTAAAATCCTTACCACAATTATGATCAAAATAGTCATTAAGAAATTATCAATATCAATTAACTGAAAAACATGACACTTTTCTGCATTGAAATGACTAAGTCCAAAAACACGCCAAAAAAGCGTAAATTTCTATTTGACGGATCTTAACCCCAAACACAATTTTTAATAACCCATCTTTATAGATTGTTGAAATGCAATTAGTTTCCCCATATATGTACTGGTTCTGGAGAAGATGTTTGAAGAGGGGTACCGTTTTTGGCACTTTTAGCCCCACCCTGGATCCACCCCTGAGAGAATCTGGATCCCGAACACAATTTTAGTAGGGGACCTTGAGTACATCATTTACACAAAGTTTGATCCAAATCTGCAAAGTATTTCAGAGAAGAAGTCCAAAATGTGAAAAAGTTAACGACGGACGGACGACAGCGCACTATGACTATAGCTCACTTGAGCCTTTGGCTCAGGTGAGCTAAAAACCACAGATATATATAATAATTATACATTAGTATACAATGCTAATGTCATCTTTTGATCAAAGGATAAATTAAAGAAACAAGCTGAAATACATTAAGTGTAATTCAGTAAATTTATCAACATAATGAAGGTAAAGAGTTCATAGAGACAAATGTTTTGCTTGCAAAGAGATTTAAATAAAGGTGTGAGACATGGATGGACAGAAAAAAAAGGTGTGAGACATGGACGGACAGAAAAATAATGTTGTGAGACATGGATGGACAGAAAAATAAAGATGTGAGACATGGACGGACAGAAAAATAATGCTGTGAGACATGGACGGACAGAAAAATAAAGGTGTGAGACATGGACGGACAGAAAAATAATGTTGTGAGACATGGACGAACAAAAAATAATGTTGTGAGAGGCGGACGGACAGAAAAATAAAGGTGTGCGACATGGACGGACAGAAAAAATAAACACATAATGACTGAAGTTATCCGTGTCATTTTGTCAATCATGTGATCCTTCAGAGTCACTGTCAATCACATGTTTCACTGTTATATTATAATCTCAGATAATACCTAGTGAGTTCATAATAGTCTGCAACATGTTCTCCAGCATCAGCTGACTTTGCTCTGGATGCCTAAAACTGAGGAATTCCATCTTGTTTAATCTATTGTCTACAGGATTGGTGTCAGCATCTGTCCATCGAAACTTGTATCTTACAAGTTGGTCCCTTTCTAAAATCAAAGTATTTTTCTATGTTACAAAATCATCAATGTAGTACCAAAGTGTAAATGATATCATCAGAAGCACAAGTGTAAATACAAGGGTTCAAAAAGACTTGAACATGAGACATCCCAACTGCAAACCAAAATCTTAAATCCATTTAGCCATTCTAGGCTTTAAAATGTTACAATCATCCTGACATATCATCAAATATAGGTTTCTATTAAATTTTATCTTACCTGTATGAACAACATCACCTTTATAATCAATTAGTGAATTACCTGTATCTCACATAATGATTGATTGATTATTGTTTTACATCACTCCAAAATTATTTTAAGTATAAGGTGACAACATCTGAATGATGCATTGCATAGAAATTTATACTTTTGCACTAGACCCACCTGAAGCAGTGAGGGGATTTTCTACTTGCCATGTGTACTGTGACAATGGACCTCGGTTTTTACTGTCTCACCTGAAAGACCCAACACCGGTGTGCCCAATGGCAAGAGTTAAACCCAGAAAGTCTCATTCAAAAGCCAGGCACCACATCCACTGAGCTACATCAATTCATCTCACATCATGAATGATACAGTACGACAAAAAGATGGCGAGTAATGTTCCATCGGCATATTGATATAAAAAGACAAATTAGTGAGTAAATCACAGACCCCCAGAAAAATCAAGAGGTGGGATCAGGTGTCGTTGAGGAGTACACATCCCCTGCCGACCCATCACACCTGCCATGATGACATTATATAATTTAAGTTATTATAAACTCCAAGTAAAGAAATGATAATGTGCTCATTCAAAATTTTGCATTACTCAATTCGTAAAATAAACAGTTTAGGGGGGGGTGGTGGTTTCGTCTGAAATCTTAAATACGGTATTTACTCGAATATAATACGCACCCGAGTATAATACGCACCCCCCAAAATGACCTCGAAAATCATGAAAAAACGTTTAACTCTGTGTATAATACACTGGGGAAAAATCCAAAACAAGATGTCAATTTCGTGTTGAAACAGCAGGACTGCGAGCTGAATTTGCTTTGCTGTATACCTTTTACATTGTAATCGCGTAACGTGTATTATTATCAAAAGCGGCACAGAACGACCAGCCTTTACTCATCATGTGATATCAACGCTTTTCTCTCTTTCATTTCATTTACAATCAAACTCGCATAGACTTAAAATGTTTTAACTAGTACCCTTGCCCAAACGATCGCTTCATTTTTTCTCTCTCGTTAGAATGAACGTGCGTGTCTACTATACTATAAGGGACGTAAATATATACGTCCCTGATACTATGTGAACTTCACGCGGAAATCGCAAATGTTTGAGAAGACAAAATATATAAAAAAAAACTAATAAATGAATGTTATCCAAACTGTCGATGCTCGTGCCGTTATGGTCAAGTAGTTTCACTTGTTGCGTAACTGTCGATTAACCAGTTAAGGATAAATCATTATATCACCAGTACAATCTAATCAGTTACCATTGCTAAATAACACAGCGCAAGTGTTCTGCCACATTGTAGACTTTACTCCTTTTATCGCCTTGGGCATTTACTACGGGAAGCAGACAGTATACAGACAATAGATATATCTCACGCCTCGTGGGTTTGATTGACGGCTTTAGATATTTTAATGGACACACGCACTCCTCTAAATCCGCCACTGAAGCTTAAAAGCGTGGAAAAAAAGTTCCAGATTTCTAACCCTATGTATAATACTCAGTGAGAAAATCAGGGGTCAAAATGGCGAAAAAAAAGTGTGTATTATATTCGAGTAAATACTGTAAAAGTGGTAATTTTTGGTTACAGAAACATGATATGAACAAAATTCTTCGAGACTGTTGTACAAAAAATGATTATGTGTACATATGCCAAAAGAATAAATTGTGATATTTATCTAAACAAAGTTTAAATGAGGAATCTAAAACAGTCTGTTCATTTCGCTCCCTGTAATCATATACCATGCATACTACTTTATCTACCTTCTGCTTTAAGGTCAATTTCATCATAATCCTCCATATGTTTCTGTGACATCTCTAACGTATATCCTTTGGCCATCAAAAAATGTAAATAGTACTCTTTCCAATGAACATGCCCTAAAAAGTATCAAAATGATATTGGAAATCACAGATATTGCCAGTGTTTGGTTATTTTAAACCAAAATGTGGGTAACAGATATATTTGTATATTCATAATAGACCACTTGACGACGTTGATAATGGCTGTCTTTTAGTCTGAGCTATCACCTTTTAGCGTTGCTTTTCATAGTGATGTTATGTGACAAATGTGTTGTAACGTCTCAACAAAAAACAACACCAAAAGGTATAAGCTTGGAAAAAAAGACAACCATTATCAAGTTCCGCAAGTGGTTTATTCAATTGCCTTTGATGACTCAAACAGTTTCTTGCCTCCATGATTTCACACGTTTCTTATCTACTGTTTAATATCTTAAAAATCGTGTAAAATTAAAGCACTTGGTTTGCATTTAAAATTACCAAAGTTTTTCTGTTTCAACTTCAGAACCAAAGTGCAAGTGCATCAAAACATAACTATAAATTCAGAAAGTATCCAGAGTATGAAGTTTCTCTTGCTCAGGATCGATAATATTGTGTGGATAACATACCATCTCCATCTGGATCTAAATGTTTAAATATGTGATCATTTTCATCTAGAGCTTCATCAAGATGTGCATTGACCTTGTCCATAATCCAGGATTCTAGTTCAGTTGGACTTAATTCACCATCAGCATCTGTATCCACCCTGTAAGATAAGAAATAAAGCCAACTTTTGATATCATATTGCAAAACTTTTACTATCTTGTTAAGGTGTTATATGAAACATATGGTCTCAAGTAATTCCAAATACATAAGCATTTAAAGAACTGTTATGAATGTGAAATTCAACATTTAGTATCAAATATTCTGCTAGAAAATGCAAATACATGTATACTTCTTGGTGATTTACATCTGTATCCACCCTATAAGATAAGAAATAAAGCCAACTTTTGATATCATATTGCAAAACTTTTACTATCTTGTTAAGGTGTTATATGAAACATATGGTCTCAAGTAATTCCAAATACATAAGCATTTAAAGAACTGATATGAATGTGAAATTCAACATTTAGTATCAAATATTCTGCTAGAAAATGCAAATACATGTATACTTCTTGGTGATTTACTGATTACCAGGTGTGATGACATTTTTTCCAGAATATTAAAGTAGTATGTAGCACTGTCCTTTTTTCAGGAAAATGAGAGAGGAGGGATAAATTTGTATCCAGTAATCATCATAAATGCAATGAGCTAAAGTCATGTTAATCATGATAATGTGATGAAAGTTCTTTCAAATTTGGAATTTAGAACAACAAATGAGCAGAGTATTAGTCAGTACCTTTAGAAAGATATGCACAAAGCAATAATCTTTATGAATGATATATAAATCATATCTTATAAGGTAAAAATTTTATACAAAATATAGTGAATTTCACAATAGTACTAATTTGTTGCTTAAAAGTAAAAGTGTACTTATATAGTGATAAATCCAACAGGGCTTACAATGCCCATTGCATTTAGCAATTTTTTTTCTAAACTATGACAGAATTTTCCATTTGGAGGCCACAGTGAAATTCAAAACCTTGTTTTCATCATTTGCATGTATATTGTGTCGGAAAAAATCCTTAGATATTTACGACACAGATACATGTAGACCATAGTTTCCTCCCTATATAAATATTTCCAAATTGAAGTGTGACGGACAGGTATCGACCCGGATAGCTCAATGGTTAGAGCATCCCCTTGATAGTGGAAGGTTCTGGGTTTGATTCCCAGATCCGGCTACAATTTTTCACCCTGCCTGTTACAGATTTGGTGCCGTGGCCAGCCCTCATGCGTTGCATGTTTGTTTGTGCACTGTGAGGGTTACGTTCTTTCAGGGTTGTTGTGCGTTTCAGTTTCAAAGATTGGAAACATCTGACAGGGGAGAAGTGTGATGGACGGGTATTGGCCCAGATAGCTCAATGGTTAAAGCATCCGCCTTCACAGCAGAAGATTCTGGGTTTGATTCCCAGGTCTGGCCACAATTTTTCACCCTAATTGTTATAGAAGCAATTGCATATTAATGCTTTAGACCCACAGGAAACAAATTAATACATAAGAACAACTTGACATTCTGGTCTACTGATGAAACCTGAAATGTACTGCCTAAAGATCAAATAAGTCACAAAATTTTTAATCCTGTAATTGTTACCATCTATTATCTGAGTGATTACATATGTATCTGTTAAGAGTCCCCCCTCAAATGTTCCATTATAAACTTTGCAAGATTCTGACAAAATAGTAATTAAAATTGCCTTAATCTCAAAATGATCATCTTTTGATAGGGTGTGCTGTTTATCATTGGAAACTTTTTCTTTCAGATTATAAATTATAAATAGACCAACTTGTGGTATATATCTTTCAGTTTTGCTTCGGCTATTTCTTCAGGGTCATCATCAATTTCTTCATGGTTACCAAGGAATGCTTCCTTGTGAAAATCTTTATTTAGATGGCCATCCTGCTCCATCTTTACTCCGTCCATATGATCTGCTGGGATAATTTTCTCAAACGAGAGAACAGAGGAATTGCGTGCATCTAACGGCGGTCTGCATAACACCCAAGTTCCATGATGAACGAAGAAAACAAATGTCACTAACGAGTAGGCCAAATATGAGACACCACAAGCCATGATACATATATCAATCGGGTAATAATGTATTCTGTAAATTTTGTTAGTGTATATTCTGCAAATGGTATGTTCAGCTTTGCAAGTTTCTTTTTACAGACAAGCTGGCAAGTGTGTTCATAAAACGACAGCAACGCCACCTATAAAGTGTGTATTGGGGTCTATGGAACGCCATAGTTGTCTTAAGATTACACAATAACATTACGTCAAAACAGTATACCATTAAGTAGTTTTTACATTACATGAAGTCAAACATATAATATGAAGTCGAAATATTGCGTTATGAGGTCAAAACATTACGTTATGAAGTCACAAAAGCATTTTACGGAGTCGAAATCGTATGTTTTGAAGTCAAAATATTACGTTGTGAAGTCACAAAAATACGTTCTGGAGTCAAAATAATATGTTATGAAGTTAAAGCATTATGTTGTGAAGTATTACAATACGTTAAAGAGTCAAAATAATATGTTATGAAGTCATCAAAGTAAACGGTATGAAGTCAATACATTACCTTATGAAGTCACAAAATTACGTTGTGGAGTCAAAATAGTACGTTATAGAGTCATTAAAGTAATTTATGAAGTGAAAACATTACGTTATGAAGTCACAAAAGTACGCTCTGCAATCAGAATAGTATGTTACAAAGTCAAAACATTACATTATGAAGGAAGAAAAACATGTAATAAAGTAATAAAGCAAGCATGTTATGAAGTCATAACACAATTATGAAGTACAATAGTAAGTCATTAAGACCAGAGACATATATACACATGTATATATGTCTCTGTTAAGACAAAACAGTAAGTCATGAAGCCAAATGTTAAGTTAAGGTCTTATGCAAGGGCGGATTCAGGTTTTGGAGTTAGGGGGCGAAGTCAAGCGAAGGGTTTGGGGACTTCAGTTGACGCTTTTTGTGATGTTATTAATGTCTTGTCCATACTTTGTCTACTAAACGTAATGAAGGTGCGTTTTGCCAGAGACCTGTATTATCAATCTCCAAAGCAGAGTTGCGGTACTTGCGAAAATATAGTGCGGTATAAATTCAGAGTTGATTTCATGTAGAGGCCCTAATCTCCAAAGCAGAGTTGTCGTTCCTTTACAATCCACACACACCCCTGCCAACGTCTCATATTTTACAAGATTCTTGTAAAATCAGAGTTTTGCCTCTAGACGATATGACTTGGTCTTCAATGGCTTTGTTAGTTAAATTTAAAGCATTTACCATGTAACATTGATTTTAATGGGGCCTCTACAAGATGATAAACCCCGAATTTATACCGCACTATATTTTCTCAGCGTATAAATCAGTGAACTTATGTAATACAGTTTGTCAGTAACACTATCATTTGCACCTCATTGTCTAATTTTTGCCCAGGTAACTTGAATACGATGACATTTTTTCCCAAAATACGCAAAACAGTCTATATTTTCTGCCTTCTGACTAAGGACTACTTGCATTAGTTGGTAGAAATTAATGCTGTATACCCTAAGTTCGCTGATACAGTGCATATTATAGGTTAATTTATTCTAAATTGTTTGATTATATATATAAGCCTAAAACATATTTTTAAAAAAAGGACCCTTGCAAATGCTGTGATCAAATTCGTCGTATTGAGTGAGATATGGCTGTCTAAAACACGATGTTTGTAAAGATAATGTTTACAACCAACTTATCACGTGATCTAATTCGGACGCCGCGTCATGGAGTGCGAGGTGAATAAACTTGACGAGTAACTTTTAAAATCTGCGTTCAAGTCTACTAAAGTTAGTATTTACTGAAATCGTTTTCTTTTGGAGTCTCCCTTCATTGAATTTGTTTTGAGTAAACTGCGCATGCGCGAAGTCAGGTTATGGTTGTATTTATGGAATACCCACTTTATTTACGAAGTATTTTTTTTTTTATTTTGATATCTCCGAGTATTTGAGGCAACAAAAAAATGTTATTTACGCAAAGTTCATAACTTCAGCCACACGAGCAAAATACAGTTTTTGTTTAACATGCCCTAATTTTTGAAATTATACCGAATTGTAGGGTATACAACTTTAAAGGGAGTACAAGGACCGTAACTCTGCTTTGGAGATTGGTAGAGACCCGATTAAAACTCAGTGTAACATGGTAAATTTAACTAATAAAGCCATTGAAGACCAAGTCATATCGTCTAGAGGAAAAATCTGATTTTACAAGAATCTTGTAAAACCAGAGACGTTGGCAGAGGTGTGTGTGGATTGTAAAGGAACGACAACTCTGCTTTGGAGATTGCTGTATTATAGGTCTCTGGATTTTGCAGTATACATTTAGCTGAATCGAACTTGTTACAAGGTCAGCTCTGACTCATCTGTATGACAAAATCCACCACATGTACAACAAGAATAACAAGATATAATGTAATCTTAAGACAGCCATGGCGTCCCATAGACGTCGGCAGATTTTACCTACGGTCGTGTATATACGTGTAATTATTACGGCCAATACAGGGATGGATTTTACTTACACGACGGTCGCGTCGCTTACACGGCGACCAAATTTGTATATCTGCTTTTGAAAGTATATATACTGATGGGTTTTCGTAATTTTCATATTTAAACGAGACAATGTTGACACAAAAATATGATTAAAGCAAAGAAACTCCGATTTATGTCTAAAATTAAGCTTAGAAACTATTATATCAAATCGGCACGCGCATGACGAGGAAGGGGTATAAGTACTGCATGCAAATTAGGATAAAAAAAACTTAAAATATAACCTGTAAAATTTGATCACTTGTGGATTTAAGGAGGAAATGCTCCTTTCACATCAAATGCGGGACTGATGTTTTGAGTGGCAAATTAGCAACCTATTTTACATGGAACGTTTCATTTACCGCTCGAAACGTCATTCCCGCAGCCATGGTGATTTCACTGAGTGGATAATTATTGAAATCCACCGATGATTATGAAAAGAAAAGATCTGACAGTGGCCGTACACAATGTTTCCACATCGGATCAGTGTCAGGGCCCGGATGTTCGGGCAGAGCAGTATATAAAACTGAATTTGATGATTTATGAATTTTCGATGTATCTAAGTCTAAATCAATTACAATGTATATTATTCTAATAAATACAATATTATAAAGTTCAGTATCTTTACATTGAACTAGTGTTTACCAGATAATTTTGGACTTCGGTATAACTTAATTATCTAAACTCAATGAATGAAATACATCAGTAGAAAATTTATTCAGTACTAATTTCAGATTATCCTTTCCCAATCTTAATGTAGAATCCGGACGATACATGCGACGTAGAAAATGAGTCGGTTTCATTTCATTTTAAATGATGTCAAACTTCACTGAAGAAATACGAAATTTACTCAGTATAGCCTCAAAACGTATTATTTTAACTATATAGCTTTTTGAACTCATTCAATCATGTGCACATAAATTGCAAGATAATTCATAAATGGAAACACACCCCTTTAGCCTTTTGCTTAGCCTTTCTTAATTAGATTCTTTTATGAGAATCGTTAACTCTCACCGAGGTAGTCAAGTTGCCCCGGTGTTACTGTATGTTCACAGTGTTGTACGTATTTATATATGAGTGTTTTTATATGTGTATATATATTTTACATGTGTGTGTATTATGTTCAACTTTTATTTCGTTATTTCTATAATTGCATTATGTCTTGTGCCATAGTGGCATCCCAACAAGTTAAAAATTCCTCCCACCTCTTGAGACCTTCGGATACGCCGCTTCATGGATAACTTATTGAGTGTAGTTTTACAGTACTTCAAAAGAAATATAAACAATAGTATAAAAATGTGCAATCGATAAACGTTAATCCTTATAATACAGATGCATCAAACACTGATTAGCCTGAATCGAGTGATGAAGCAGCAATACATGTACTAATGTTAAAATAACCTAGGCCTACTGATTAAAAACTAAATGTTAAATATCTTTAAAGACATTTTGACTAAGGCCAAATAAGCTTTCCCATAGAACATATAAAGATATACAATATACAGAGACATACAGACACAATTTAAAAAGATAGTTTAAATGATATTGTGTTTAGCATGACTTCTACATGACTATCGTGTCTATCACCGCTTTGATACAGCCACTCAGCGAACTACATTTAACACCACCTATAGAGGTTAACTTATTTCCTTCGGTATGACTGCTCGTCAACAAAATAGTTCAACATAATTTAACAAAAGTTATTGAGATATTTCACATTTGGGTAACATTAGTATAATGTGTCGTTTTATGATTTATCATTCATCATATATCCTAAAATTTAAAAAAAAAAAAAAGAAAAGAAAGAAAATAAAAAAAAAATAGATAGAATGTATTCACTGCGCAATAATATTACAACGCACTTGTGACGCATTGCTCATCTTCTAAAATGGCGGACACAAAGGCAAATCCTCTAACTACGAGAGACTTTAGTAAAGTACAATTAACTCTCGAAAATGTGCTCATCCCTGATGATAAACTGTCGCCAACTCCTTCAATGCAAGATGGTTTGGATATGGAATCTGAAACAGATTTGCGAATCCTCGGATGTGAACTTATACAGTCCGCAGGCATATTGTTGAAACTGCCACAGGTTGAATAACATATTTATTCAAAAATAACTACGACGTATATCGATCTAATTGGTTTCCTACTCAAGATTTTAATAACTCACATAAATTTTCTTCTTAATTACAGTAGGTGACATTTTAGTAGCCTATTTATTGTCATGTTTGTTGGACATTTCACCATGTGTTTATTTCTACTCAATATACATGAATGGATGAGCACAAATCTATTCTCTAAGTTGGATTGGTCACATGACCCAATATGCGCTATGTTAGTTGGGGGATAAGTCTCAGGATTTATCGTCGCTCTACATGAAAAATCTTATATTTTGAAAGCTCATTGTTTCAAATTGCAATCGTATCAAATTAAAAGAAGAATAGTTGCCAATCTTCATAGGAATTTTCAAAGAATTTCGGCAGTTTAATGAGTCATATAGCTCTTGTGTTCAAAATATTCAGCAAAGTTGTATTAGGGTATATGATAAACACCGAGTTTATCCCCCAGGTCATCCTTGGAATGTTTCGGGGATTATCTTCGTTAAGATCATGGTGTGATGTCACGCCGACTTCGAGAATTATTCATACCAAATAATCAACCCATTTTCTCGCTAAAAATTCCATGTATACTCAAAGAAATGCATTACACCTTCGCATTTACAAGTTTTAGTGAAACATTTCGATCGTAAGGTTCAACTACGTTTACAGGGTCACTTATGATTGTCAGTTTAATTTAAACCATATCTTTATTCCGCTTCTCTAATTGTCCCATTGCGGTTAAAGATCTGGTGAAACCCCATAAGGGGTCATCTTCTGGTGAACTCTGATTTTCAGCCAATCAATTGATCAGCTATAGAGTGTTCCCATACTGTCCTGTTTTCCTCAAATTAGCTAGAGTTATCTCCCTCATTGGAGTACAACTCTCGGACTTTATCCATCAATGCTCATATAAAACTGCTTGATTTAACTTAATTTTATGAAATAATCGCATTGTTTATCTAAATGTTTTACAGAAAATTTTCAACTGATTGATTATATTTACTGAATAATTAAGACTGAAGTCACGAAATCTACCCTGATAAATAGTTAATTTCTCAGAAATTTAATGAAGCTTACATGGTAGAGATGGAAAAAATCCGAGAGTTGTACTCCAACATGGCCGCTAATGCTAGTGGTGTGACATCACATGGGCAAACTCTATAAATTTCTAGGAATGAAATTAACATACTTGGCGTCCATATATGTCACTTCAGTTTAAGTGTGATCTACAAGATGTTTGTTTCATATTGCATTACTTGCATGTGCCCAGCCAAGTCATTGATTGGCTAAGGAAAAAAAAACTGTTTCAGTGACTGAAATGTCATCATGTTCACGAGAACATGACACCTTTACGGGTTTTCACCAGATCTCTATCTGCAATGGGACAAAAAGAGATGTGGAATAAAATACGGTTTTATACAGATTGTTAGTGAAACAAGCTACTGGCGTAGTACTCCATTTCTTTCAAACATGTAGCTCCGTAGAATATACCCACACAGAGTAAGAAAGCTTTTCTCTGCCTGTTACATTAAGACAGTTATGCACATTATTTGCATTATCATACAACTAAATAGTGATTTGAGGAAAAACAAGAACTTAAAATTCCTATATAAATTCATATTTAGTGATAATCATGGGGAAATTGTATATTGTGATGTATTTTTATATGTATGTCTATACATTACAATAATATTACTATTATTAGATTAAGACTGTCAGCATTTCTTTGCAGGTGGCCATGGCGACAGGACAAATTGTATTTCAGAGGTTCTACTATTCAAAATCCTTTGTGAAGCATAATATGGAGGTATATCTATAATTACAGAACACTATTTTATCAAAGTTTGTTTATTTGCTGTTTTAATTTGTTTTAACTTGCATGTATAATGTTTGGTTTTTTGTTTTTCAACAAAGACAGAAAAGTTACTGGGATTATTTTTTGGGTCAAAAACTTTCATTGTTAAAAAGTTTGGGCAACTCTCAAATACTTGAAATAGGTTGGGGTAAAAAAAAAAGAAACACCACTTTTGGAAATCTGATCTTCAAGTCAAGTGTTTGATTATATTCATACTAGGTATTGGCAATGGCTTGTATAAATCTGGCATCAAAGATAGAAGAAAATCCTAGGAGAATGAGAGATGTGATCAATGTCTTTCATCATATCAAACAAGTCCGCAATCAGAAGTAAGTATATTTGATAAATACTGCAGTGAATTCCTTAAAAGAATTTCTTCCTTTCAGCATACTGTAGCCTACATAATTGGACCCCTTTATTTCAGATTTTTCCTTATTAACATTTTGATACAAGAAGTGTAAGGTATGAAATTTTGTGCTTGTAAATTTGTAAAGCTGTGTTTAATGTTCATAAATTTATGTTGATGGCAAAATGAACTAATGCCTTGAAAAAAAATGTATGGCGAAAAGTTTTGATGAGTCTAGACGTTGAATGTAAATAATACTGATTTACAGTCTTATTCCCAAATAACATTATGTTTCTCTTTGCTGCATTGAACAGTACTGGACCTGATTGATATGAGAGCAAGACATGGAAGTGAGGCTATGACCTGTCCTCTGACCCCATGTCTCTTCCGGTGGTCTTGTCCAGCGAATGACATACGGTTTGTATCCACAAGGTTTGGTGCTACCAGTGGCTTTTATTTTAAATTTCTTGTATACATTCTCAAAATGCTGTTGTAACAATGTTGAAATTGTCAAAAAGTTGACAAGAATTTACATGGGATAGTCAAATATTTTGACAGTATATTGATTATAATATTACAAAGCAAAATATGTTATTTCATCTAGTTGAGTCATTGTCTTTGTATTCTTGTTACGTTTATGAGTAATCTATATGCTTTTCTCACATGTACATGTATGTTAGAATATGCTCAGAGCTCTACATTAAATACATGTTGAAGGAAACCTTAGAATGATGAGAAATAGATTGTAGTTCACCATAATATTGACAAGGCCAAGATAAAAAATGTGTCTGTTTAGGGTCCCCCGACCAACCTTATTTTGACCGTCCGACCCCAAAACATTTTACGGTATCCAAGCTTGAAAATCTGGAATCAAAACTACATCTTCGTTTTAAAAGTAGTTTTGGACAATCAGTATTATTAGAGTGCTTAAAGTAAAAATAACTTCTGATCAGAAGCTTAACTGATAAAGAATGTGGTCAGAGGAAATGGTAAACAGGGTGAGATGCGTGTTGACCCTTTAATTTGGGCATTGCGGCAACATTAAAAATGGATATATTCAAAATCCTCTTTTCCTTGCTGAAGTCAAGTCCTTCTGCTTGGGCATTTTGGAATAATTAATATTGTTGCACTTGAACACTGGAAATGTTAACAGTTTCTCATAAAATAAATTAGATTGACTGACCCTAATTTGTTGGGCATGAGACCCTAAACAGACATATTTTTGTTTTTGCCTGAGTAAAAATGTACAGTGGTCATTGCTAGATAAAGCAGTGATATCCTTTTGATAAATTGTAAATGATCTTAGTATGTACATATTTCAAGCTGTAAATACATGTATTGGCTATATACATGCTTTTAGTTTTTTTTTGGGGGGGGTTCTTTTTTTTTTTTTTTTTTTGAAGTCTGGCATGCCCTAATGTCTACTAGTTCAGCTTGTAATGAGAAGATTGCAGGTAAGAACTTCACTGTATCAATGGTAATGATCTGATTGGAATGCATCATCTGGTTGCTGGGATTGAAAGCCACAGCTCATATCTCAAATATGCCAGACATGTTGAGAATCCAAACCTCTCCATAGTGAGAGAGCTTGGCTGTGAATAAAAAAGATTTACAAATTGAAAATATCTTAAAGGTGACAGAAAAACTACTAACAATTAATGTCAGTCGGTATAGAAGTACATGTAATATAATTTTTTGATGGATGTTTTCTTTTCATACTGTGTAAGCAGTGACTCTCCATGTGTTTCTGGGTTTCAGGTAGGTAGTTATGAAAAGAATATTTGACTGTAAACAGATGGATAGAAATTTGATTCACTGAGCTCTTATTGTTAACATTTCAATGCTGGTCAGATTTTAAAGTAATTTATACATCTACACATGCCTTCAGCATTTTGTAACTTACATTATACAGCGATCTTGGTAAATAAATTACTAAAAACTTATTTCTCCATAATATTGAAAGAAACAAGTTCTTCAGTATCTACATTAAACCATGAGGCCACTTGAATGCATTGCTTTCTGCTCGAAATATAAAACAAGCAAAAACTTTTTCTCTTCCTTAATGAGTTAATGGATGACAAGATAAAGAACATTAACAACATATCTATAAATTAAGAAATTACTTGGTTTGAAGCAGAGTTTTGCTGGCGTCATAAGATTGATCCTGTAAAAATTGGCATAACGATTGATAATCCCAATGTATGGGTCAGCCCAGAGATACAACAGGATTTTCCTTTCCGTATATTTTATTTCATGTTGATTTACTTTGTACTATCATATCATTTTTGTGTAATGTTTCTCCCTTGGAAGATTGCAAGACATTCTATTCCTGTGACATTACATATCAGTGTAACTTGTATACATTTGCTTTGCCTTGGTGCATAAGTACAGAAATAAAGCTAAATGCATGTAATACAAAGCAATGTAGAGGATTTGAAGGGATGCAATATTTCAACTTAACTACTCCAGCTAAAGAATGCATCTTGCAAGAAATATCTGTTAAGTGTCTTGGGAGGACATTGCACTGAAATAATTGAAATTTTGATGTTAAAAAACCATACATGGGGTTATTCAATATTTAATGAAATTTTAGGAAATGCCTGAACAGCTTGAATGACACTCTTATTCTGGGGTCATGATTTAAGATGTCATATTAGCTTCTCAGTTTGTGTAAATTGATCAAATTAACAATGGAATCACACATGTAGCTCCTTGCCTTAATCTTGTTAATTACATGTAGGAAGTTGATAGCCTTTTCAGGTTACATTATTCGATTACAGACAGGTTTAGAATCATACTGTCTGAAAAATACTAGTATATACATTGATATGAATATATATTATGATCGACTGTAATATCTAGATGTAATATATACGTTCTAGGCAAAAGAAATGTTAACTTTTCTTTAATCATTTGGACAAAATTAAACCATTACAGAGTCCTAGTGTGATAGGTAGATTACTTTTTATGCATGTGATTCTGCCAATGAATGATATTTTGTTTTCTTCTCTTTTTTGTTTTTATTCATTGATTTATTTAATTTTTTTTTAACTATTCCTGTTTTCAAGCAAAGAAACACTATTCCTCTTTAACTTTTTTCATGCTTATAAATTGTATTGATGACTTCTTTTTTTAAAGTACATGTAGATTTGTTCATGTCTTTATTTGGTAGCATGTCAATATTCGGGCTGTTACCTTATCACAAAAAAAAAAATAAATAAGGAAAGTAACATGAAAAGGTTTAGCAGCGAGCCCAGTATTATAGACTATTTGTCATCATTTTCTTTGAATGTTCCTTAAGCTTACTTGAACAATACAGAATTAGTTGGTATAAAACAATTGCTGTTGATGTTGAAGATAACATTCCTCAGTTTCATTACATTACATTCATCCTCTGTGATATGATAAGGTTAACGCTGACATAATTGTTGTTTCAGTATTTCATGAAATACCTGTATTGCAATATTTCATGGTGGGAAATTTTTATGCCAAATGTACTTTGTATAATTTTTTGTATGTTGCAGCATTTAATTTTAAAAAGTTGGAAGTTTCTTTACATAAGAACTTTGTTCTTAGCTTTGTGTAGCAATGCTTTAAGCATTAATATAATTAACTAAGAATTTCATCCCCTTTATCAAAGTTAATAGCCACTGGTAAGCACTTCATTCAATGCAGCAAAGAGCAGATAATGTTTAATTTTGTATTTTGCTATAACGGTGCAATTGAGCTTATCAAACGATGCCACATTAACCTTTATTTCACAGGACAATTCATCCAATGGTGCTTGATGCAAACTACATAACTTTGAAAAATCAGGTGATAAAAGCAGAGAGAAGAGTACTAAAGGAGTTGGGGTTTTGTGTTCATGTACAGCATCCACATAAGGTGGGTAGTTTTCCTTTAGTTGCTTCTTGGTACAATTCTTTGTCAAAAGTCTCTTTCAGAAGAAAAATTCTAGCAATGGAAAACGGAAGGATTTTTGCCAGAGCAAAAGATGACCTTATTGTTTGTGTACTTGTATGAATTGTATATGTCATTTGTGATTTCAGATAATTGTGATGTATCTACAAGTTCTGGACTGTGAGCATAATCAGAAGCTTGTCCAATGTGCTTGGTAGGTATTTTTTCTGATCGTAAAATATATAACTTTCTGTCTTCAAAGGTGTACAAGAAAGTTACTGTCAAAGAACATGCTTTAGTAGTTCAGTTTGTCAGTGAATCGAACAAAAACACTTTCTTCCCTTTTCAGTGAATTGCTTAAAAATGTGAACAGGTAATATAAGGCACTTTCTTAATTTAGACATTTCTATATATAAACATGACTATTAGTTATAATTATCTTCTCAGTTTTCTTAATACCTGTTTAGGGAGGAAGTACAGTGTTCTCATTAACTCACCTAGATGAGTCCCAGACTCTATAATGAGTTTGGGACTCACCAAAATTTGTATTTTCTTTAACATTTGAAATGAGGATGAGTTCCAATACTTCTTAATGGAACTCATGATTTCCTAAGTCTAGTGAAAACCCTGGAGTGCTTGAAAATTTCAGTAACTATTTCACAAGGTCCTTTTACATTTAAAAATGACTTTTGGTACACCTTTGAAGCTTCAGATCTTTCATTGCTTTTGAAATTTGTGTAATAAGAAACAAAAATATTTTTTGGAATAAATGAAGATGTTACTGTTAAAAAAACCTTTTTTGGTTACAAAGGATTCTAAAAATTGATATTAAATTGTTCCAAACTTTTGCTATAATGATCTATGTTTATGAATTTATGTTTGTATTCAAGAAGTGTTTAAAAAAATTTTTGTGGTAGAAGAAAAAGTCATTAAATCACTATCTGAGTATACATACACATGAAATGTAATGGACACATGTATATGTTTTTCACACCTACAAGATGCATATAAACCTGTGCATTTGTAAAATTGTTCCATCATATTTGAATGTTTGTACGCTGGAAGGAAAAAATATTTGACTTGATAAGAAATGCAGTAACCCCTAAAATTCTGAGGATTCAGGACAAAAATTGTCCTGGTTATGTTTCAAAGTGTAAGTACACACTCGTAATTACACAATGTAAATAATGTACTGGCATAAATATCGATAATATGATATATTCAATGAAATTTAGAGGCATTGGCATTTTAAATTCTGTTTATTTTCTCATAATGAATCTGTTTTATTTGATGCATGAATATCATTTAAGGTACTTGTAGTAAACTAGGTCATCCAGAGAAAACCATATTAATTCTTGACTTTTCCTTTTTTGCCTACCCAGAATTAGGTGGGTAGAGAACTATTGCTCCATCCTCCAATTACCATCACCATGGTGATCGCATACAGACACTCTCCAATGACCACACTGCCAGAAATCCAGACGTTGCTGTGTTTCAATGTGAAGACTGTGGATCCATGCCAGGCAGAGATTCATGATATTTCTTATATATAAATATCAGTATTTGTAAAAAGTTTTCATTATATGAACAGTTCTGGAAATGATATACTTCTCATTTTAAACTGGATCCATTTTGCCATTATACTTAACTTTTATCATATGCTTGTAAACACAAGCTTTGAATGGCTCATATCAATTAATTGATCTCATGTGAAAAGTTGTGAAGGCAAAAATTGTGAATGGATTATATGCAGTTAACGTTTCAGCAACTGAACTAACAAACACTGGTTGTGCACAGGAGATCCATCACAGCATTTTGATTGTGTATCATTACCTTTCAAGTTCAACAGAAAGGTAAAATAAACGCAGTCCATGTGCATTGTGCACCTACGACATAAAATTTCTCCGGAGAAACGACAAAATGAATTTCACTGTATGTACATTATCAAGCAAGTGTTGATCCTTCAGATTATTTGACTGCATGCAGATGAAATTAAAGATGCGAGAAACCTTCAATCTGCGGCAATGTAACCAGAGTTAAAAGTGTTCTGTGGAGTGAACTGGAGTGTGTCGAGGAGGAAGACTTTTTGTGCATATTTATTATATTTTATAATTATTGTTTTGATTTCTATACTATCAAGTTCAGTTCCTGCAGAAAAGGGCAAATCCAACTCGGACATGGTTGGTATCTTTTTCAACATACATCTTCGGTATGGTTTTAATGGATGACTAGTTTATTTGGACAGCATATAAATTACTGCCACATTTGTAACATGTATTGTTCATTCTACATGAGAAATTTTATACTCTGTCATTTCTCGGTATAATATTTTCCTTCCAGTTACAAACATGAATATTATCTACATGTATTGGTACAACAGATATGTAGGTGTTGACAAAATACTAAAAATACTCTTCAGGACTTATTTATATCTTTGTATGCTGTAAATCATAAAAGAATCTCATGAGTTTATACTTCTGTGTGTGGATTTGAAAGCTTATACAACATTCAAGTGGATTCTTTCAATTTTAAAAAAGCTCATCCTCTAACAGGTATGTAAAATATACCAATAATACCTGCTTACTTTACAGTAGAGTAACTACCAAAAGAAAACCCCACTAGAATACATGAATACCCATATTCTCTTACTGAAGAGTTACGATATCCATATTGTAATTTTTATTTTTATTTACAGGAATTACATGAATGACAGTTTTAGGACAGATGTTTTTATGAGGTTCCAGCCAGAGATCATTGCAAGTGCTTGCATCTTCCTTGCTGCTCGTCAATTACTGGTGTGTTCATTTGTATTACATAATTTAGGTTATCAATTTGAAGTAAAAGTTACACCCTTTGTAGACAATAGCCAGTTTTCTGTGGGGTTTTTTTTTTTTTTTTTATCCTAGCGGATCTAAGCCGGCATGGCCTAGTGGTATCGCGCTGGACTCCTGATCGGGAGGCCGGGGTCGATTCCCGCTCTGGTCATGCCGTGGTATGCATGGCAGGTTAAAGATCCCTCACTGCTTCGGGTGGGTCTGTTGCAAAGGTCAAAATTTGTATGCACCGCATCAGGCAGATGCCGTCACCATATACGCGAAATATTCGTGGTGTGACGATAACCAAAAATCAATCAATTGTAGCGGATCTGAGTATGAATAATAAAATCCTGGCATATTGATGTGAATAATTGTAATAATAAATTAGAACATTTATTTTATTCATCAAGTGCAACCTTCACAGATGTAAGGGATAAAAAATCATGGTGCTATGTAAAAACTCCCAATTTACCAATTGAACAAGTGGAATTTTGAAACAACTTGATTTGATCAGATGAAGCCAATTTTGCTCAGTGGATGAAGTGCTCAGGTTATGATCAAGCGGTCCTAGGTTCGACTCCCAGGGAAGACACAATGGTGTTTTGTGTTTCGGATGAAGCATTAAAAACAGAGGTCACACTAAGTGTGGCATTTAAAAGATCTGTCACTGCTTCATAAGGTCTGTTCCATGGTAAAAATTTCTTAGCGATGTAAGGGGCAGATGTCATCACCATATACATGTGTACTTGAAATACCTTGGAGTGGTGTAAAACAATAATCAATCAATCAGTGATTTGATTAGATTAGATTACATACAACATCAAAAGAGAATTTATAAACAGAAATCTTCAGTGATTGTTTGGGGTTTTTTTTAGGTGCCATTGCCGAACAACCCTAGCTGGTTCTCTATATTTGGTGTGCAGGAGAGAGACATTAAAGAAATATGTCTCACCATTCTAAAGTTGTATGCCAGAAAGAGGGTGAGGAATACCATTATTGTCTTTTATTCTCTGCTTTGGGCCAGGGGTTATGTATAGGCCTCACCAATAGTTCCTCATTGTCCTAACTCCTGGGCAAGCGAAGTTCCATGTCATTGTAAACCTTTTCGTGTAAAGATCCTAACTGCTTCGGTTGGGCGGTTGCAAAGGTTTAAATTTTCTCACATGGCATTAGGCTGATACCATTACTATGTATATCATATTAAGTGATATATTCTTGGCATGATGTAAAACAAGGAACAAATAAACAGTCTTATCTTTTGATGCATGATCATAATAGCTGCATGTCTCTCTTAAAGATATTGAGAATTTCAAGGATTAGCGTTTTGAAATCCATAGCTACATGTATACATAGCTGGGATACTTGGCACCAAGTCAGATATGTAAAGCTACTACAAAATTTATTATATTAAGGCAGCTGCCTGTATTGCCTTTTGTGATGCAGTCTTCTATATTTTAGCCCAACTATGACAAGTTGGAATCTAAAGTCAATGAAGCAAAAAGAATACAGATTGAGGCCAAGAACAAAGCCAAGGGCATCAATTCTGATTATGGAACACCAAACTCTACCTCAAGACAAAGTAAATATGACTAGTTTTTGTTTTATTCATTTTTATTGTTAAAATTATTGTAGTGATTATTTTGCATATTGTAGTATGTAATTTTAAACATTGTCCTAAATGTTGTTATTCTAACTTCAGATTCTCCCAAAAACGTGAGTCCAAATCCAGCACTTCTGGCAGCTTTGAAGAAAATGAAGTCAGAGGATTATAAAGGCTCAGAAAATGGATCATTGTAAGCACTGTTTATCTTAAGTGACATCTATGTGTAAATAGGAGCATAGTAGTAGTAGTAGTAGTAGTACAAGAATGACTTTGGACTTGGACAGTCTGGCTTATTTTTTTCTGTAAGGCTACTATGTCAAAATTTTGTTTGTTGTTCTACCTCTTTTCATAATTTGATGTCTTCACTTTGAATTAATAGCTGCAATTTTGCATAAAAAAGCTAAAGTGGACATTGAGGAAAGATGCCATAACTTACAAAAATATGACTATGTTACCTGAATGTGAAATAGACATTATTTGGCAAATTATTATTTTTTTCATACATGATTTATTCTTTCGCAGAAAAAATTACGGGTCAAAGAAAAAAAGGAGTCACTCCCCAGAAGACAAGAGTCGGTCAAGATCTCAAAGTCCTGCGTAAGTTTGATATGTGTCTAATGCTTTGATATTTACATACTGGACTTTTTAATGTAAAAAATTCACTTGAAATTTTGATCTCATTTATATGCCTTGTTGGAATTTATATACATATTATCTGAATTTTAGGTCTTCTGTATCAAGGTCAAGTAGAAGTATGAGTCGAAGTCCAAAGAGAAGGAAGAACAAAGTAGCATACCCTTACAAACGAAGAGTAGATAGAAGTCGCAGCCCAGATAGACATGTGTCTAAAGATCACAGACATTCTCACAAAAGGAAAAAACATCGATCCTATTCACGTAGCCCTAGTCCAACAAGATCACGTAGTAGGTCACCGGAAAGACATAAGGCAAGTCATAAAAAACATGGGAAAGAGAGAGATTACAAAGAAAAAGACTACAGAGATAAAGACTACAGGGAAAAGGATCGTGTGTATAGAGAGAAGGAGTATAGAGACTATGGTTACTCTCCTGATAGACACTCGTCCAAACGACGACGTAATGGGCACACTCATTCAGCAGACTATGCTTACGATAAATACAGCAAGAGGAAATGATGACAGTGCCATATAGGAATTTCCAGATTTGTGATAAGTTCTAGTTAAAAGGGTTTGTTTGCACTGGTGCAATAACATCAAATGAATTTACCTCGCACAAGGGAGCTCTTGATGATGAAAGCAGTGCAGCTGTTTAAAAAGTGTTAAGAGGAAAAAATTTTTTATACTTTTGATTTCATTACATCTCCAACTGAGTTTTTTCTTTTAGTATGAAGCCTTCTGTGATATGGAGAATGGGATCAAGAGATAAAGCATGGACATACATTACTGTTTCAGAGCCAAACCTATAGACAACCACCTTATTACTCTGTGAAGAGCATTCTGACGTATTTTCAGGTATATTGTACATGTAAATTCTAATTTGAAAGTTGAGGGATCTGAACTGCACTATATATGAATATATATTTGGTGTACATGTGCTCGAGTGGGGGTAAAATATGAACAATTGAAAATGTGTGTGTTAATTACGACAGGTAGTCGTTACATGTGGGAGTAAATGATACTGAGAGATGAATGATTACTTAATCATGTCACTGTAATACATATGTATTTTCATTATAATTCTCACCATGTACAAGTGCTCTCTTGATTTTAGATACCGGTCTTCATTACATGAAGTATACATGTTTCATTTCAAGATGTTCTGTATTTATTCTTGTCTCAATGATTTTATAATGTGAATTCTGATATTGTAGACATCAATAAAGCATATTTCTTTAAATGATCTTTTCCTTCGTACAGCAGTTGTTCTGCAACAGAGAAATTTTAGATTTTATGAGGGCGAGAAGCGCCCGAAATGAAATATTAATTATATGATAAGACTTAAGTGAGATATAATAATGCATTCTTCCAATTCAGCGTAAATCAACAGCTCTTGAAAGCAAAAGAAAAACATAAAAAATATATAGACTCCTCCCAGGTAACCCGCATATAATGGACTGATCCAAGAGTACCCTAGAATATATACCCACGCTTGCGTAGGTTCACCGACTTTCAAGATGTGAGCGAATCAGAGACCAAGAACACACGCATAAAAATAAATATATTTCTTCAATTTTACATCTTGATCAATACTGCAAGTAATACCAAAACGTGCATGTTTGGTAAATTTGAATTGTTTACTCAAACGATGCGATGCGACTTGAAATGTTTTCATTTGAATACAGCAGGTGATAAAAAAACTCGCACAAACACAATCTCGGTACACTATAAGGTTTATAAAAATGTAATAGCAACATCATAGATTAACACATTGATACTAAAACAGTTAATGTATCAGTGAATCCATAAATCTCTCCTTCGACAAACATCTGTACTGTACGTCTGGAATAGAGTAACGTAAAATAAAATTAAAATTCGTATACATTATCAAGAGTAGATAAGATTGAAGTAAATTAAATACGACATAATTAAAGTAGTCTAAGAGATAATGCATTAAAGGGAGGGAAATGCATTATTATATCTCACTTCAATCTTGTCATATAATTAATATTTTATTTCGGGCGCTTTGCGCCCTCATAAAATCTAAAATTTAATTTCTAAGATCTCTGTGAGATATAATAATGCATGTTCAAAGCCGACATAAACGTACCTTTAGTACTTTACTTGTGTATGTATCATATGAAGGATTTGGACGAAAATAATATTTTCTAAAAGTGCTAGCATTAGATCAGTCGGCCCTACCCAGTGTTTCCTCGATTCTTACACCAGCCTCAGCAGCTTTGGTTGCTGACACCATTCTACAAGAATGAGCTTGAAACTTTGAAGTATCGATCCCTGCTGACCTCATAATATACTTTATCCAATTACTGACAGTTTGGGGGGAAATACCTTTGTGAGGTTTAATAGGGGATCTGGTTCATTATGTTCCCGAGTTCTAAAATCTCTAGTTTTGTTCTCATATGCTATAATGCACTTTACGACACACAATTGATTATCTTGAATAACCTCATAATTGACCACTCTAGTGTTACAATCTTTCTGTGTCTTAGAAAGTCCTGGTAAGCAGAATTTCACAGAGTTGTTGTTCTTGGTCATAAAACGTCGGTCAAATCTAGCGATCTTTGAAACCCTTTTCGGAGAAGCAAGAGCTAGTAAATGGCCAATTTTCTCCCTAATGTCTTAATAGGTAAATCTTCGCTACTTGGAAGGGTAGAAATATAATTTAAGACAACATTCAAATCCCACGATTGACTATACTTTGGAATAGGGGGGTTTTTAATCAATATTCCCTTCATCAACTGCTTAAGTATTGGAAGTTGGCCAATGGGAACACCATTCAAACGCAGCAAAACTGACGATATAGCAGAACGATGCACATTGATAGTGCGGTATAAAAAAACCCTGATCAAACAACCATGCTAGAAAGTCTAAAACATGGACCAAAGATGCCGAAAAGGAATCAATTTTCCGTTCACACCACCAGCAATCCCATTTCTTCCAGGCACAATCGTAAGCCGATTTGGTTTTGGATCGCCATGAGTGTAACAATAGGTCTCTAACTTGTTCTGAAAAAAAAACCCTCTGAAGAGTAACATTTCCCGAGATTTTCCACCCTGCTAGACTCCATGAATTGTTCCTCAGTAGGGGGTGAATTTCCCTCGAAGGAGATAGAAAGGCTGACTGGTTCATGCGTAATAGAACCGGGAAATCTATTGACATTTGGAGAAGAACAGGGAACCAAGGTTGGCTCTGCCATGTTGGATTGACTATCACTATTTGGCATTTCTCCTGTCTAACCTTGGAAAGACGAGCTCCGATCATACAAAACGGGGGAAAGGCATAACCGACTATCTGACGCCAATCCTGTAGGAACGCATCTACCGATTCCGCCAGAGGATCCGGTTTCCAGCTGAAATACCTTTTCAGCTGATAATTTGTCCGGTCGGCAAACATATCTACATCGAATCGACCGAAAATCTTTGTCAGACTTTTGAATATCAATGGGTTGAGTTTCCAACTGCTCATATCTGAGAAATGTCTGCTTTCCCGGTCTGCCTCGACATTCAAAACTCCGGGAATGTATTCTGCATTGAGAGTTACCTTTCTTTGAAGACACCAACCCCAGAGATGACGGGCAAGATTTAACAATTTGATCGACTTTGTGCCTCCCATCTTGTTTATATAAGCTACTGCGACCTTGTTGTCCGATTGAATTAGAACCGACTTTTTCTTCAATCGATTTTCGAAACTCTGAACTGCAAGAAATGCCGCTTTCAGTTCCAGTTCGTTTATGTGCATCGATTTCTTCTCGAGAATTGATCATGGACCCCCTATACTCTCGTTTTGACAATGAGCTCCCCAACCCAAAAGACTCGAATCTGATCGAATCGATATAAGGGGATCTAGTTTTATGAGTGCATTCCCATTCCAAACATCTAACTTTGAAATCCACCATTTTAACTCGTCCCTTGACCTTGGGTGCAGAGTAACACGGTGGTCGTAGTGACCCCCTTCCGATACAGCTTGTGCTTTTAACCTCTGAAGACTCCGATAATGAAGAGGGGCAGGGAATACGGCCTGATTTGCTGCTGACAGACGACCTACAAGTTGAGCTAAATCTCTTGCTGTTATTGAGATTGAATTCAGAATTTCTTGGCAATTTTGTTTGATTTTTGCTATCTTTGCCTCGGGGAGAGAAAGAGTCATATTTACTTATTCGACCTTGAACCCCAGGAATTCTGTTACCCTTGTGGGGGACAAAACTGATTTTTTCATATTGATGATGAACCCTAGACCTTGTAAAAGATGTACTGCTGTTGCAAGATCCGACCTTATATCTACTCAAGATTGGTTCATTATCAGAAGATCGTCTAGGTATATAACCAAACGTCTTAAGAAGGACATAGGGACCTTCATTACTTTTGTGAATACCCTCGGTGAAATTGCAACGCCAAAAGGGAGGGAGGAAAATTCCATTATCTTTGAACCCCAATGAAATTTCATATATTTCCTGTTTTCCTCTAATATACTTAGAGTCAGGTAGGCATCTTTTAGGTCTATTTTGATCATCCAGTCCCCCTGGATTATGATATCTTTCAGAAATTGAATACTTTCCATTTTGAAGTGCTGGTAGCGGAGAAAAGAATTAAGATATCTCAAATTTATCACAGGTCTCAACTCCCCACCTTTTTTGGTACCAAGAATAGATTGCTGTAAAAAGAATCGATCGTATGATTTGATTCCCGAATAGCATTCTTTTCTAACAAACTCATTACTTCCGCGTCTATGAGAGCTTGATCTTTTAAACTGAATTTTGGAATATTTGGGAATTTCATTTGATAAGGTGTTGATACAAATTCTAGACTTACGCCTTGAAAAGATTTCAGGATCCATGGATCCCTTGTTATCATTTCCCAATTCTGCACAAAATGAGTTACCCGTCCTCCAACCGGGATAAAATCGGGAACACAAGTCTTTGTTTGAAATTGAAATTTCAGAATGGCTGTGTTTTTTATTTCTGATTGTAAGCTCATTACCTTTTTTCCTAAGACTGGGACTCGGGTTTCTGTGAAGCCCCGTTCCTGATGCTTCTCTGCGCCTGCGTCTGATAGCGCCCCCTGAACTGGCCTCTCCGACCCGCAAACCGGGAGCTCGTTGTGGGTCTCTCTGGAAAAAAATGATTTTGTCTGTTGGACGCAGGATAACTGTATTTATTGAATGGCCTTCTTGTATTGGACCTAGGGGAAAGCAAATTTCTTAGATCCCTGTGGGTTTTGTTTTCGTTTGCAATATGTCTAAGAAAACGCCGACCGAATAAATCTGACTTACATTTAGCTAGCAATTTGATGCATTTCTTGTTAGAAAGGAAGTCGACAGCTTCTGGTAGAGCTTTAGCCAAGACTGACTTTCTACGCTCAGTATTATATACAAAATGCGCATTACCCAACAGTACAATAGCACATTGGACTAAAGAAATGACGTCAGTTGGGTTCATACCCTTGTTCGTCTTTTTAATTCGTTCTGCTTCGGACCAGAGAACAGATAATGGCCCTAAAGCGTCTAAATTCTTAACTGAGTATTGACCTTAGTTTTCTCTAATTTCCCGTTATATTTCAGATTTCTAAAATTACACTTTCTAGAGAAGCGGTCTAAGTTTAACCCCTTTAAAACCTCTTGTGGGTGGGGGTAGACCAACGTTTAATGACTGTTTTCTTGCCCTCTTAGAAATGCCTCGAGAAGCATACTTTGAGACATACTTTATAACCTTTACAGGAATATGCGGCTTTTTCTCTTCTAAATCTGTAGAACACATAAAATCACCTAATTCAGTCTCAGAGTCAGACTCTGAGCTACTAGAACTCGAGCTACTAGAACTACTCGAACTGGAAGAGGAACTTGTAGATTGACAACGGCGACGTTTAGATTTTTGAGTCGGCTTCGGTGCAGCCGCACTCATTGCAATCAAGTTCTTTTCAGGGGTTATAACTTTCACTACCGATATAGAGCCTACTCCGCAGCAGAAAAATAAAGTGCCGAAAAATTACTGATGTTGTCTTAAAAATTCTTGATCAGCACAATGTACCTTTAGCTCAGTTAATTTAAGCTAAACATAAACTAGTTTCAGTAACTCGAAAAAGGAGTTGCAAAAATGTTTTCAAATTTCGCGTAATAATATGTAGTTGTGACTACTTTACGATGTGTTTACCACCGACACCGTCGGATGTACTCGATTGTGTAATTCTCCGGACAAAGCATTTGTCTTGATCTTGTATCGCTTGTTTTTATCGAGATATTTCAATTAAAATTTTCCCCAACATGTTCTGGAACTTCAGTTCTTTTTCACATATATGACAAATTTAAAGATCGACCTTCCCGCATTTCCTCTGATAATAAAAATGCAATATAAATATTTAGGTAAATGTTGTATGTTTCTAAATAAAAAATGATGTTAAAACATTATGAGAAACGTGAATAAGATGGTTATTTAATGTCCCACTTGAAGGAATGTCGTTCCTTGGCTCAGCTTCGACTCGTGACAACAATACAGTAAAACTTATTGCCATGAAGTTGTCGATTGCACGTTCATTTCGGATACAAGCAATTGCAAACTCTTTGCCGTAAGATAGTATGAAGAGAGCAAATTTTATTAGCATTTTGTACATAGGTATAATGACGATTTAGTTGCAACAAAGACCTAATTTTTGCCTCCCCCCATTTTCCTGAAATCCTGAAACCGCCACTAAAATGGTAAAATGATTACATACTTAAAATCAACAAAGCCGACACTTTTGAGTCCTTTGATTTATTCATGTCTTGAGTGATTTTCCTCTTAGTCGACGAATTATTATGAAAATGACCATCATCAGATGACCATAGCCTTCTCATATCATTTTCAGTATTGTCAATAATTGACAATGTGTCTCGAGGGGAATCCATAGATTCCCTTACCATAGTGCTCCCTCCCGTCTTAGCGGAGGAGATGGAATCGTCACTCCCACCCGCCTGTACCGTGGAGTCCTGATAAACATCAGACGCCTCATGGCTCTGAGAGGGGGTGCGCCGCCCGACTGGCGGAGAAAGTAATTGTGCAATCGCCATATAAAAACACGTGTCAATAAAATGGCTATATAAAATATGTGTTACCTGAGTGAGCGAGCTGAATTGAAAGTCGGTGAACCTACGCAAGTGTGGGTATATATTCTAGGGTACTCTTGGATCAGTCCATTATATGCGGGTTACCTGGGAGGAGTCTATATATATTTTTTATGTTTTTCTTTTGCTTTAAAGAGCTGTTGATTTACCCTGAATTGGAA
Organism: Pteria penguin; assembly: GCA_035048485.1. Lineage (NCBI taxonomy): Eukaryota > Metazoa > Mollusca > Bivalvia > Pterioida > Pteriidae > Pteria > Pteria penguin. Next base: position 25,456,108 of record CM068582.1, on the reverse strand, counting down.
GAATGCATTATTATATCTCACTGAGATCTTAGAAATATAATTAGGGATTTTTGGCCGGATTGCAAAGAAATTCCGGTATATAGATTGATGATGTCCATCTTTCTTTTCATCTGTCAACATTTTGGTTAAAGTTTCTGGTTAAAGCAAAATCTCAGCAACCAAGAGGAGTGTAAACATGATACTTCACATATAGGTTCCTCATGACTTTTCAAATTTAGCCATAACTTTTGACCTAGTGACCTTGAACCTGCTTTTAACAAATTTGACCTACTTTTAACAAATTTTAACGTTGGCTGTCTTTTGAATTAATAGGGGTTGGCTTTGATTTTGCACACATAGGTTCTGTATGACGACTGCCTTCATTTGATACTGTGACGACCTTAGACCTTGACGTACTTTAAACAAATTATAACTTTGGCTGGGGTAGGGCTTCGATAACGCACACATAGGTTCTTTATGACTTGTGACCTTGACTTTGTTTTACTTTTTTTTATTTGCAATTTCACTTTGTTCATGCTAAAAAAGTTTTGAGCATTGTAAAAGAGTACGGTAATAGATATAAGTGTACTGAACTTGTATGGTACAGAAAAGGTTTCACTTAATTTCAACAAACGAAAGTTTTCTTTTCAATCAAAACCAGAATATAGCAATATTTCATGACCGCAAACAGAGCATTTAATCAGTCTCGGCACAGCAATGTAGGTATCTATTAATTCAGCAAATTCTAGCACACACTTGGTATTAGGCTTTCTAAATAGAATTCCTCTAGCCACATTGTTTTTATAATATATCAGTCTAGAATATAAAATGTGAGTGTTGAGGATGTTGCATAATCTTGCTACTCGGTGAAGGGTGACGAGGTCAAAGTTCGAACCATACTCCTTAAGAACATGGTTACTCTTTGAGAAAATGGGAGTTGTGCAAGCTCGTTCGCTAGTGTGCTTACTGTAGCCCGAAAAGAGATGTACTGGGATCCAGTGCCATCGATGTCCCGTCTTCTGCACGAGACAGAATGAACCAAGGTCTCTTGTCACAGTAGATGACATATGAAAGATAACTGCTTTTGGTGGGTTCATTGCATTGGCCATCACCATATAGGTGAAATAATCTTGGTGTGATGTAAAACTAGAGCGAAACAAATCTGAAGCTGTCATACAATCGGAGTTAATGTTTTGGTCAAGTGCTAAGATTTGGGTTTCTTTATTTGATCACGAGAAATTCATTTTAAAACCACTTCCATTTTGTCAATTACAATGGCTGACTAGTTAAAACAACATTCATAAGGGACATAACTCTACTAAAATATGATTTTACGCAATGAATCATTTATCAAACTGTCCGGTATTGCTCACCTGCAAAGTAAAACAATATACAGGAATTACCTTGGTTGGGGTCAGTCGGTTAGGCAGAGGTCGCAATTCGTAAATTGGATGACAGGCAACAGGTGTTCCTTTAAACACTTCAGTCATGCAAATTACGGTATAATCATTTTTCCAAAAGATACATCAAAATATTTTTGAAATGCTAACAGTTTCACTACTTGTTTCCATAAAGTTACTTTTCCACAAATCTGTTGGAAAAGTGATATGGAACTCCAGTATTACTCCTCATTCGGGTAGTGATCTTAAATATTTCTTCAAAATCAAGATAGTTGCTACAGGATTCCAATTAATGCATTATGATTTTGTTGGCCGGATTGCAAAGCAATTCCGGTCAATAGATTACCAATGTCCATTCGTCTGTCTGTCTATCCTTCAACATTTCGGTTTAAGTTGAGGCAAAATCTAAACAACTAAGAGGAGTATAAACATAATATTTCACACATAGGTTCCTCATGTCCAGAGCTTTCAAATTATGCCATGAGTTTTGACCCAGTGACCTTGACCTTGGACATTCATCTACTTTTCTTTCTTAAACTTGCACTGACAGCAAAGACTTGGTGTCATTTTTATGGGCTCAATTATAGTTAAAGAGGGGGGGGGGTCCATCTTTTTAATAAATATGAACAGGGCTTTGATACTTCACAAGTAGGTTCTTTAAGAGGAGTTCTTTCAGATGATACGATGACTTTTGACCTTGTGACCCTGACCTTGTTTCGAATTTGCTTATTGTTTTTCAAGGTCAAAGGTCAAGGTCTTATTACTACTTGGTAGGAAATCTTTGTAGACAGGTTACAGCCCAGATTGTTGAGGTTAGGACTGTCAAACTTGGTACACTTACACCTCATGCCAAGACAAAAAGCTTATTGTTTTCAAGGTCAAAGGCGGAGGTCATAGTACTACTTGGTTCAATTCCTTGTAGGCAGGATACGGAATGAACTATTCGGGATGGAACAATTTAAGGGGGGGGGGGGGGGGTTTATATTTCCATACTTTCAAAGTCCTCCCCTTTAAACTAAGTGATGGGCATATTTTGCCATGCTAGGTGTCGCTCTTGTCCGTTATATTTACTGCTCATATTAAAGTAAACGGCCTCGCAGTACAGGTACATATATCTTCTACGTGAAATGTAAACTATCTGGTCAAAAAGCTTTGGTACACAAGTGGTTAGGATATTCATATAAAGATGTGCGACCTTTCAAGGTCTTCCTTTAGATAAAATGGTAAAGACCTAGAATCTGCATCATAGTAAACAACGGCATATAAAAGAATTCTCGCTGCTTAAGCGAAATTCACTGCATAGATACAAATATTTTGCAGTGCATCAAACAGCAATCTTGGTGAAGCGCTTGACTTGCAGAGCTGACGATACGGGTTGGATTCCTGGACTGCACCATTATGTCTAAGAGGAAGATTACATCCTTCTTCCATGTCGCTATATAAACTAAAAAATTGTTGCAAGCTATGTAAAACTCCAGTCTACCAGCCCTAGTGCACCTGACAAGTGTCATCATCACAAAGGTGTAATAATTCTGGTGCTTATAAATTATTTATTTCAATGTTCATTTTCATCCATGTACAATGTATAATTTTGCAAATTTATCTTAGGACCAAGAAAACCTTGAACAGTGGCATTCACTTAAAGCTGTGTGTAGACGAAGCCGGTGTGGCTTAGTGGAAAAAGTGCTCGACTCATGATCGAGAGGTCCCGGGTTCGACTCCCGCCCAGGGCGCACCGGTTTTCTGTCTTTCGGATGAGACTAAAACCGAGGTCCTGTATCACGGTAGGGGTAAAAGATCCCTCACTGCTTCGGGTGGGTCTGTTGCAAAGGTCTAAATTTGTATGCAATGCATCAGGCAGATGCTCACACTATGTACGTGAAATACTCGTGGAGTGACGTAAAACAATAATCAATATAAATGTATGTAAATGTCTGTAACTTGTCGGATGGTGTTTACGTAAACAGGTGTATATATGCAACAAGTGTTTATATGAACCAAGAATATTGTGTAAATCGTCCATTACACAGTTATATAGAAGGAGAAACATTGTACTTGGAAAGAGTATTTTCTCCGAATTTTTCAAGGCAACAAAGTTGAAACATGTAATAATTCATCCCAAAAACATCACTGGTATAAGTGTAATCGATGTCCCACTTGTATACCCCCCTCCCCACAACTTCGTTTGTGGGGGATATAAAAAGAAAATTATGTGGCACAAAGGAAGGAAAGGAATTTTAAGCAGCTATGGAAAGTGGGGAGGGGGTGGTTACACTTTGACAAAATTACGGGCTAGAGAAAGAAACTAAAATTGAATTTGAATATAACTAATTTACCAATGAAATGAATGATTTCATATTCATATTTAAGCATTTTTTTTGCAAAAATAGATTTGGTCCACCAAAAAATGATTAGGACCGGCAAAAACTACTGTTTTGCCAGTTTGAATGACCACCAGATCACAGGGACATTTGTTAAACACTGTAAATAGCAACAAAATGTACAAGAATCCAATTCAAGGCAACGGTACAAAGTCATTTTCGAATTTGCAGAGTTTCAATTTAAGTCTGTCATTTCAACACTTTGAATAATGAAATCAGTAAAAATGAAATTAATGCATTTGGATGCACTTGTGTTACTTACCTCGAATTTCATCCACTTTCAGCTTGTTATTCCAATGCTTAGGTCAGCAAAACAATCATGTTGAGATGGTACTATACACTGATTTATTATCATAGAGGTCAAAGTGAAGTTCACAGTAACCTAGTTTTGGTACATGACCCAATAAAAAGATATGGCCCGGGCACGATTTTAACAACCAAGTCCAGAGTGACCTTGACCTTAACAACCAAGTCCACAGTGACCTTGACCTTTGACCTATAACCTTGGGTCAAGGTCATGACACACCCCACCCTTTGGTCATCGGCAACAATTCTGTGAATTATTATCATAATCTATCCACCCAATAAAAAGATATGGCCAGGACACGAATTTAACAACCAGGTCCACAGTGACTTTTAACTTATGACCTTTGGTCAAGGTCATGACACACCCTTGGGTCATGTTCAGCAATAATGTGAAATATTATTTAATCCATCCACCCAATAAAAAGATATGACCCGGACACGAATCGGGACAGACGGACATGGTGATTCCTATATACCCCCCCCAAACTTTGTTCGCGGGGGGTTGGGGGGGGGGTATAATAAGAATATTAGTCATGTGAGTGTCATATCCAATATATTATCGATTTCCTACTCCTATTTTCTGTGCAATTTCCTACATGCAACAACAAGACACTCCTCTCCTCTAACACTTGAGTAACCAAACTGCCATAGTTACAGTTCTTGGTTATTAGTTTTTGATTGAAAATCCTTAGCATTACATTCATGTGTGTTGACTTCTTGTTTAACCTGATTCTGAGATCATTACAATGACATGGAGGTTGTATCCTCCTGAAGGACAACACAGAAATAAAGATCAACTCACAGACCAAACAGAACAGGTGATACATCTCTTTAAGTGCCAAAATATACGATGACACATGATCTTGGTTGACACCCCCTCAATCAAAAGACGAGACTCTGACCAACTAATGGAGAGACTCCAGCAACAACACCCCTCAGCCACGAGCCAAGCACACAAGTAAATGAGCTATCTCGGCTCCATTATCTTTGACTTGAACTTATCAACATCGATCTTGATTACCATAAAATAACAAATATTATTTCAATTCTAAACAATTCAATACTTTTTTTTCACAATTATTTCATTTAAAGTCTCAAATCACACTGACAAAATATTTCAATTTTTAACATAGGAAATATTAATGGATATTAATAGTAATCATTATACATATATACACATGTATATATATATACATAAACAGAAGTATAAATACTAGTAAACTTAAATAATGTAATACAAATGTTGCTTCTTGACAAACATGGCTTATCCTAAACATTTTTGAATTTCTAGACCAAGAAACTATTTTTCTGTGCCTCAATTAAACCTTGCCTTTCAAAACCAAATACATGATTTTCGTTTCCTGGCAGGTATTACATTAAAATACATTGTTTGGTATTCTTCAAATGCAAATATTCTGGCAGATTCACAGCTGTACTGATTAGTAAAATTGAAATGAAGAGATGCAAGACAATCTTAACTTAGGTAGTTTACATTAAATATCTATCTGATGCACATTTAGAGTGGGGAAATACACAAGCCTCAGAAAAATTTTGTTCATTTGTGAAAGTGTTTTCTGCAGGCCTCACATAACTTGGACAATTTCAGTTAACTAAAACATTTATCTATCTGATTAAAACCAGATCTTTATCCAACTTCTTTATTTGTCCAATAGTGGTAAATTATCTGAAGCAAATAGAGAAGTGGAATGAAGATCTTGTTTTAATCCGATTGAAACATGTATAGTGTTTTATACCATAAGTAAAAGGGTGTCTATGATAAAACATTATTCGTACATTTTGTATAAATAATACTTTCAGTTTGGAAAAGATCTTAGACAGAAAGACACAAAATAGCATGACTTTTTCTCCTTTGCAAAAAATTGCACAAACGTATTGTCAAAAATGTTATGCATGTATAACCAAGCTGCATCATCTATAAAGAGAGTAATATGATAAACAGATGTTAAATGTAAACAAGTATTTCAAAATTCAAAATAAATTCCACAAGATTTATTTATAACCTTCAGACACTTAATGGAACTACGTTCACGGACAGGCTAGAAAAAAAATTGGCATAAAACAAAAGGCAGGGTTGCCAGGCAAAGTCAAATGTGTAGTATCCCCATTGCAAAATAAAGAAACCTAAGCTAAACATTTATTTTCTTTAATGAAAACTGAAAAGAGATCAAGCTCACCAAAGCTTTTGTCGGTTCAAAAACTCTTCAAACTGACCAAGTCTGATGTGTCTTGATTAGCAACCAAAAAGACAGATCTAAGGCAGATAGAAAGATGGACTAATAAGTAAATGGAAATAACCAAGGATAAAAAAAAGAACTGTTTTGCCATATAACTAAAAGAAAAGGGTTTTGTAAACCTTGAAATAAATATCCTTCCTTAGGAGATTTCCAAAATACCTATGATATCTTATATCATATTGAGAAACTTGGCCACCTTGTTTGTAATTAACATGTCATAGATTACTTTAAAATCAACCAATCATATGACTTCTAGGTTATTTCCTGAAGAGTAAGTGCTAAAAGTGTTAATAAACATTCTATTTTTCTTTCAAGCAACATGACTGACACATGTAATATATACATGTTTGAGTATGTGTTAAAACAGCATCCATTCAACAACATGTCTCACTCGTCACTTCAAGAATTGTCATACATATCGAAGAATTCGAATCAAATCACCCAGCACATCAACCTTCCTAACTACATCTGTTAGACTACTTAAACATGGAAACTTCAATGCTTTGATATAAACACATATAAGCATCACACAAAAGTCTGCGTATCTCCTCTGGCAATTCTTTATCCTGGGTCTGTATAATGATGTTATGAGATTCCTCCGAAAGCCATTTTTGTAACTCTTGACAATATGTCACTTCTGGGATGTTGTAACCACTTTGTTCTCCTGTAAAATATTTGAGTAATAATGAATTTATAGAAAAAATCTTGGTTATACTTGAACCTTTTTCTTACACTTGTTTTGAAACACTCCCTCATAGTCGATGTAAGAGGGTTTATATTCAAAGATGGCTGAAATTTAACATAAAGAATATTTATGGAAATTTTGAATATACACTTGAAACTCGTTATGTCGAAGTCGACGGGACCAAAGCAAATATTTTGATTTATCCGAAATACCAGATAAACAGCTGTTTATGTGACCATTTTCGATCATTCTTACTAACATATGATTATACATGCATTGCTTTTCCTCAATCTGATTAAAACCATATCTTTATTCTGCTTCTCTATTTGTCCCATTGTGGAGAAAGATCTGGCGAAACCCTGTAACAGGTCATGTTCTGGTGAACTCTGATTTTCAGCCAATCAGTGGATCGGCTACAAATTCCTAGGAATGAAATCCCCAGTATGCATGACCCACAAGGTAGTTTTCAAACAGTGTTTGTTACATATTGCATCACTTGCACGTGCCAAGCCAAATCATTGATTTGCTATGGGAATAACAATTTCGGTGACTGAAACGTCATCAGAGTTCACCTGAATACGACTCATTACGGGGTTTCCCCAGATCTTTATCTGCAATGGGACAAATAGAGAAGCGGATTAAAAATATGGTTTTAATCAAATTATGTTTTACCTGTTATTCTACATTTTAGTTTGTGTAATGCATCTTTCTACCGACCAAATTCTAACTACCGGTACTATCCGTCAACTCAATGACAAGCCAATAAATAAAGAAAAATGTAAAAATCGTATTTTCAGCTCTTTATATTTTGAATTCATTTGCTAATTTACAAACTGCGAAAATGATACTGGCCTACAATCTGCCCTAAATGAAGAAGTTTCTACTGGTATGATTAGCATATTTTAAATTAACAAGTGCCGATGCAATCCAATTATCTAATCACTGTGGATCAGGTGAAATGGCTTCACAGTCAAACAATCAGCTACTGCTGTTCACCCCGCTGGGATAATTGGTTGTTCGCATTTCTTCTACCTTTACTGCTGTGTTAATCAATTTATTTTGTACAAACATTGACACCTCGAGATAACGAGTGTAAAATATATAGAAAATGGAATTTTGGGACTGTAAAATGCCTTTGACATAACAAAATTTTGATTTAACTGACTTCAACTTAACCGAAGTAAAATCCTAAAGCAATTAAAGAAATAAATTTGGGACCTGAACTTGACTTTGAGATTAACGGAATTTCTACTTAAGCGACTTTGAGAAAACGAGTGTCAACTGTATCTCAGTCATACTGCAGACTGGTTCACTGGATCTATAATCAGACTTCTGACACTCAATACCAACTGTCAAAGGAGAATTCTCAATGGTGACAGGTTTTTTTTCTGCCTACCTATCCCTCCTTGGATATGAGACAGTATACAGAGAGGCTCTGTTTCCAGCGTATGAGGGTACATAAAGTATCCTCAAAGGAAACAAAAGATGGGAATTATAAAAAGGTCACTTTTACAAGCAGCTGACTCTATAATACAGACGGCCATTAAGAGAAATTCTATTTGTACATAATTATCCCAAACATTACATCTGAAATCTGGGCTGGGCTCACTCTTTTCTCATTCTATGACTAACTGAATCTAAGTCAAATATATATTTACAACATAAAAATTTATTTGATTTTTAATAACAAAGTGAAATTTACTTCCTTAGTCTCCTTACCCATTCTATCTGCCATGGAATCAAAGAAAACCCAAGGTGCATCTTTGCCTTTTCCACACTTTACGAAAGATACGTAATGACTTGTTTGTATGCACACCACAGCAAACAATTCCAGCTTCTCCCTGGGTATCGTTGGATGGTGACCTTTGACCTGCTTCTCTTGATTGTGTAGTTCTATATATTCAGACGGAACAGAAATCTTCTGCCACTTATGGTTAATACGCACTTTATGTCTATGACTCTGAAAGAGAAAATGCAAGAACACTGTAAAACTCTTGATTGTGTTTAAAAAAATGACAGATGAGCAACCTGCACATATAGTTATAAATATGATATTAAAGAATAAAGTACACTGATCACATATACCTCAATGGTTTGCATAATATCTGCTTTGCATGTATAATGATGTTTCATTAATCCGGAATCCAGTAATCCGGAGAATCCAGACAAAAATCACGGGAATGTATTTCCTCAATGTTATTTTGCATGATAAAAAAAGAACTGGTGAAGAATAAACAATTTCGGATTAACGGAGCATCAATGTAATTTTTTGCAAGGAGGGTGGGGTTTTTACCATCCAGTTATGCATCCATAAACTGTTTCACCTAATATCAAAGAGAATTTACTAAGCAAAAGCAATAAGTCTTCACTAATGCATGCACCCCTAGTTTATATCTCACCTAAGAGAAAGGTTTCTGGGGGTTTAATAAGAGTCTAACATATCACGTTAAGGAATAATTCATCCATACTTGAGCTACTTACCCTCTTCAACTGTTTAACTTGCTGGTAAGTTCCCTCAGTATAGATTGTGTTTGATTTGATTTTTGTTTTGCATATGTATTATGAAACAATATGCCAGTAAAGTTTTACTACCATAAAAGTGTAACAATCTTGGAATGGCATAAAACAATATCAAACAAAAAATAAACTCAATATGCACACAAAACAATTACACAATTTGATTCAACATCATCAACAGTTTTGGTATTACCAAAGTAAAAATTTTAATCTATATAATCTAAACTACTTACCATTTCCTTGCATCCTTCACAAAAAGCTATGGTGTTCAGACCAGCCCCATGCTGGTTGTAACATTCCTTACATTCATAAAATGCCAGATCTCCACAAATAATGCACTCACGTGGAGCTATGAATAGATAGGTTTTATCAAAATATTGTCAAATTCACCATTATTTTTATGGATTTTTTTTCCCTCCTATTTCCATGTCACATGACCGAAATATTGTTAAAATTGATATAAATCCTCCATCAGTTAACCAAACAATATAAATATTGTATTATATGGCCTTACTAAATCAATACTGAATTTTTAAATTGAATGAATTAAGAACTGGCTGGTAGACTTTCTGATTTAACAAAACAGTAGGTATCTACACAGAAGACAAAAATGTTTTACTGTAATATGCGGTAAATCTATCATGGGAATAATCTACATATAATAAACGAGTTCAAGTTAAATAATATCCCTTTAATAATGTGAAATACAAACACAGCTGGTGCTGTATCAGTTAAAGACTTGCGGCAATATACAACAAGGGATAGACCCATCGGAAATCAGATGTGAAAACATGACCCTAAAGAGTATAAGCATCTGCTAAATGGCTAGTCTCATTTACCATAAATACTGAGAAAATGCATTATGCATATTTTGTAAATGCAACCAGGGTCCGGCGCCATAAACTGAGAATATACTTAAGTCATTATTTCATATTCTTCTGTTCATCAATGAATTAATAACTGGGATTTGGATTTTATTGAGTTTTATTCTATCCATAAATAGAATTAAACCATTCTGCATGACAACTTTTTTTAACGTTTGATAAGGGAATAAATTAAAATGAAATATTTGACTTAAGTATATTCTCAGTTTATGGCACTGGACCCAGAAGTTTAAAATGGTCTTAATTTAGCAATCAGAGACAAAATCCTATTTGTAATGAATAACTGATTTCAATACATAAAACTTTACAATACCGTTTTCCAGTACATCTGTAATATCCAGTTCCATGCTAGGAACTATTCTTTTATACATTTTATAGTCTTTGCCAAACCTTGGCATTTGTAGAATCAAGCAAGAAGGTCTCTGAAAAACAAATCACATATGATCATTGTACTTCCAAATTATCAAGATTGACAAAATGCTAATATAATATATTCTGTGCAATTTATCATTGTCTCTTGTCTAACACAATTTGTTTTCCATTCTTTCTGGATATACTGTAACATTAAAATGAAAAAAAAATCTTTATTCTTAAACATAGAATTTCAAAAATGTTAGAAAACTCAAATATTTGTTAATGACAATACAATATCTGTATCTTAATACTGGTAAATGGCTTCAATCATTTTGAATTCTTTCAAAAAGTATTGATAATTTTTGTTATACGGACTTATTTCCCATCTGGGTAGATATCTAATGTCAAAATCTTTGTTTTGTCAAAGTATTCTTAGGAAGGCAATATTTTTGTGCCTTGATTTCTCTTTACTTTATATCTCTTTAAAAGTGCAAGTTTACATCAGTTATTCAAAGTCTGATACCTACACAAAGGGTAGATAACTCTTCATTACAAAAGGACAAAATAAATGTAAACAAACCTCCTGTAACTTGACTTTACTTTGCAGAAAACTTAATTCAAACAACTGCTGAGTTGTTGGTAATACCAGACGTTCATCTTTCTCTATAAATAACTGGTATAAAAATGACTGCTGGATCTCATTACAATTGTCTTGTCTGTGAAATAGAAAAATCTATGAAGAAATTCTTTTACACATGAACCTCATGGAATTAACAATATGCTTGATCTATCGATCCCGGGGGATGGGGGGGGCATAAAATGATTGGTCAGACCAATCATGTGATCAGGAAAATGAAATTCTTTATATCTCTTTCACACTAACTAGCTATGTGACACAACATCTTATGATGTTATCATAAACAAATTTTTACTTGTACCTCCTACTTACTGGGTGAAAGAAATTTTATTGATTGTTGACTGGGACATATTTTCAACTGGGCAATAAATGTATTACCTTTTTACCATTACTTCCTATTTGTAAACATTCATATTCAGCTCTATTAGCTTATGGTAGCGAATGCTCAGTGGAAAAAACTAGACAACTAACAATTACAATGTAAATTGTTAGTCTCTTGTTTTACACTATGCCTAGATTATTTTCCCAATATGTTTAATGCATTGCACAGAAATTTGGACCTATGCAACTGACAAAGGTAAAGCAGGGATATCTTTTATGTGGAATTAAGAAATGAATCTAATTTTTTTTTTACGTTGGACGGAGGTATACCACGAAAAAAATGATGGAAGACAGTATCATTATGCATAGCGCATGATGCATAAGTTTCCTGTCCCTTTTTTTCTTTCCCTTTCTTTTACTTACCTGATGTGTAATAAAGGATCTGCTCGAGTGATTTGATTGAGAAGAAGATTTAGAAATTCCTCTGGATCTGTCAAATAAAACAAATGGGAAGGATGAAAACGTAATACCTTTTATACACATATATAATTCAAATTCCTTTGTAACTGTCATGTTCATTGCTCAAAGTAAATCAAATAAAGATCTACACTAGACTTGCATCTGACAGCATGAAACAAACAGTGAAAAACATTGTGATAACATTAAAGAACTGGCAACCAAAAAATTCATTTGTTGATATCGAACAGATTTTAAAGTTCTGATTTTTAATAATAAATCCATGTCATCAGTGAAATACAGATTAATGGTGTCCTATTATCATTTCATATGTAATATATTTATTTTTCCATTTTTCCAAAGACATCGATACCATAGTTTACCCCTTCATAGAATTTATGACAATATATTGGCAGACTGTACAAATAAAGAAGCATACACTTACCAACATCATTGTCTTATGATTCAATACAGAGCATGAGCAGAATGCCCACAAACATGATTAGAACAGATTACTAAATCATTTACTATCACACAAACTTATTCCACTTATGTTTTTAGTTTGTTTGTTGTTTTTTGACTAAGATTATTTCACTTTTACTACAGAGCATCTCCATAATGCAGTGCACAGACCCATGCAACAAACCCAACCACAAAAGGGACTTTCTAAATGCTAAAATGATATGTGACCTAAGTTTTCAGTGCCTCATCTGAAAGATAGGACATTAAGGAGCCATCAGTGGCACTCAAACCATGGACCTCTCAGTCACAAGCTCGGCATGCTACCTATACTGGTCGGGACAGTAAATCTGGACGTAAGGTAAATCCGTTAAAATAGTATTAAATAACTATATTTCAAAAAGTCCACTGACATACAGATTAAAAAGATGTTCTTTCAAGTCATGCGGTTAAAATTACTTGAAACTGTCAATAAGTAATATAAATAGCCACCATTAGGATATACCTATCATCCAGATTTACCGTCCAAAGTGGTGGAGGTAATGGGAAAACCAAGAGAAAATCACTGATCTTCATTATTTACAATGGGAGATCTATCCAGCTGCCCAGACTGGAGACTTAAACCAAGCGGTTAGATGCTATAGTGAGGTCCTGCACAGAGCTGTTGTCCATTCATTCCCCACCATTGGTATGGTAAACGAAAAAGATGATACCAGAAAATACAGACAAACATTGAAATAATTACCTTTTTCTTCATTCATCATTCCCGGAATATTTCCTAACTTATCTAATAAATGACGTAGTTTCATCACTTTATCTGCCCTAACGTAGTTAAACCTGAAAAGTGAAGAAATTTATTATTAAAGTAAAATTGGTCATTGTGAAAACTTGCAGAATAAAACATGAATTATTTTGAAAGGTCAAAAATAAAAGTGTAAAACATTTGGTTACAATTGTCAAGATCTTGAAATACCAATGCAAAATAAGAAGCTCTGCCTCTACCATTTACAAGAAATTTCCATTGTAAAAGTCTGCAAATAGACTGAACAAACACATACACTACCCTATCTTTGACTTAAAGGATATGAAAAGAATGTTTTATTAATGTAAAATAGGACATTCAGAGGAACTAGTAACTGAGTATTGCACTTGGATTTGATGTTTCACTTGAGATGAAAATCTTGACCAACAAAAATTTTATATCTCCAGGTCAAGGTAAAAACATAGAAAAAAATTTTGATTCATAATGAAAGGTCTCGTCACAAGGAATACGCACATGAAATATTTACCGGTAAGCCTGATCTTTTACTGTTCATAAGTTGTAACCAAGATTAAAGGTTTTTTTTAAAGTAGATCAAACTTCAAGATCAAGGTCACAAAGTAAAAAATGCTGGTACCTTATGGAATGTCTTGGCACCAGGAATACCCACATGAAATATTAAAGCCCTGGCTCTAATGGTTCTAAAGTTATGATCCAGGTTAAAATTTTTGTCTACAGACGATGACAACAATGACACTGGGGGTATGACAACAGCTCTCTGGACATTTGTCCCGGCAAGCAAAAAAATAATAAAGTTTACTTTTGTAATAAATAAATGATCAAGGATTGAAGTTTATCTTGAAACAAATTTTGAGTCATAAATTTGCTGAATACCTCCGCAAGGGATTGACAATTCCTTCTTTAATGACTTGTTTGACTTCATCATAATCTGCAATGTCTTCCTCTGTTTTAGGTCGATAGAGAATTCCATCAAACACAGTAGTAAAGTAAAACATAGCAAACAACGTAGCGTCCAAGTAACAAGAATTGTGATGGCCCTGGATTCCCCTCTGCTTTCCACATACTTTTGTTAACAAATCTTCATCCAGAGAATCAGGAGGAGATACATTTCCACACACATCAGGTGTTTCAATGCTCCCAAAGTTATTTCCTACACCTGCCCGCCCTCCACTTTCAACAAAACGTTTGTCTTTACGGCATTTATATAAAGGTACAAAAAATGCCTTCTTTGGAGGGCATGTAAAAAGTTTATACTTTCCAAAACTACCATCAGTTCCAGCAGATATTTCTTCCTCCTGAAAATATTCAAAAGAGATTTTATTGTTTATATATTCATACTTTTATCGAACACTACAGGAGATACAAAATTTCGCAACTACTAAAACTCGTCACATTTTATATTTTGTCACCAACCAAATCCATTGTTCTCGGGCAATTTCATTTGGGCAACTCACGTCATAATTATATGATGTCATAACAATCACAAAGTACATGTGTATATTGACATTATTGTAGTTGTGATACTCCGTATTCCCCAAATGCATGAATTGTAAAGAATACATTATATTAAAGAAATTAGACCTTCATGTTATTTAAAGCTTTTGAAGAAGACAAAAATCCATGAGAATGATTTATTACCAATGAAAATGAAATATTATCGGATCAACGCAAAAATCAAGTAATAATGCCGTTGGTCCTGTAAATAACCTTTAATTTCCAGACCGATTGTCCAGTGAAGATGAATAAAAACTAAAAGAGAAACAAAAGGTTGCAAGGCTCTTTCATTTATATGGGGAAAGATGTTGACAATGATAATTATTGTATTGATTTTGTTGAAGAAGAAGAAGACAACTGGGGAGTTGTGTTTTACTTGTCAGAGATTCGCAATAAACCAATGAAAATTAAAGCCGTTGTATGATTTTTGTGACCATTTATAATCATCAAGATTCTTTTACAATTTATCAAATTCATTTTGTCGAAAGTAGTGATACCAATATTTACAGAATAATGGAATAAATGTACCAAGATAAATGTGAAATTTGATGAGGAAATTAATATAGCTAAGAACTCCATAAGAGAAAATAATTGTCAAAATAGTATATATCTTAGGAATGCAGGCAGACTTTGTTCATACATGGTGAATGAATTTCTATCATAATAGAGAACATATTTATGGCAAAACTTTTCATTCTAATTTGAATTTTATTTTTCCTTTCCAAATTTTACAGGGAAAATGCCCCCCTTAAATTGAATTTTGACTAGAATTAAGAGGTAACATTGCTGGTGTTTCAAGTAGCATTACTGTCAGTTACAAATAAGTTTTTTTCCCCATTATCTAGACAAGTTTCCATGACAATGTCTTCAGCAATACTCTGTATTCAAATCTTCACAATTTTTCTGGTGTACAGACTAAGTAATCTTTATAGTAGTGTGCAAATTACACAATCTCTTATATTTTTAATGTTTTATGAAATAATGACCAGTGAACTGATTCAATGATCCACTTTTCATGGAATGGTACCGAATTGATTTAATGATCACTGATTGGTGTTTTAAATTCCTTTGAGCAATATTTCATTTATATTGCAACACAGAGGCTGGAGGTATCAAACTTCTAAAACATAGTGAAGCAATGTGGGAACTAGCATCACCTGCATTGCAAGCCCAGTGCTTAATTTTAACAAAAGAGAAAAAACAACATTCATATTCAGGAATGATCAAATTCATTTTCATCCAGTTTCAACATACAACAAGGACTTTGAGGAAGACTTAATACTGTACCATCTCTAGACCTGCTATTGGTTTGATGGGCTCTTTCTGATCTGGAAGTGTCCCTATCCATCGTATCACACCATATAAAGGAGGATTAGCCATGACCTCTACCATAGAACCAATCTCCAGGTCAGGGTCAGGAGGAGGTAACGACTTTGACCCTAACCGACTGCTTCTGTTTAAAGGTTGTTCAAATGATTCTCTACTGGTATCCTGTTTTGAATCAACATCTAAAGAAATATTAAAAAAAGATATCAAAATATGTGTAAACCAAATACAGTCGAACTTTGATAACTTAAAAAATTTGAATCAACCACCCTTACCCGAAACTTGAATTGTTTGTGCACTAATTTGATATATAGAATGGACTCCTAAGCTCACTTAATTATCACAGTTACTTCAAGCTTACCCACCCCTTTATATATCCTTCAAAATAATGTGTATGTTGATTTTCCCAAAATGTCAAGATCAAAATACACAAAGTTTCAATTTGCATGTTCCTGTAAAATTGTATTAGAATAAGTACTGTGACTAATAATTAAATAAAGGAAATGTAATACTTTATCAATAAAGGAGCCGTAGCTTATAATTTGTCATTTAAATTAACACCACATCAAGATTACTACTGTATGGTGCTAGTTAATGTTTAAGTACTTTAACAGTGCAGGAAACTAAAGTACTGAAAGACAACCAGCCACCTCTGACAGGTACATTGGAACACCTGGTCATTTACACCCACTAGAAATCAAATCTGGATTGACAAAGACGTGCAGTTAAATGAGTTTGTACACACTAAGAGCAACTAAAAACTTCTTCTGAACTTTGCAATCTTTGTTTAACATAACGCCAAGATTCTATCATACATGTATTACATGTATATGGTGATGGCTTTTGTCTGATGCACTGCAGAGAAATTCAGATCTATCCAACAGATCAACCTGAAACAATGAGATAAATATTACGTGCCAGTGCTTATCATGACACTGGACGTCATTTTCACCGTTTCATCCGCAAGATGAGACATCGATGAGTCCTGGTGGAACCAGAACGTGTAATAATCTCAGCCATGAGCCGAGCATGCTACTACATGTATCTCAGCTTCACACTTTCACTTGTGAAACATAGTTATGATGCATTTCATCCTGCAATACATTATGCAGCTGTCACTAGCATTCACTACCTTAAGCTATATATGAAGAATGTACCTTGTGCTTTCTGATACTCATAGAGAGGGTTTACTCCTTGTATTTGAGCTACTTCCTCTAAAGATTTACGTGGTGAATGGAGCTCATTTTGTACTGGATAGGAATAAGCCTTCTACAATTATAGATCATAAAACAAATACTAATGTATTTTATGATTAATTCTGTACATTTACTTCAGAAACATTTTAATGAAACCTTCGAAAATCCCCTAAACACGAAATAATGAGTTTATATGTTTTATTCCTCTTTTCAATTCCTAAAAACTCATATTCAAGTTAAGTTTGCTCGTAAAAATAAGACACTCACATGATTTTGCAGTGACTATTTATGATACAAATGATGAGTGAAATTTTTCAAACAACAAGAGAAAAATCAGTTTGATGTTGCATTATCCATTACCCCTTCCCCTTTTTCTTAAACTGTGACATCAAGACTTCCTCAATCTTCAGACTAAAAAGAAATGTTCAAGTCCAAGAGTTCTTGACCTTGGAAATATGGCTTTGGGTCAAGATCATCATATTTACACTACCATTAAGGAATTTCCATACCAAGTATGAACTTATTTCAATGAAACATGTATAAGTGATTGGCTGAAAAAGAAAAGTACACCTTATTCTACAGTGAACTTGACCTTGGATATATGACCTTGACTGATGTTAATGACATACCACCTTCCCGTCAGAGAAGGCAATAACTTATTCCAATGAAGCATGTAGAAATTACAGGATAGACAATACTAGAGTGTTCAAAAGAACTCTGCTATCTATTTTTCAAAAGTGTGTTTTCTACCAGACAAACATCTAAATGAACAGACAGAAAGGAACTGGACAAAGAGCTTCTTCATAGGCAACACCAAATTCCGACCCAGTCCACAGTGAACTTGAATTTTGAGATGTCACCTTGGGTCAAGGTCATGACACACTGCTTTCTCTTAAGGAATAATCCTACCAAGCATGAATTTATTTCAATGAAGCATAAATAAATTATGGCCTAAATAAACTTTTAATTGAGGAACAGGCATAATAACCCTCAGTTCTCTAGTTGGGAGTATAATTTATATAATGCCAGCATAATTTTCTCCATTATAAAACAAATCTCCTTGGACACAAGGAAAACACAATACTAAAGTATAGGCTGTTTACCTGAGTATTTTCTTTGTCGTGATTCTTATATAATGGTTTGCCTCCTGTATGAACTTCTGCACTGACAACAATTTCCTGTTTTACAGGAGGTGCTGAAGGCTTCACTACTGGTCTTGTAGGAGTTAAATACTCTGATACAAAAGAAACTATCATTTATATATTTTCAAATAACATAATGCATATCACCAGAGATCAACATCACTGGTTTTGTCATATCCCTCTAACAGCCAACATATATATCTCTTAGCCAGATTTGATTCTGGTTTATGTCCATAGGAAGCGTCTGCAGATAATTTTTGTACAGCATTCATAAGTACCATTATGGAATTTCATCAAAATCTGTACGACATTTGCTAATAATTTAAGTATTTCCTCTTGAAGCTATGCTAATGTATTGTGCATTGCCATTGAGACACAAGAATGGAGTCACTTTCAATGAGGCAATAGTGCATGGGCATTATGTAATTTGGAACCAAATTTTATGAAAAACTGCACTTTCAATCCCTGCATGCTTTATATAATATGTGGGTGGACATACTCTATTACTTTATAAATTTGCGATTTCCAGCATCTTTCAGGCAAGTTAAATAAAAATAGGTCAAAGGAGGTTAGAAGATTGATTTTTTTCTAATTTCACTATTTATTCCCCTTGATTCTGTAATATGTATTGAGTATGTTTATTTATTTCTTCCGTGATATATTCTATTTAATATTTTCTGGTTTTTGGATAGTATCTTGATTTATGTAGGGTCTACTGGTACTGTAGCAGTTTCCGGACTGAAGCAGTTTACGGTCGTCTCGTTATTTGAAATACTTCCAACAACTATTTTTGCCTATTGTTTACCATATCACCAAAATTGTTCATATTCATAATCGTATGCAAAAGTTTAGCTCGGTATTGAAGAAATAAATATAATTTCCACCTTACTTTCTGTGTCTGTATTGTGTTGTTGTATTTCTCGCGTTGGGGAAGTGATGTCAGCCTACCGGGAAAGCAAATCTAATTATCTGGCAAATCTGTATAACATTTATTAAAATTCCTGTGACTGTTGATTTACTATTTACCCATTATTAATGTATGTCTATTTAACGATGATGTTAACATCCCATACTGAGCCCCAATACTGCATTAACTGTCACAACCGGAAACTGCTACAGTAAACAAAGAAAAGTGATATCGAAACCTTGTGTGGAAAAGGGGCTCATTTGGACAAAAAGACACCTTAATGTTGATTTTTTTTTACATTTTTAATTATCTTTATAGTCAATCATTATTTTTGCCAAATATCAAACATTTTCGTAACGTAAAAAAATAGTTATCGACCAAAAAACCCCCAAAACGTCCGGAAACTGCTATAGCACCAGTAAGGATGTCAGAGTTTTGGAATATGCGCCCCTTTTTTTTAGAATGGTAGAAGCTATTGCAACTCATGCATACAAAGAATTTCATAAATGGAGGAAAATGTTAATACAAGAAAGATATGTGGCTTTTACTTTTACACTGCTTATATGTTTTTGATTAAATCTATTTAGAGAATATGATTGACAAAGCATCTTTTTTTTTTAAAGGAATAAATCCAATATCACAAAGTTAAACAACGAGTTCCTCCAACTACACTTAGAAATCCTAGGAAAAGAAAGATCCAGAGAGCAGAATAATATGTTTCACTCTTTTCTTTTAAACCAAGTATATCATGCATCTTTAACATCCATTTGTGTCCTTGATCTCCCTCTCCTACTCAAAACAATACATGTACTTAAACACATAAAGCTGACTTGCTTTCATTTATATATTAACTATCACTTCAAATCTAAAGTTCAATGACAAAGACCTTGTATTAATTAATCACTTCATTACATACAATCAGTCTGCAGTGTGGGTGTGTATTTACAAGAACTATTTAACCCAAGTACAATTTTTTCAGACTGCAATATACATTAGGTCATACTAATGGAGAGAAATATCAATAAAAAATTTGCAATACTATTTAAGGAGATAAGGTTAAAAGTTCAATTTAATTTGTAATACATGTAAATGTGAATTCTCAAGAAACATGCTTTTGTAAGAGGCATTTATTGCGTATTGCTTATTTCAGGGTTTTCAATACAAATTTTTTGAGGAGGTGATTTAGAAGTTTGAGGCGTATCATTTTGCTCACCATATTTTGCTGGATGCCGGCTCTTATTGAAATCCCTGTTATTTGCCCTGTACTTCTCCACAATTCATTAAAATTATGAACAAAACACTACCTTTCCTAAAACCTACATTTACCAAAAAAATGCTGTGCTTTAATATTTCCCTATACATCTGTATACACCGAATGCTGTATATTTACCATATTTATTTCTCCAAGATGAACATACATTTTACGATCCAGAAGGGCAGAAGAGGTGTTTAATAATTTAACTCAAGAGACCACACACAAAACGTTTTAAGCACAAAACATTTATGTTAGAATAGTAATTAGGGTAACAATTTATTCTGACTTGCAAAATGTGGATTTTCACAATACCTGGTATCACAGGTGGGGGATGGTAATCCATAATTTCTTCCTCCTCTACAAAAGTCGCCCCCATTGTTGACATATACTCTGATGCCTTCATTAGACCCATAATTGGAACCAGTGAAGCATGTTGCGGTTTTGCATGGAATAGACGATGATTTTTGTATTTTCCCGTGCCAGAACCTACAGGATTGTCCTGAATAAAAAAAATTGCAGTGTTAGTCAAACCTCTACTAAAATGATGATTCGTGTCCATAGAGATAAAAGCTTTTTGTGATAAATTCATTCTTCAACAGAAGACAAAATATAAAGGGAGTTAAATGGTCGTAAAGGGCTAAAAATGACCCAAATATCACATCATATGGTCATATATACTTATATCTGGCTATATTTAAGTTTAATACAAAATGTTAAAGATTATTCTTAAAGTAATGTATATTTTTCAGCAAGTTTTTCAGCATGGTATTTGGTATTACAATTGACCCATTGCTTCCGCAGAATATTTAATGAATTTCATAACGTCACAATATATTTTCAATGTTTGTCCGAGGTACATGTATGACCGAGGTATAAAGTATTGTGTCGCCATCTGACTTAACAATTTTTCACGCATAAATGGAAGGGTCCATTAAAGAGAACTGTCCAAAAATTAAATATTTCTTATAAAGATTGAAAAAAAAAGTCAGAAAATAGAAAGTATTGTAAGACATCATCAGCAACACTGTACCAAGATAAAAATGCAATCAGTGAATCAGTTATCATGATCTTACGTATTATTTAAATTTCTGAAAAATATAAGCCAAAACAATGAGATACAGATTTGAAAAAAATAAAATACTTTAAAAGAGAGAAAAGGATCAATTTGTGAATCACTGTACTAGTGCTAAGTACATGTACTTCATTTAAAATCTACAGCTGATTAAAAGTTGTTTAATTTATCTATGAGCATAAATGAAACTGCTCCTTCAGTTATTTCCAGTAACATGAATGAACAAATTCATGTAAATCAGTAGTCATATATCTTCTATCTACAAATGCCATCTAAAGTTTTAAAAAATTTAATAAAAATCAAGACCTTAACAACATAAGTACTGACATTTCAACATGTTTTAAAACATTCACAAACTGAATATTATAATTAATTATCTTGAAAAAACAAAAACACTTCAAAAGATTTGTAACAATACAGTGATAGAGTTTATAGCCTACTAATTCATTCCTACCCGATATGGCACACTTGTGTTATACATGTCAACTTAAGATATAAATAATCCATCAAAAGCAAACCACATCATAAATATTTCAAAAACATACAAAATCTGAAACCAATGGTTTTTTGCAAACTGCTGTAAAAGTAGACCTTGTTCCATAGAAAAAGAAACATTAATTTTGGAAAACCAAATCACCTTTCTGGAAATGCTAATTACAATTTAAAATAGCTTATGAATACCAGGAATTACGTTTGGTAAAAAGTATGTATACGTATCAGGAAACCAGTCTATTTATATTCCTGCTCACAACACATGCATGAGCATACTTGCGTAATTCTCATCATGCATGTCCACATCCACAACTTTGACACCAATAAAACAAGATTAGAGCAAAGCAAGGATCCCAATGCATGACCTGGACTTTAACATCTGACATCGAAAACAGATACTGTTATTCCTCATATTATATAAAGATAAAGCACACTGCTGCAGTATTCTGGATGGATGTACAATTATGAGTCATGGATGGCAAGACACAGGACGACCATGGTGTTTCTACATACCTTCAACAACATGAAATCTAAAGGAATGACAGAGGTTGGTTTAATGTGCTTTTAATATGTTTGTGACACTTACAAATTCTACTCCGACTGTCACATCTCTGCGATGAGTATCAGGTAAAATTCCTATCCATTTCACTTCTCCATACTCTGGACCATTATCACTTAACCAAACAATCCGGTCTCTCTCCTTCAAACCGGACTTCTCAATCATTTCTCTCTCATCGTTATCAATGAAGGGTAAAGTACCTATGTCTTGGTAATTTTGATCCAAATGTCTTTGAGGGGTGCCAGAATGATCTTTCCTTAACTTATGAATAGCTACAAAAACTGCGCCATTTATGTCACAAGTGAAAAATCTCTTTTTGCGAAAAACGCCATCACAAGTTCCTTTTCCCCTGTGTTCCTGAAAAAGCAACAATGCAATTGGTAGATTCTGTATAAATGTATAATGTACACCTATTAAAAAATCATGGCTAAAATCTTTGAAACAAAGTGCTCACTATATTCAAATGGGTAAATGTCCACGTCTAAAACATATTTGAAATCAAGATCTCTACATCAAGGTAAACAATAATACATGTACGAGACTGTTTTAACGTGACTATTTTACCACAGAGGTCCAAAGATATTTTGGTAGTCTAGGCACTGGACTTACGAGTTCTGGGAAAGACTGATAAATATATACACATGTATCAATATAATAATACAATGATATTAGTTATTTTTTCTCAAATAAATGAATTCTAATTTCAGACTTATTGTGTGAGCGCTACCCGATCGCCAATTCGCCAAATGTGAATTAAAAATTGAAATGGCTAAACGTTTTTAATACATGAATATCAAGTTGGCGAATACGTCTTGCAAGTTAAAAAAAATCCTGTTTTTTCAAATTTTTTTTAGCATAAATCATGGTCATCATAACACTTTAATTTAGTTACTATTGATATTAACTTTATCAAAATTTACAGTAATCGCTATGTAAACCATTTCTAAACATTCTGAAAAGTGAACATGGCTAAACAAAGTTCCTTGACATCATTTCAAGGGTTTTATACAAATTGAATCTTCGAGCAGCACCCCCTTAGCAGAATCTGTGACAATAGACACAGAGTTCAGGTATTGATGTTTGTTTATACACATTGTACTACATGTACCTCATTATGAGGTAATAAGATGCATGTCAACAAACATCAATACCTGAACCCTGTGACAACAGATGAACAAGATGAAACACTGATTAAGAAAAAGAAAAATGCTAACAAACATAACAAGTCAACTTGGTTTACGGAGTTTGGATCGTTAATAGAAAATAAATGATGAATTTGATTTTCAGTTGTGTTATCAGTCATTTTTTCAATATTAAATTTTCTAAATTTCTAAGTTGTTTTGTCTTTATATACATGACTAATGACTTACACATTTGGCTAATTAATTTGTGCTTGCATTAGTCAAATAGCTATTGAACAATTTCTGCTACCGCTAGCAAAAACTTACCTGCATTGACCCAAGGAAATAAAACCACCATAATAAAAAAAATCAATATAACATTTTTAGACTGTAAATAGTACAGACTAAAACTAGCAAACAAACAAATACAGAATTAATCAAAAGTCAAGAAAACAAAATTTGGTCTGAGATTCTCAGACCATAAAGCCAGTTTTGTATCAATATTTTTTTGGTGTTGGTCTTAGCAAATTCATTCATAAAAACATGGGAGTTTCATAACACAACCAATAGGTCACATTTCAACCACTTTTTATAACTACTAAATGCCTGCAAAATGAATTTGAAAGGTAACACTTTCGTACATGTAATTATATATGGGTAATCTCTGTCCTTGTATTGAAGTTGTTACCTACCAAATAAACAATATAATTGATGAAAAAAATCAGAATATCAAAAATGAACAACAAAACCGTTGATTTGAAAAATATGAACACAAGGAGAGAATAAATGTGTACCAGAATCTCAGTGATTTAAGTGTATATTGTGCACAATATACATGTATATACATGTACTGACATCATCATTTTCAAAATATGAATTTTTCCCAGTTATGAAATAAATGGCAACATGTTCAGTGTATATCCCTATGTAACAGAGACGATCTTCGGAAATTGTTGATGCATGTACATCTACATTAGGTAAATGATCACTCATTTTGAAATGTTAAACATATCTTCACTGGGTGTAATCGTTGTTAGAAGCAGCCGAAAACCAACCCCAAAGCAGTGTAAGGATAATCCATACTTTTCATTAATGAATTTGCTTTGACCAAACCCAACACATAAAAATTACATTATTGGTCCGAGAATCTTGGAGTAACACATCTACGTGAAAACGGAGTACTGACTGTCATTAAACAGTATATACCAAATACAATATGCGATACATGACAATTTACACCTAAAAAAGTCAGGTCCAAAGCTATACATGTACCTGGCTATAGAATATATATCCCGGTCAGGATATATTAGCCTGATCTGGAAACTTATGTGTAATCTCAAAGTCGGACATCCAGGAATTCGAAAACAAGCATTCAGGACATTTGGGGTAAAGCATCGAACTTTTATCACAGATAGCAATGTGTTTTCTGGGAGGAATTTTGGTTAAAAGGAATATATGAAATACTTTATCATTCAAACAAGTAAATTTTTTAATACATGGTTTACACATTTCCAATCGTATTTTGTAATAAAACCCCTTTAGAACTGATACAGAAGAACTTAAATGTTGTATTTACACTAACGATAAACCCCGAGTTTTAACCCAAGAATCATGGCCAGACCCCTCGGGTATCTACTTAAACCAAAAGAGACAGTGACGTCACGCCGACTTCGAGAATTGACTTTGGACCCAACCTGATAAATACATGGCTTACTGGAGCTAGTTCAACACCAAACTGTATTCCTTTACTTGAAGGCAATTCTCCTTTATATCGGATCAGCCCTGTTAAATCTGGCAAACCCTTCAGCGATACAAGAACACGGTCGCCTTCTCTCAAATTGGCCCCCTCGTTCAGCCAGGTTTTATCTTGGAATATACTCAATCGTTCCTGACAAACTGGTATAGGAAGTAGTAGTCTGAACTCATTGTACGTAAGTTGTTGTGTATCTTCGGGTGAGCAAGAAATCTCTACATGATTATTATCAGAATCAACCGTCTCCAATACCCAAATCAACCTCTCGTCCCGAATGTCCTCTTCCACTAAACACAAGAGTGTACCCGGTAAAACGTCAACTTTAGATGATGTAGTTCTCAATAATCCTTTTTCCTTTTTCTTCCCTATATGTTCTTTGAGAAGAATGTAGTATTGATCATTTTGGTGTGACATATCACGGGTTATTGGTTGGCTTAAAACCAAATTTAACTAATTCGCCTCCATTTTGGAAATTCCGATATTTTTGGAACTTCCTGCTCGATGAATGGATGAGTCTAGAGATATCCCGAGAGAAAAGGATTGCCCCAATTGCTTAAAATAAAGTCTACGTCACGAAGCAAATATACTTTCAAAGAACGTACTTATATGATCGCTTTAACTAGATGATGGTTTATATTTAGTAGTGATCTGTCTATCACATACATGTTGTCAAATTTTGTATAGCAAAAGTCCTTTACCCGGGATCCTCCCATTAAAGTTAAGTTTTGAACACATGCAGTCATGTAAAATACTAAAGTATTATAGATACGATGGCATTCTGATACTCACTTCAACGTGCCACGATAGAAAGATCATTAGAAAAAGAGGCGAAACCGGGAGGAGGTGTCAGCGTCTCTTGTTTGGCAAGCGAAACCCCCGTAAAATGCCAAAAACATACACGCGACACAAACATAGTTGCCAAACGACATATATGAGATGAATGGTGACTAATGGCAGTAATGCCGTAACAAAGGCAATATGATTACGTGCATGCAGCAATCACATCACTGTATTGATCACGACAATTTATCACAGTGAACACTCGGGCGAATGGGACATATGTTTCACCTATCACACCTTTGAATTTAAAAACATTGAAAAGAAAAACCCAATTCTCATGCAGTAACTAAGTAAAGGGAGTGCGTACAGCTCACCCAGTACGTGCACCATGAATGATAGTACTGTACATAGTATAAAATAAATTTATAACTGCAAGGAAACTTGATGTTCTTATCTGGATAATATCTCACACTTCACGTTATAGAATATACGATACTTCAGTGTAATTTTGGGCAAGTTTTCAGTGAAAGAGCTACGAATGACGGCATACATTCGGATCATAGTGAAATGCGGCGAGTTCAGGGAAGGATGGGGAGAGGGACTGAAAAGCATGAAGGGAGATATTTGGGAAGCAAAAATCTTAGGCATATATTTTGTCCGATTTTGAATATCAAAAGCCGCATTTATCTGTTTCTTTATATTGTCTTCGCAATGAATTCGAAGAACAACGGCCACTATCTCATTTTCGAGATCTCTGAATCAATAGCATAAATTATACATTTTTCTTTGTGTTTTATATATATATATATATATATATATATATATATATATATATATATATATATATATATATATATATATATATATATATATATATATATATATATATATATATATATATATATAGTTTTTGTATTGCTTATTTATTTTTTTTCCTTTGTAGAGACCCTTCCACGGCAGTGAGGGATCTTTATCGTCCGGTCCCATACATGTGCTTCCTTTTTTTACTGTACCATCCCCGAAAGACTGACTGAAAGGAAACTGACGAGTCCTCCGTTATTTGGTCTCGAACGCAGAACCTCTCGGTCATTAAACAAGCAAGCATTTCTGTGAAATATATAATACCGGTATCATGAGTAGCGCCACTGTACATGTATATTAACAAAAGTTTAACTTGAAATTACACGTATATTTATATACCCAGACCCCCCTTGTTTTCAAACATACTCGCGCGCAACCCCCCCCCCCCCCACACACACACACACACGGTTGTTATTTTACGTCACGTTAAGATGTAGATCTAAGCTTTATTAGATATTATGTGTGTTACTGACTCTCTACGGAAATTTGTCGGGTTGATCAACACCATAGAAGGCAAATTTCCGCAAACATTCAGTAAGAAAGCTAATGCCTGTTTTATTTTGTCGGGGACTAATATCAAAGGCATGAAGATAGCAGACAGCAGACATAAGTAGATGGTTTTGTGGATTTCTGCCTCAAAATTGCCATTGCCGTCAACATACTGCTTCTGGGGGTCCACAAGATTTTGGAAAGTAGTCAATACTATAGGATCAAACTTGTCCGAAGCAAAATTTAAACCTTTATAGGATGGCCGTACATCTGCCTTTAGCCGGTGTGGCTCAGTGGATGAGGTGCTCGGCTCGTGACTGAAAGATCCCGGGTTCGACTCCAGCCGTGTCCTTTCTTTCGGATGAGACAGTAAAAAAAAAAAAGAAACAAGGTCCGTGTCACGGTAGGTGTGGCACGTTAAAGACCCCTTACTACTTCGGGAGGGTCCACTGCAAAGGTATAAATTTTGATGCAATACATCAGGCAAATGCCGTCATAATAAACATGAAATAATCGTGAAGTGACGTAAAACAACGTACAACTGGCTGCCCACTACAATGCACAGAAACTGATGTATATCAATAAAGGATAAGCAGTGATGGAGTTCTTACCTGCCAATGTTTATCGTGTTGTGGAACATGGGTTTTTCTGTCTCATTCCAGAGATAACACAACGACGAGCTATGAGAGCGTTCGAACCTACATCCAGAACCGAGCTAAGCGTGATACCGGCTTTGCCACGCCGATTCGAACACAAATGTGAAAACGATATTGCGACTAGGGTTGGCGACAATATTCGATATTTATACCGTAACAAATACCCGGTTTCTAAAATAACTGGTCTTTACCCGCTTTAATTTTACACCGGTTTTCTTAACAAAATTCTTACATTTACATCTATTTATAAATACCATAGAAGACGAAATTTCCTTTTCTTAAATTTGCAAGGTAAAACACTTCCCACGTTACGAAAACAGCGGACTTCCCGTCAGTGTCACGATTTCACAATGCTTCACGAGTTTATAAGGATGTAATAAACAGGCCGATACAATTATAGACCGGTTGGGTTTTTTTTTTTATTATCATTATTTTATTATTTTGTTTGATTTTTCCAGCTCGTGGTGCATTTGATCTGTGGATGCTTTTGTATTTTTCGTCTTAATTCCGTTCAATGAAGTTACAGTTTATGGTATCAAAGTAGGAAATAATTTTCCATAGTAGAACCACATGGCAATGAACTGAGAAGTTTCTACGAAAAAGAGTATCATCTGAAGCTTCACTTTGTTGAACATTCCATAATCCTTTGACAATAATACTGTGAAAAATTAAGTGTTCATTATTTTCTTTTTCAAGACAAAAAAAAATACAATATTTACTTTGACCTCATTTTCATTTACTAACGCATTTTCAGTTTAAGAAACATTATAATCTAAAGTTGCATTACACTCTCCGATCACTAATTCCAAAAAAAAAAACAACAACAAAAAACCAATTTCCAGATTGATTGTACAGGGTTTTCACTTTTGATAACCATGCTGCTTAAATTTACAGGATTTATCTAACTATTTAAATGTATTATATCAGTGTCACCTTTTCTATTTTTCCAAAAAGAGTGTTCCATTTAATTCTTTCGTATTTACTCAACATACATTCATAAATTATTTTATTGCTGCTTTTTATAACACCATCATATGGTTTTGCTAAACTAAGATAACATATAACAACTTAGTTGAACGTTTCGGTAATAATCGTGGCATACTGCTTTGTTTTTCCGCAAAAATTACTTTTGAAAACAAGATGTGTTTATGAAACACATATGCCCCCGGTCCCCAACAAATTTGTCTGCGGGTATCGCAATGCGGGGCCCTAATAAACACATACTATTGTATTTTTTGTATAATATTTCACAATGTCATAGATATTTACCCACCCACCCCCCTGGGTCCTGGGACAGGGGATGCTTTTAAATTTTGAGAAAGTTTAAAATTCACACGTACAATGCATGGCCCTAATAAGAACATGAAATTGTAGCTTTCAGCATAAAATTTCACAATGTCTAAGATATTGATTCCGCCCACTCCCTGGGTCCTGGGTCAGGGGATGCTGTTAAAATGTGAGGAAGTCCAAGATATACACACACGCAGTTGAACTTTGGTGATTTAGTCTGATATTCGGAGAAAATTCCTTGTTGTGTTATATTTATTTGTAAAATAAATAAATTTTACACAATAAAACAAAGGAGGGATCCCCTCTCGGAAAATTCGTTGGCGGTTTACCCCCTCTCGACAAAACTTTCTGGATCTGCGCCTGTGTTAGAAGTTGGTAAAATATGGCATGATATCAATCGGTTTAGATTTTGATTTGTTTTACTCATACTTTACGTCACGCCTAGATCATTCTACGTATACATGTATGGTGACGGCATCTGGCCGATATACTGCACAGAAAGTTCTACGGTTAAAACCGACCCACCCGAAGCAGTGAGAAATCTTTCACGTGTGACGCCTACCGTGACGTGGGATCTCTGTTTGTACTGTCATCGTCGGGATTCGAACACGGGACCTTTCGGACACAAGTAAAGCACCTAACCGATTGAGTGACACCTGTTTAGATGTTTAGAACGTAACATGACATGTTAATAATATAACACCAAAAGAATCGTTCCAAAGCACAAACATCTACACAATTCCGAAGTACTGAGGGACGTTGACTGAGACGGTTCATGATCTAGTTGAAAAGGGGCACCGGGGGCCATATTGCGCCTCAAAAAGCACTGTCTGCATCTTATAACTTTAAATATGCCCTTGTTCGCAAGTTTTTTTTATGCGATATAGTTCGTTTGGGATGTAATTTCCAAACGCCATTTCTTCGTTGTTATTTCCAAACGTTGCTCCTTCCTTGCTCTGTACTGTATCCGAGGCGTCCCTTTCGTTGTCTGGAATGTATGACGAAGTATTGAACATCCTTGTCTTAGGACCGTGTATCCGATGTTTCTTGGTAGTTTTGCATTCACCCGAGGTTGATAAATCTGATTTATATTCAAATAAATATAAATCTATGAATTGATTAATAAACTTTTTGCTTCAAGAATGTTACTACTGGTCTGCATTTGCCTTGTCTTCTGCTTACATATTTATGTTCTTCATGTAAATAAACAACAACAACCAAAATTTCAATGAACGAATTTTGTCATTTATTCATAAATGATAAATGACGTAAAATTACATTATAATATAAAATACAAAATGTCGATCGTCATGACTACAAAAAAAAAAAAACTAATGACTAGTGACGATCATCTAAACATTTAACAAAAATTGGGTAAATCTCATAAAATATGTGGGTGGTGTACCAAAGAATGCTAAACAAAGATTGGCTTTTCAAATTAACATACAAATCAAATAACTACATATTACATAATGCAACATTTAATAATAAACAAAGATTAAGATTTAAAAGTAAAAAACAAATGAATTAACTGAATAGCACAGACGAAAATGGCGGATGAAAGGGGTGGTGGTGGGTTGCTCCAAAAATCGTGCGCCTAAACAATAAGGTTATAGCGATCGAATGACGCTGAAACAAAACGAATGGCGCTAACTCTCAGATTAAGACATCTCATTGGACAGTTATCATTGGAGATAAGCCCGCCTTGGAGTCATGATAACAAGATAGTTACAGAAGTGAAATAATTTGGTTCAAACAAAGTGTAAACAACACGTATCTGATTCGGTCATTACATAAGCAAATGAGGGGTTAAACAGTGTATCTCATTGGATAGATATCATTAGAGATAAGCACACCCCTGGAGTCGCGATAAAGAAAAACAGTTACAGCAGTGAAATATATTGGCACCACAAAATACAAACAATTCGTACATAAATGATATTATTTTCAATAATATTGTTTTGTTTACGCGCAATGTTACCACATTTCCTTCTGTGCAGATGTGAAAAGCAGATACTGGTGAAAGGTAAATTGATTCAAGTCCAAGTCAGGTTTTGACACTGGTGTCAAGGTCTTTCTGGACTTCAAATTTATTTAATGTTTTCCGATAACTTCTTTGATCTTTAGAGTGCAGATTGCTAAAAATATATCAATTTTGTGTGGTTTTTTTTAATCTTTAGGAGAATTAATGTCCCACGCTTTCGCGAAAAGTGGAGAACAATAAAAATGCCCATATTGACCTCTCGTTTTTACACATCTTAATATGAATGAATTTATCTTTTATCTAAATTTCTGCATAATTGAAATGGTGTTTTACACCTATGTCTGACTAAGCTAAAGATGAAATGATGTTGAACACTTATCATTCCAGATTTAAAGTTTAGACAGAAGTTGGAAATATTATCAGTCTAACTCTACCAGTATATACACATGGCCAGAGCTTCAGAAGGCCATCAAATTATGAAACAGCTGTAGAAACCATCTATATCCAGAAACACTTTAAACAGTTAAAATACAAGGTCACTTGACCAAAAATATAGGTTCTGAAAGGTATGTCAAAGATCACTAGTTCAAAATTATTGATACCAACTGAGAGGACTCGGGTCACAATACATCTCAAAGTCTTTGTATAATAATTCTCAAATTAAAGACATTAAACATATTAATTCATTTTAACATTTTAATCTCATCCTGAACTGTTGCCAAGAGCCTCTGGTCATTGAACATATGGCATATGTAAACAAAAATCTGTAATATCCCAGTGGTCTTCAAATTTGACCCAAGATTAAAAAGTACCTTTCCATCAATCATGCTCAAATCTATTTTGAAAGTATATGTATAATTGGAAGACACATGGATATAATGGCATGGGGTGCCAATGCACACGAGGATGCCAACAATACTTTATTTTTCCTTTACAAAAGGACTACATAAACTCCTCATGAACCATATGTAATAGTTGTTCGTAATTCACAATCAGTGGGTTATTCCGGAGATCTAAAAGGATGAAAAGGGGGGGGGGTTAACCCAACAACACTAATATGACTTGGATAACAAACTTCTCATGTTGCATAATTCTGTATTCCTGATCAAGGAAATTCCCAGAGAGAACTGTTGGAAATGACTTTCCCTATACTTCTGGATTTGTCACTGAATTTATAACAATTATACATACTGAAATTTTACTTTATTAAAAATGGATACATATGTACATATATAACAGTAAAAATAACACCTCATAATAGATATCATTACACTTACTGTGCAATTAACACTTATGATCACGGCCATCAGCAGTATTTGCCAAACAGACAAAGCTTCTTGAAAGGTGGAAAAACACACACGGTGAACAGACAAAGGGATAACCAAATGTGTAAACTAAATCTAATTTGCCTCATTAAAACAAACGTACATTTATACTTCAAGTTGCTTACTTTTCATATGGCACTGTTGAAAAAATAAATCAAAACAACAAAACAATGTCACCGCGTATTAAGATACTAAAAAATAGACTACTCTGCAAAACAGGACATTATTTTTTGTCAAATTAGGTCACACACAATACTGGTATACAGGTTTATTTGAAAATTGCTCGACCTACATTTGGCCATAAAGTAGGTCAAGGTGCACCGATCTGATGAAAATGCAAACTCAGTGTTGCACTTTCTGAGGGAAACATAGTCACCAAATTTCTGCACTGTACATGCACACGCAATAAAAAGGTGGAAAATATGACCCTGGATGAATAGCACCATATCATAATACATTCTGGTTAATGATGAAAATAAAATTCAACAAAGTCTGTATTTGTAAATAATAAAGATGTACAACATGTTTCAGTCCGATATCTCAAAATATATTGTGTTGAAAAAAGTATGGAAAACTTTCATGTCGTCAGACAGACTGACTGTTACATAAAAAAAGCAAGCTGTGTTTCTGAAACATTAATGTCCAAAACGTTATTTTTAGTGTCAAGGTCAAAAGGTCATCGACCTTGGTGGCATTTAAAAGGGTTTCATTACTTGAGTACACATGCCAAAAATGAAGTCTCTAGCTATCCCTCATGGTTCAAAAGTTATTGCCAAAGTTAAAGTTCGCAAAAAACAGACAAACAAACAATAAACAGACAAACAAACAAACTTACTAACAGGACAAAAACAATATGCCTCCAATCTATCGATGCAGGGGCATAAAAAAGTTATGTGTTGTTATGAAAAAAAAACTATTGTATCCAATCTTTTTGTTCATCACAAAAACAATTCCATTTAATATATATTACTTTTTTTTATATCATATATTATATGTTATGCATGTGATATGCATTTGCATGTAGTTTACTTATATGACAATATTTATAATTGACTAACAGTCATGATAAGTACCCTATAGATTTTATCCTTATGTAAGCATTAAAGAATTATACATTAATACCGGTAGATTCAAATCCGTTTGAAAGAAAATATACTGATACATTAAGATAAAACGTCTTTACACTCACTATGTACATTTTTTTCAATGGCACATGGATACAAGAACTAAGGAATTAATTCATAAACTAACTTTTTGTCACCGCATGGTAAGTCTTTTACACAAGACTCGCTGTATGGTAAGTCATTTAAACAAGACACACTGTATGGCAAGTCCTTTAGACAAGATAAACTTAAAATTAAATTGCTAAATACTGAAGGTAAATATTATAGTTTGACACAAGGACTATTGAATTCATAAATCAACCATAATTCTTTTAGGAAAGACATAATTTATGAAGCATTGGTGAAGCAAAGTGAACAATATTCTTAATAAAACAATTAACGTATATTACAACCTTTGACTTAACCGAAAGTTGAATATCATTCACTATTTATAATGCGACTATGCTACATCAATCAGAAATGTTACTTCTTCCACTCTACAAAATGCAAAAATTGTCCTGTTTTATGAGAAAATATATACCCACTTATAAATACTCATTATTTTTGAATGTGCATACATGCATGTTTCCATGGTGTATAGCTCGATCAGAATAAAAAAAACCTTTTTCCTAATATTTCTATTACCAATATAATGTACTTCTTTCCATAAACTATACAAAGAACAGTAGCATTCCTATTCCAATTTTTAAGCTCTTTGACAAAAAAAAAAAATTACGCATTTATCATACAATTGAAACATTTTTCAAGGACTTTTATTTTATTTTCAAGCACTTTTTCGTTAGGACTGAATCTAAATTATTCAAGTGCTTTTTTGAGGTTTCTAATGCAAAAAAATGTTATCAGATGACATTTAAATAAATATCTCAAATTGCTAAAGTATCAAATTCACAGCCCGAAATATAAGACCCATCAGACAGATGCTTTGGTCTGATATTTCAGATTAGTAATTTCCATGACTACTAACATCAGATAGAACTGAATAGTCAAGTACACAGATTTTATGGTAGAAAACATTTACTGTACCTTCTGTGACATCTTTTGAAGAATCCTTTACATACATTTGTTTGTTTTGGAACATTAACAATCCATACATTTCCAACTTAAACTTCAGATCTTCTGCACCATAAAATTTTGTTTGAATCTTGTACAACTCATATTCTACCATGATGAAGTGGAAAAATAATGAAGCATGATGGTATCAAACAGCAACAAAATACAAGTAATATAAGCATAAAGATAATTAATTATTATTCATCAATGGTGGCACCTGCTTGGTGCATGATTTCATGATTTGATTCCCATGCAACTGATCCATCCCAAGCGATAAGATATTTTTTTTTTATTTGCATTCTGACATATACCATGACGCAGAGTCTTGATTACTTGTACCTCTTCCAAAGGACAAGCAGATAAGGAGACAAAAGATGATAGATCACCTTACAAAAGTCTGAACTGAGAGCTTAAATGGTATAAACAGGAAAGTATTTGATTACTGATGTAGTTTAAATAGTTTTAAACACTCTTTGTTTAATACTGCCCCAGGATTATTTCAACTGATTGCAAACAGCCATTACTGGTGGTGGACTAAATCATTCAGAAATTACTAGGCAGTCCAGTTCTCCAGACCCGACCAGAATTTATTAAACTAAAATTTTACACTAGCAACTAGTAAATATCATTGTATTGACCACAGTCAGGGGGAGATAACTTTGACTGGGTCTATAGTTATTAATAAGGAGAAATAGTTGATCATACATGGAATGTAATTAACCAGTTGGTATGATCAATTTAGGATGCACAATATTTAGTCAGCAAACCTACAATGAATTTCATAAGTTCCTGGTGCAGCTCAAATCATGGTGAATATACAAGTATTCTTCATTATTCAAATGTGCTTGGTCCCTTTTATCATATTCCATTTAAAATTTGTAACTTGTGATTAGATTTGGTTGTAGTCAGGGGGAGCTAACTCTGCTGTGTCGATAGGTACAGGTATCTGATTGGAATGTTGTCTCCAGTCATAAAACGGATAAGATGGGGCCCACGTTTCCTCTCTTACTGTGTGTTCGTGATCATCTTCATCCCTCATTGACTGACGGCCAAACGCACACTCTGAATACGAAGGTGGAGGAGCTGAAAAATGTACAAATATAACGAACTGTTCTAAAGGGATTCTGAAAATAGTTTAAAGGTATAAACATGTCACAGCATACACATAAAACCTACACTGATAAACAGCATCTATACTATAAGAATTGACCTGGGTCCGGCGCCATATAAACTGAGAATATACTTAGGTCAGAATTTCATATTCTTCTGTTCAACAATGAATTAATAAGTGGGATTTGGATTCTATTGAGTTTTATCCTATTGATAAATAGAATTAAAGCATTCTGCATGACAATTTATTACAATGTTTGATAATGGAATAGATTAAAATGAAAGAATTGACTTAAGTATTTTCTCAGTTTATATAGTGCCGGACCCAAATATTGTTAAGTGATTTTTTTCCCCAATTTCTATTAACAGTTTACTCTCATTTCCTCACAGGTAACTTGAATCTGTTGACCTCTGCTTTGAAATGTCCTGACTTAATTATAATTATAAACATATTTCATCAAAATTTTTCTCAAGATAACTCAGATTGTGTGTAAATTCAACTTTCCATTATCTAATAATATTTTTAATTAAATTTTCCCTAAGTTATATTTCCTTAGTAGTTATTCCACGAGAACCTATCTTTTGTTGAAACATACAAAGGAAGATCATACTCTAAGCAATGTTCAAATGAGAATATTAAACAAACAATATAGATCAATTATTAACACTGGGAATCTTACATTAAATTTTAAATCATCTAATAAAATGACATACTGGTAAACAATGAAAGCATTTTTTTTTCTGAATAAAAAAATTTTTAGAAACTGCCATTTTACTTGTAAATAACGTCCTACCTAGAGTATTTTAAACTCTAACATGAATATCCCAAATCTTTTATTCCATACTCTCACACTTCTTTCCAAAAGACCATTAAGTCAGAGTTTAGTTGCTAACCTCGACATAAGTGTTTTTTAAATTGATTACTTAAAAAGACAAGACCTACATTAACTCATACTAAAGATATACACAACATTTAAATTTGCTTCAATATCTCTGTGAATTCTTATTCATTTCTTGGAAAAGGATCAGAGATTCTTCTAATCTACTTAAGTCCACGTGGCATAACTTTGCTTAAAATCAATCAACTAGTCCCAATCTCCTGCCTCCAATCCTATACAATATTTATACATATTACACTTCAATACCGAGATAAGGATTAAAAACAAAATTATGATAAACTGACAGAATGATTATCAGATACAAAAGTATTTGCAACCTAGGGGGTGGCGGTTTAAAAATATCAATTTTGCTAGATCAAGATATTTAGGTTAACTGGCACTTGATTTTTACCTTCATATGATGGTGGTGCTGTGGGTGTTGCTGGATCAGAGGATGGCAAGTTGACCTCAGGTGAGGGGAGAACTGGGACAGAAACTGGCACTGTACCAATCAGTATTGGTTGCCTTACTTTACATGAGGACATCTTACAAGGAACTCTAAGCTGTATATTGAAAGGATTAGATTTAAAAGCCTATAACCAAAAAGGCAAAATAAAAATCTTATCATGCCTCTCTGCTATGTAGTAAAAATGTTAGCAATTTAGACCATTCAATAATCAAAGATTACTAAAATTACCTCAACAATGGCAATTAAGAATATCATACAGCTATCAAAAAACCCAAAATCAAGAACAAATATTTTTAAAAATTTGTATGAGCCCCCTGAGAAACTAGAACTGTCCTAATAGGACAAATATCCCCTGCGGCAACAAAATTTGAAGTAGGGCAAAGACCAAGGTAAAGGTTACAAGATCAAAGACTTTGGTACCGACAGACAGGTCTTGCCATAAGATATACACGTGTGTAATATGACTTTTGGATCAAAAGTTATGGTTAAGGTTATAGTTTTCAAATAAAGGTCAAACATCAAGGTCAAGGGATAAAAAATTTTGGAACCGACAGAAAGGTCTTCCTACAAGAAATACGCATGTGTATTATGGAGACCCAATCTCTTGGTTCAAAAGCTATCGACAAGGTTAGAGTTTTTCAAAAGTAAGTCAAATGTCAAGGTCAAGGTCACAGGGTAAAAAATTTAGGTACTGACAGAAAGGTCTTCTTTCAAGGAATAAACATGTGTAATATGAAGACCCCATCTCTTTTGGTTCAAAAGTTATGGCCAAGTTTAAAGTTTTTCAAAAATAGCTCCAACGTCAAGGTCAAGGTCTTGAGGTAAAAAATATTGGTACCAACAGAAAGGTCTTGCCACAAGGAATACACATATATAATATGAAGGCGCCACCTTGTTTGGTTCAAAAGTTATGGGCAAGTTTTCTGGACAAACAGACAGGCAGACGGACAAGGTGATTCCAATATACCCCCCACTCTGTTTTTCTTTTGGGGGGGGATGAAAATATGCTCATGATTTCTTAAAATATGACCATGTCTATTAAAGATTAAACAAGATCTGTTAGAAGACAACAGAACTTGCAAAGTTAAGGTTTAAATACGGAAAAGTACATTTTATTCTAAAAAACTTCATTTTCATGTCAATTTGTGAATAAGACTGTGCAAAATTAAAGTGTGATCCCATAATAAGCATTATTTCTCTTTACTACTACATAATAAAATATTCATTTTTAAAATATGGCCTAGGTTCAAGTTTTTGAAAATGGATTCTATTGTTCAGGTCAAGATCACTTGAAAAAAGGAAATGTGGGGTCAATCAAAAGCTCTAGTCACAAGCAACACAGTCATTAAAGATGGTAAATCAGAAAGCCATACCTCTTACTATTAAAACAATATGGCCAAGGTTAAAGTTTTTGAAAACTGCATGACATTAAAGACAAGATCATAAAGTTAGAAAATAACATATCAATCAGATTCAAAGATCTATTCACAAAGGACATAGAGCTAAACATTACAGCCAATTACTTCTTACAGTTCAAAAGATCGCCTACACTAAGGTTTTTGAAAATTGACTCTAAGGTCAAGGTCAGGAGGAAAAACCTTTCTACACTATTCAAATGGCCTTATGAGGAATGCACATATGGAATATAAACACACTTTTATAGATTAAAGAAGAGCTATGGTTTAACTGAAAAATTTTTAATCTGACTGTTTAGGCAATTCTACCACAGTGCTGATGCTAGTTATGATATTACCTCTCCTGGATATAAAACATGATGATTCTGACAATGAAACTTTATTCACCTCAACTAATAAACATACCGGCATTTTCATTAATGTAAAGCTAAAATAATCTAATTCGATCTACACATATGCTGACTCACTTGACAAATGAATTCATTTTTATGATAATGTCGATCAAGTATTCCAAATACCCTTTCTCTATCAGATGTCTCATTGTTTATCCTTTCAAACACATTATATTAACAAGAGCAACACCAACGTAGCATATCCCCCTGGTTACTTAATTTGTAACGTGGGCATAACTCACATGACAACATTAGAGGTCTTCTACTCCTCATAATCACCAACAAACAAAATATTTCCATTCAAAAGTTTGTGTCTAATGATTAACAGATATGTCACTTGAACTTCACCTAAATATCCTTAAGATGTATTGGTATGCAAAATATCAGTGCAATATCTCTATCTGTTCCTGAGATAATGAGCGGAAACTGCAAATTTTAAGAAATTCTGTAAGTCCAAGGGGGATAACTCTCACAAAAATTATTGAACAATAACCAAATTGAAATTGACCTTAGTATCTTTTAGATGTATCAGTTATATCAAACATGAATTCAAAAAATAGAATAAGTGGTTCATTTAAAACCATCAATTAAGTCTTAGCATAAAAATGGAAGTAAAATTCAGATTTCAGATTTCAGGACCCAATATACAGCTTTTGCTTTAGTACGTAGGTCAAGGTCACATTAATAAATCTCA
Source organism: Pteria penguin (assembly GCA_035048485.1). NCBI lineage: Eukaryota > Metazoa > Mollusca > Bivalvia > Pterioida > Pteriidae > Pteria > Pteria penguin. The sequence goes on along the minus strand of CM068582.1, from coordinate 25,415,859 downwards.
CTAGAAAAGACAAAGATTAAATTGCTCATATCACTCAGTACTTCATCAGATAATTATATATAGAATTCAGAAACTAATGTAAAAATTTAACTCCCCATCCAATATTACAATTATAAATGTAGCAACTGTTATTTGTTAACTTTCAGTCAATACATGTATACTTGTACCTCTACACTATAATTGATTTCTATTAAATTACATCCTTGTAAAAAAGATGGTGGCAGCGATGGCAAATACACTCCACGACGCAGGTTGAAAGTAGTACCCTGTAAACAATTAATATATTGGCGACATAATGAAAATTGGTCCCTTTTTGGGTGGAAATGTGGCCTTCCAGATGAGAATAGGCTGTCAGAGTATCCTATATACACAACATCCTGGAAGTAAATGAAATTATATTCGTAACTCAATATTATTCATAAGTAAATTATTTGGATGGCAAGAGGATTTAAAACTGTCCCAAAGAATGTAATTTTTCATTGGGATGATATTATCTATTGTCCAGAAAGCAATTGTTCTAAGATTAAGAAACAAGATTTATATGGAAAACACCAGGACCCAAGGACAAGGCCGATGTTCTATTATTGTTTTTTACTTGTCAAATGAATGAGTGTGATTTCTCTGTTACCGACATCGTACAATTCAGTTTATGGTGCAAAAAAAGTATTTTTAGCATTCTAGAAACGCGGTTCACGTGATTTGTTTGTTTCTCACCCAAGTTCATTCTCCATGAACCTAGAAAAAAAGACAGTCATTCCTTAAATGGCTGATGCATTTATTAGATAAATGCGCGTTAGCCATTGTAATTTATTCCTGCATGAAAGCACAAAATAAGACACTAATTACTATTTATATTATGCGCTTAATTTTATCGCCAAAAAATTTCCTTTCCTATTTATAATTAACCACATCATTAAATCATTCCGGAGGGAAGTTATAAATATTGAAAGAAACAGCCGGTGTCTCATGACAACGTAACGTTAACGTCTAGCCAAATGACATACTTTCGTCGAATGTCAAGCACTTTAGCGCAAAATACGATTTGAATGACATCATGTGTGGTTGGAAATGTCGAACATTTCATTATGACGTCTTTAGCATAACAATCAAAAGTCTGCCAAACATTGCTTTCTGTGCTGAAAAGTGGGTCAAATATGGGACGTTATGACGTCACTGCATGAGCAATGTAATTTATACAAAAATAAAATACATATGTCATGAAAGTTTTATCTCCGGCAATTACAGTGGTGGTGCATATATATGGAAATCTAAAAAAAATCTTTGATGAATTAATGATACTACACTTTTCTGAAAGGATGGTTATCACAGTATAGCCCAAAGTATATTAAGGGTAAGTATTTGTTTATAAATTTCCATTTTAATGAAGATACCAACCAAAACACATTAAACTAACTCTAATTTTACAAATACCTGATATAAATTCAGAATAAATTCTTTCACTGTTGTATCCGTGTTATTTACAATGTTGATCTCAAACACAAGAGGTTCTCCGGGAACAAAGCCAGTTTTGTTCACATTCAGGCTTATATCTAACTGTCCTGAAGAAGTACAACAGCCTTCAATTTCTTTCTTCTGCTCAAGGTTAATTGGATGCTATAACAATACAATAAGGAAATGTATAATTTACTCATAGGTGTCAGAAATACAGTACAGCAACAAATATGTTATTGCAATTTAACTTAAATAACCCAAATGTTAAAAACTCAAAAACCTCAAGAAACTCAAAGTAATCATCCAGTGAAGCCTTTCAATTCATTTTATTAACATTACAAGGAAACTTTGAGAGTTTAAATTTATCAATTAAAACCTAAAGTTATTTCAAAGATTCCAGTTCTTAAATTAAGTTCAACGGTAGTAGAATGAGTTTTAATTAACCAGCAAAATATGGGGAAATATTATAGCCCTGTTCCTTAAACAGGTCACATGTTATGATAAGAATTAAACTTTAAATGACAAATATAGGCCTGTGGACCTTCCCATTTATCCCATCTGGGAACGAAATCCAGATTTCACATGAAGTGAAAGGGATGGACTTCCAGCAAACTATCAAATTCCGCTCTGTCTCTAAGATCCCTAATTTAACTATCTGTTACACAGACCAATTACTAGTTTTAATTATTAATCTAATTAAGATTATACTAGAACACTTACTATCGCAGATGGAACAACATTCAGATCATACTGTCTGATAACAGAGAACATTTTCTTTGTATTTTCATTGAACATCCAAGGTCTTTGAATTTGTGCTGTACAACTGTATCGGACATATCCACGACGACCCTCGAAAGAGGAAGGAAGCTCTGAACTCAGTCGGATTTGGAATGGATAGTTAGTCACTCCTGCTGGTATGACAACATGGTCTTGCCCTGTGCAAATTTATGTACTCCAATTAATTCATTCAATAACAACAAAGAAATTAAAAATTAGCAAAACTATATATGTAAGTCAACGAGAACTTTGCTTTCGTATTTTATGTTATTACCTGAAAGAAAAAAGAGGAGTTACTGGCTCAGTTATGTGGCAGAAGTCACCATAGAGCTATACAATACATGAATATAAATAATATACTAGAACATATATCACATTACAAAAATATTTGATTGTAGTGCAATTACGATACCGACTTAGGACGGTCATTTAATTTGACAAAAGCCAAACAAATGGTGTGGTTAACCGGTTTACGGGCCCACCTTCCCACTCACCGTAACAGCAGAACAATCAAAGGACGTACATTTAAAAATTTATAAATAATCCTCCATGTAAAGAACAAGGGTCAACAGGTATCGCATATTGAGAGGTCATAAAAATATAAACACGTAAGGTATTGTAAAATACATAATGGTATAAAAATATATGCGACATCAACATGATAAACCGTGCTCTGCCAGTCTGAAAGCGAGCTAAGACCCTAGATCTGTAGGAGTCCCGACTAACAGTCAGAGGGGACGAGGTTCAGGACCATGTCTCCTCTGAAAGAGGTTTGGACAAGGCCCGTCATATAGTCCCCACCGCCCTGTTAGTCAGCGTGCAACGTTCAAGTAAAAGTCTGCATAAGGCTGTAGAGGGGCCAAATACAAGACCTATAGTCTTTTTGATGATCTCAATATCATATTGTTTATTTATAAGACGTTTGATTATTTTATTACATGATAAAATAACGTTATCGGAGCCTTTTACTTTCCTTAGTTTATATACGAGATCACCGTAAAAATAAGGATGGGAAATTCCATTGGATACATACTGTTGAAAAGAAATATTTCCAAATTTAGATAGAAGTTCTGAATAAGATCTGAAGAATTTGCCGAATGTTTTTCTTAACTTGTGATATCTGTAACCCTGAGTTAAAAGTTTAGTAGTAATTTGTAAATTTTGTTTATGAAAGTCCAAAACATCGGTGCAGCCTCTGACAAATCGAACTAATTGAGATATATAGATACCATATGATGGGAGTCGAGGAACATCGCCATCCAAGTAAGGGAAATTTACATTAGGAAATCCAAAATCCTCACGTTTATCATAAATATTAGTATATATTAGGTGGTTGATAATTTTGATGTTTAAATCTAAGAAAGGTGTAGATTTATCTCAAGTATTAGCTTTATTCAATGTGAGCTCTGGTGGATAAATTTCTGATATAAATTGTTCGAATTCAGGGTTGTCGATAACCAAAATATCATCCAGATATCTACAAGTATTATTGAATTTGTCAATGAGGTCAAAACGTTTTGATTTTTGAAGAGAAACCATAAAATCCCTCTCATAACAATAAAGAAATAAATCTGCTATCAGAGGCGCGCAGTTAGTACCCATAGGAATCCCAACTATTTGTTGATATATCTTGCCATCAAATTGCACAAAAATATTATTCATGAGATAATCTAGTGCTTTACATAATTCCTTGCAAGTCCAGTATTTATATGAAGTATATTGTTTGTTGGAAAAGAATCCGGAGTTATTGGAAGTACATATGTACGTTTTAGATTCTCTGTGAAAACACCATTGTATAAGAGACAGCAACTTGCTTTTAATCAAATCATGAGGCAGAGATGTATAAAGTGTAGAAAAATCAAATGTAGAAATTTGAGTCGCTTTGAAATTTAGCGAAAGAAGTTTGTCTATAACTTCATGAGAATTTTTAATCGACCAAAAGTAATCGATGTTACTATTATGAAATGCGACATCACAATATTTGATAATATGATCTTTTATAGCAGTTAGATCAGACGTAATTCTGATTTCAAACATGTATGTTAAACCATGGATAATTCTAATACTTCCAAATTGGTCCTAGATATTTAATACAAAGCTGGGGTTTTTCCTTCAAGCTTACATCGCAATACAACAAAAAGGTATAGTATAAATAGAATTTAAGAACTCTTTTATCAAGAAATACCATATATATCAAAGTAATACAACAAAATAATCTGTAACTACCTACCAAACAGCAGATTATAATGTGTGTACAAATTAAATATATTAATCTATATGCCTGTCATTAAATCTGCACAAACTCCTCATGACAAGTTGATGATGCCTAATATATTTCAGGGATCAAAGGTCAAGGTTACAAACTAAATACTGTATATAAACTATGAAAACAAGATATAGACAGAAACATTAGGGCTAGTTCTGTCAAACTTTGTACTGATACATGTACTCTTCATGCTGGAAGGATGGTACTTGTTTTTCAAAGTCAGAAATCAAAGATCAAGGTCACACAATAAACACTTTTGATATTAGGTCTGTAATCATTAAACACACCAAACCATTTGGCTAGGACTGTCAAAAAAATTAATACTCAAATTATTGATGTGGAAAGAAAATTATTTTCAATATCAAGGCCACATCTTTAACATTATCAAAGTTCAAGGTTACACATTACATACTTTGTTATTAAACTGAACTTTTAAACAATATACATATAGAACTGTTTGGGCTAAGATTCTCAAACTTAGTACAAATACTCCTTATGCAGAAGGAGTATTTTACTCTTAAATTCAAATACTATGACCTTGATCTTTGACCTTCAATACAAAAGGCATCTTTGAGACTTCATAATTAAATGTACATCCACATTTGAATTGAATCTGATGTATGACATCCAGAATCCATTTTAAAATCCATGTTTTCACCGTAATCTCACCAGTTCAGATGTTCAGATGTTGTGACCTTGATCTCTGACCTAAAAATCAATAGGCCTTTTTTTTCTTAACAATAGATTTGGATGCATGATCCTTGATTTATTTTTCAAAAAACCTTAGTTTACCATATTACTACAAGTTTGTAATTTTGTCAAAATTAGATGTTGCCAATACATTTCTGTGAATAATTTATGCATAAGAAGTCATACGATAGGTTAAAGGATAGCATCTCACGAAATACCAAAATGAGTAAATGAAAAATACTTCCCTTAAAATAAAACTGTCTTCATCTTGCAGGGTTTCGCCAGGTCTTTATCAGCAATGTGACAAATAGAGAAGTGGAATGAAGATATGGTTTTAATCTGATTGCTGCACATTTGAAAACACCAAATGTCCAACAGAGATTCCAATTTCTGACCATCTGATGTCAAGTTCAACCTGTTTATCATATAGCCATCCCAGGCTTCTCAGTACAAAATCAAAAAATTATCTTCATTAAGATTTTTACAGATATTATTTTTACCTTCTAGTCTGTGCAGAAGTTGTTTGTTGAGGCGTAGGTAGATTTCTCGTGTTCTGTATTTTTTTGTATGATCACCCTTCTTTTCATCCCACCAGGATTTCCCTTTACCTTCAAGTTGCAACAAAATTCCTACAAATTTGCAAAATATTCCTAAACTTTGTTTAAGGAAATACAGGAGGCAAAATTAGCTCTATATTGAACACCTTGAGCACAAAAGAAACTTTGAAAGTATCAGAATGTTCTCTAATGACAGTATCCTTTTCAGATATTTTCTTTCATAATTGTACCAAAAACAACAGCACATTTCTAAACTTCTCTCATAAATTTAACTATTTATTATAAGAAACCCAGAAAAATTTCTCTTTACAAAAGATAGTATCTCCCTGGACCATTTTCGCCACAACCAATCAACCCCTGGTCAGATCCATTCAAAAGAGCAACAGTACCAATAAGGGGTATTGAGCACTTTATTAATGCCAAGCCTTTTCAAAATCCTTTTGTATGATCTGAAGGAGAATTAAGTCAATCAAAGTTTAATGCATGTACAACAAACAGTTGTGCAAGCCGCTCTACCCTTTCTTTTCTTTTTTTAAAATATAAAGAAATGAAGAAATGCTAAAAATCTTTTTGCCATTCAAATACTTTACATTTGCAATCCTTTCATTTAACTCAGAAAAAAATAATGAAATTAATGTAACAACCTACCATAAGAAATGAAAGAAATCACCTGAAATGTGCAAAAGAACTATGTCCAAAAAGATCAAAAAGCATAAAAAATCAAAACAACAAATGTTTTTAAGACATCCTTTAGATCTCTTTGATACATTTGGTTTCTTGATCTAAACCCTTTGGGTTTATGCCACCCCATCTTGGATCCACCCTAGATGGATCTAGTCAAAAACAACAGCTTTTGTAGGTACCTTGAGTAATCCATCCCAGCCAAGTTCCATATAAAAATCCTTTCAATGATTGTGAAGAAAAAAACTGAAAATGTAAAATGTTCACAGTTCTACACTTTACTTCACTGGTATTTTCATAATTTGATTGTTTTTCTGCTTCACAATACTTGAATTGACTCAGAGTGATTAATTAATAAAACATCAAGAAGTCAGACAAAAGAACAAACAAAACCAAACTCATTCTATTCCCAATTAATAATGTATTTTAGACAGGGATAATTGCACATGTCTTTTTTCTTGTTATAAAAAAGTTCAATACACATTACCTCAATTTCAATTCAAATCAAACTCATATTGTGTTCACACGAATTAAGAACATTAAATTTGATATATATTCAAAGAGAACTGAATTAATTTGCTTGAACACATGAACCATTCTCATATCTAATTTCAGTCAGCAAGTAATGTTAAAGTTTTTAAAAAGTAGGTTAAAAGTCACAGTCTAAGTAAAAAGTTTGGTGTCAACTAAAAGGTATTGATTTTGTCACAAAGGTAAGAAATATGTATACACGTACCAGTATAAATTTCAAAATTTCAAAGCCTCTCTGTTATTGTCCAGAAATTATGACGAATATTAATGTTTCTGTTATATTGCAAATAAACAAACAAACAGACAAATATATCATGGATTGATATTATGGAACCTAACCTAAATCACATCTGGTAAATGATTTTCCTGTTTTATGGTGAATTTAAATCACATTATAAATTATACTTTGCGAACCCAAAGCGTATCTTATTTACATGTATACATCAGTAGTTTAAAACTGATTAAATCTAATACCAGTTAACTTTGATGTATGTTTGTGTGATGAGGCATTTATTTTGGCATAAAGAGTTGATTTTATTATTTGAAACTCACATTTATCAAATTTTACCATACTGCAGTACAGTGAAATACTAAATATAGTATAGACAGATAGAAGAACAGACAGACATTGAAAGATGGGCCAACATAACTATACATCCCCACTTCTGTTACGTTTAGTTATAAAAAGACTTTATACATGAGCAAAATATATCATTATATAAAAAAAATCTAAAGAATAGAGGTAAATCCTACCATTAACCTTTTTTGGTTTGTCCAGGTGAAGAACAACTTTGCCCGTTAGAATGCTGCCAGCCAGTATGTATCCTCTACTGTTGTAGATTTGAATTGTACACCTCGGCACTGTCATACTTTATGACAATCACTGAAAATGTCATTGAATCTTATAATTCAACTATTTGTGTTATACTTTGGTTTTTTTTTTAAATTTGAATCAAGATGTAGCTAGACGTGATAGGACAGGGTGATCTGTATTAACATACGGAAGCAAATTAGGGCCACGTAATATTTTATTTCATCTTGAAAATTCAAGATACTATCTTGAAAATTCAAGATACTATCTTGCAAATTCAAGACACTATTTTAAAAATTCAACTTACTAACTTGAAAATTCAAGACACTATCTTGAAAATTCAATATACTATCTTGAAAATTCAATATACTATCTTGAAAATTCAACCTAATAACTTGAAAATTCAAGATACTATCTTGAAAATTCAACTTACTATCTTGAAAATTCAATTGTTCATACTCCCTTGAAAATTCAATTTACTATCTTGAAAATTCAAGATACCGTTTTAGCTTGCCGGAACAAATGGCAGGAGACCTAATGTCATAGCTATAGTGTCCGCGTTTACGTTCGTGTCGGCATCCGCGTTGGCGTTGCTGACGTAGACAAAAACCTTGCCCATACCTTAAAAGTATTAAACATGGGACTTTCATATTTCACATGTACATTCCCTGAGACAAGATTTTGTCATTGGTACCATCATTTTTGACCAGCGACCTTGACCTTGACGTTTGACCCACTTTCCAAAAACTGTAACCTTGCCCATAACTCGTCAACTACTAATTGTAGGTCTTTCATATATTTCACACGTATGTTTATTATGGCTAAACCTTTATGTCCATAATTGAATACCTTGGGACCTTGACCTGTGAAGTTTGACCTACTTTTCAAAAACTTTTACTTTGCCTGTAACTCGTCAACTACTGGGAGTAGAGCTTTCATATATTTTAGTTCTAGACTTTTCTGTCTGTACCAAACATTTTGACTCCAGAACTGAGTTTGAATTAAGAAAACATTGAAAATACATGCATTCTCCGCGAAAATCCTGCGTGAGAGCTATATTGTCTGCTGACAACTCTTGTCCACACACTACCAAACAAAAACCAATGATATGGGTAGTTAAGTGCGTAGATGTTGATATCGATGAACATCGTATAAACAAAGAAAACTTAATACGAATTTACTATGAACTTAAGTAACAATGAAATATTGACTAGAATTTTCAAGATAGTAAGTTGAATTTTCAGTATGTTGAATTTTTAAGATAATATCCTAAATTTTCAACATATTATCTTGAATTTTCAAGGTAGTACTTAAGTTGAATTTTCAAGATACTAAGTTGAATTTTCAAGACAGTACCTTGAATTTTCAAGATGGTATCTTGAATTTTCAAGATAGTAAGTTGAGTTTTCAAGACAAATTAAAAAATATATTTTTGGCCCTAATTGGCTTCCGTAGGATCGGGACTTTCACTTATACTGTTTATGGTAATTTTGGCATGGGTGCGCGGAGTAGCAAGTGTAAATACATTGACACTGTCAAATCGAACGCGAAAGTGTCGTTTAGTAAGCCTGGTAGATTCTAGCCTGGTACCCGAGGCCTTCCGATGTGCCAGGCTAGGTAGATTCAAAAAGAAATAAATAGATGTACACTGTATTATTGTGAACTTGTGCAATGAAAAATTAAACTTGGGTTAGGTTTTCAAAGAAAGAGCCACTTTGATTATTTCATTTCCTGTGTGATGTCCCAAAAGTTTCGGCTATATCTTGACCAGTAGCACAAGTTAACTAAGATGCATGACAAACTTCACCAAAAGTATTTATGCCAGTGGACAAGAGATGTCAAGTTACAACAAAATAACAGTTCAAATTTCGATATCGGACTCATCTGTGCATCATTACGCATTATACATGTCAAGGACTTTATTTATAAACAAGCTTGTTTTTAAGTCTTTGTATATGTTTTTAAAAAAGTTAATCACAAAGGAGGGACAGGCTTGGTGTAGTGGTTAAGCGCTTGGCTTGCGGCACCGACGATCCGGGTTCGATTCCCGGGTTGCGTCACTATGTTTAAGAGGTTGGTAATCTCCTGCTTCCATGTCGCGATATAACTGAAATATTGTTGAAAGCGACGTAAAACACCAATCAACCAACCAACCAATTAATCACAAAGGGCGAGGAAAAAGGTACGACTCATTTGTTTGACAATCTTCACCCATTTTGTTGAAAGAATAATCCAAGAAGTATATGCATCTATCAGAAAGTCACCTTCTTTTAATTGGAAGTGTGATACCAAGCCTTCCAGAGTCTTGTGTCTAGTGTAATATAGTATACAGGAAGATCACTATGCAAATAATTGTTTGCAATATAATACTACTTGTACTCGTAAAAATAGTAAATTACGACCAAATCTGTATTTCGAAAATATCAGTAATGGTCAAATCACTCTAAAACAGCAACACTTTTTTCAGTATTGCGCAAACACCCCCCCCCCCCCCCCAAAAAAAAGAAAACAAAAACAAACAAAACAAACCGGGGTGAAAATACCACTTGAAATATTGAAAATCAGCATTGAACTTAAAATCATGGGGTAAATACCCTTTGGACTCAAAAATTATATGGAGCTTTGGTACACAAATGGACTATTCTATTCAATTCACGCAAAGGTTACTCCCAAATTTCAAGTAAACATGCGAGCTCCCGATCGAGCGCTTTGCGTCGTAGTTTTACATCAGGGACTGACTGCCTGTTGCAAAATTTTGGCGCCCCACCCCTTTAAATATCCAATCCCGGATCCGACCCGGATACTGAATAGCAGGATTCGTCCAGTGCTATAAATTCCGCGGAAATGCGAGTCATACAACAAATCTACAACCCGGCGCTAAAAAGTATAATATAGGCAGCAATCAACATCAAGTTTCTTCTATAGAACATTCATTTTAATATTTGCATGATATGGTGTACGTGCATGCTAGCAACCAAGATATTTATTTTTGCTTCAGTCAAAGCCAAATTTTTATTTTCAGGGTCAGAATATTTATTTCCAAAAAGTGAGAGCCTCCCTTCCTCTCAGAATAAAATGGTCATCCCCTTATTGATTAGGGAGATAAATTCATTGATTCGTAGATCGACAAATTATCTTGTTCCGTATTGTGCACGATGTCATTTAAATTATCTCTGCGAGATTAACACAATTTTCATTACAGTTATCATCTTTCCATTTACAGATTTTTGTAGTTACATTTATTATTATCTAGAGCATCATTACTTGCTTTTGTGCCCATAAAGCCATGATCAGTGTAACCGCATTCAAACGAGAACTCCAATGGCTCGTGATCTGACCATTCCTTAAAGTTACGGATTTTAATTTCTTTGACCATATGATAAAACAATTGTCTACAATCAGGTAATCAATAACACTGGACCCCAGATGGTTAAAAAAGATCAGTCGTCCCTTTCCATCACCCACTTTTCTTCCGTTACATATTCTCATCCCAGGTGCTTTGCATAATCAGTGGCGGATTTAGAGGGCCCCGCCCCCCCCCCCTTTTGGCCACATATTTACTAGTAAAAATCCAGATTTTGCACCAAAATGGCTGAGTGGTTTGGCTAATACACATATGCCCCCCCCCCCTTTTTTTCGGAAATCCTGGATCCGCTACTGATTATAGTTAACCTTCTCGCCGTTTGAGTTTACAAGCTTATCCTCTGAATTATGCTTAACCATCATTACGTCACCTTCATAAATACGGTAATCAAGTTTGACATATTATCTATTAATTCCTGTGTTAACAAGAGTATCCGTGAAACTGATGGATGCTCCCCGTACGCCAGTTATACATAAATTGCAGGAAAATGATGACTCAATTCATATTAAAAAAAGAAATCAGTACAACTAATGGATGAGTTAATAAGTGATCTTGATTAATGGTAGGGGCATAAGATATACATATAGCTGCTATAGTGTATGCCAAGAACAATCATATTCTGATTAGTCCCATATCAACAAATATTTGTCTTAAACATTCTCCTTTTTTTATAAATTAAGTTCTATTTTGGTACCTGAAGTTCTATTTTCTGAGTGGCCTTGACCTTTCATAAATGATTACGAATCATCCATGTCTTTATTTCACATTGATCTTAACCTTTGTCCTAAAGCATCCTGTAAAACATTTGGATGAAGTATGATCAAATTCTGATGAAAAGTGTAGGAGATATAAATACTTCATGGTATTTTAATTCATAGTTAATAAGTAACCTTGACCTTTCAGAAATGACCTTAAGTGACCTTTGTCCAACAGCCCTTAATGTAAATAACATTTTTGTGAAGTATGATCAAATTCTGATGATAGGTGTATGAGATATTACTTCATGGTATATTAAGTCCTCATTAATAAGTGACCTTGACCTTTAAGAAATGGCCTTGAGTGACTCAAAAACACTTCACCTAAATAACATTTTAGTTAAGTATGATCAAATTCTTGATGAGCTGTGTAGGAGATATAAGTTCTAGTTTATAAGCGACCTTGACCTTTCAGAAATTACCTTTAGTGACCTTTGTCCAAAAGTACTTAACCTATATAACATTTTGGTGAAGTATGATTAAATTCTTGTGAAAGGTGTAGGAGATATAGGTACTTCATTGAATTATAAGTCCTAGTTAATAAGTGACCTTGACCTCTCAGAAATTACTTTTAGTGACCTTTGTCCAAAAGCCCTTAACCTAAACAATATTTTGATAAAGTGTGATAAAATTCTGATGAAAGGTATAGGAGATAGGACAGACGGACAGAAGGACAGACACATGGACACGACAGTGACTATATGGTCCCCCGAGATTTTTCAGGGAGCATAAAATCGTCCTCCATACAATCACTCAACTCTTCGATTCGGCTATTCAAATCACCTCAAATCACACATACTGAATTCAATGATGCGGATTGTGCTATATCGTATTCTAAACAATCAAATAAATTGATATCATACAATGAAAAGTAAACATTATTTTCATTTTTCCTAATGATCCCCCCTTTTCCCCTTTAATCTGTCTTACAATTGTAATTTTAAAATTACTTCCTGTTCTATAAGTGCTTGGCAAACATGTCATCAGAACAGATGACAACACATGTAAATAAATATATACCTTAGAGAGAAATCAAAGAAATGTCAAAAACCTCAAATGTCCCCTATGAAAGCCAAGACTAGGCCATGTTAATAGTAAACAAACGCAAACCATTCATATTGGCATTTATTTCTTTATAATGTCTGTCATTAATAGTCTCCCGTGAGCAACCCCTCACACACACATTTTTGGCCGATCATCAACCAGTCTCTATCACGTTATGTAACGAAAAAAAATCCATGTTTGCCCCCCCCCCCAACTTTCTTTGTAATGCTTCCTACGGCCCTGACTTACCTTGCCTCCAATATGATGCAGTTGATTATGTTCCGAATGCACTAAACATATGTATATCATAGCTATATCACTGTACAGGATTTGTTCAAATGCCTGAATTGTTGTAGACTCTCACACGAGTGGTAAATTTATCGAATATCAATAGATAAGGGGAAGGAGTTCCCAGAAGCATGCACGGAAGTTAAAGATACCAGAATTTGGGCTATGGGTTATCATACTATAATTCCTGGTGCATTGATCATGTACACTACGAGAATGACAATGTAATATTGGAATTAAAGTTCAAACCAATGTACTGACCGATAAATTACAGGAATCAGTGATGAAAACACATACCCGTGTTTCAAAAACAAACATTTACGCAAAATTCCTTTCTTGTAGAAGACTCTTTCACGTTATTCTGCGGGACTGACATTTTGGTTAACAAATGGTAACGTTTCCCGTAACATTTTTGACGTGATAGTATAATATTGATTGCGTCTTACATCATTTTGCAGGAACAGTGATGACTTTACCATTCAAAACATCAGTTCTGCAATTAATGTTAAAAGATATATTGGGTCCATTGGCGTTTGTATCTTATGTGCGAAAATCACGACTAGACCTTTGCACTTTCACGCGGTGCTGTAACGATGGCAAACTGATTACAGTAACTGTGACCTCCAAATCGAACACGCTCTTATATGTATTTGACGTAATTCTGATCGATTTGTAGGGAATGATTCTGCACTCAAATAGGTCTATCACAAGTGTTCATCGTCAACACAATGCAAAAGCAAGACATGTCCAAATGTTCTTTGTTTTCCCTACACGTCCTGGTCAACAACTAATTAGTTTGTCCTACTGAAATTAAACATCTCATCCGTGATCATTTCTCTGCCGTTGGGCTGCCACCTTGTCAGCAAAGCTTTGGTTTCTCTGTGATCCTTAGAGCTACGCCGATGGGAGTTAAAACTCCGCGCAGGGCCACCCATGCCGGACAGTTCAAAGGGTAGGTGTCAGACGAAGAGCATCTCGCTGGTTGGGGGTGGTGCTAGCATTCCCATCTCGGAAAAAAATCAGCTACAGAAACTTCAACAAGAAATATTAATTTAAAACAGGATATTTCGTTCATGGCATGGAATGGATATTCACAAGGAGAGAGAAATAGAGCTGTCATAACGGGACCAATATCCCTTGTTTGAACCGAACTGAACCAATTGAAACATGCAATAATCTATCCGTTTATAACAAAATATGATAAAAAGAAGAATAGTCAACATAGCATGATAGGAAGCTGAATATTTGGGCTTATTAAAGGGTCTTTTCACAAAAATATTACCTTTGGATTATAGAATTCTTACCATAAATAGACCAAAGAAGCCGGTGTAACATTAAAACTGACCTCATTAAAAACTGACCCGCAGGTCAGTTTTTAACGCTAAATTTGGCCCAAAAGTCGTTGAAAATTGACGCACACCGTTAAATTTTGACTCCCCATGGGGTCATTTTTTTAACAATATAGCATTGAAATAAAAGTTTCTATGGAAGTGTGGTGGACATATGGGATGTCTCTCACCATTCCATCTCATTCCCCCTTCCATATAACCTTTGCTTCCTCCTTCCATATCGCAACTGACACACATGAGTATACAGAAAAAAAATCAATATAAACAGGTGGAAAGGTTTGTGGTTTGTGTGTGATTTCAAACTCGAACTGCATTTCTTAAATACTAGTATACTTTTTATCTCGGGAGAAAATCTATTTACTAGGCAGATTTTTCCGGGGGGGGGTTATTTTGGGAAAAAGTCTTTACTATTTCACCTTTTTGTTTGTCTTTAATAAGCATATGGTCACTGGATAAAGTTAAAAGCATCCACATCAAAGACATCAGCGGATCCAGAACAGAAGTGAGGATCGTAATTATGGAGGTCTTGACTTATGGTCAGCCCCTCTCATTACATATATATATATATATATATATATATATATATATATATATATATATATATATATATATATATATATATATATATATATATATATATATATTTATATATATATATATAATATTTAATAGAAGGATGATTTGTTTTACATGTTTCACATCATAATCAGTGATTAGGAACCCTCACCAGAAACATATAGCATTTGGCATCGTGATTCAACCACTTTTGTATTTCAAAAATAACATCAACGTTTAAAATATGCATATGTGTATCAGAACGTTACTAGTTCTCTTGAATTAATGTCGCTGGGTAATAATGTAAGTTATTATTTCATACACTTGCAAAACATACATGTATTCGACTGATCAGTCCCTTAAAACGGCGAAACGACTCTTGAAAGGCAGCACTTAGAGTCTTTTGTAGTAGCATTTCATTCACAACAAGATATCACGTGAATAAAACAATTGTCGAGGCATGACGTCAAATATACGTATATTATAATTTCTATTTATTTTTATTATCATTATTTTGTTTTGATCGTATTATTTTCAGCATTTTTTCCTGCACAGACCACGTATGAAAAGTCGTCTCGCCGTTTAAAGAACAGGCCAGTTGGAATAATCATGTAAAGGACGCTGTTCGCTCCGGTGTCCATCTGTCCAAAAGTCCCTTATGATTCCTTGACACACTTTATGCAATCTTGAACAATTAATTACTGTATTTGTACACAACTTAATTTTCACCCAAAATGTTGATGATAAGGTTTTAGATATACGCTGTATTAGCATATTCATGAATTAGCGTGAAACCGGCGTGGCCTAGTGGTATCGTGCTGGACTCCTGATCGGGAGGCCGGAGTACGAGTCCCGCTCTGGTCATGCCGGTGTCCTGTCTTTCGGATGAGACAGTAAAAGCCAAGGCTCCATATCGTGGTATGCATGGCACATTATTTAAAGATCCCTCACTGCTTCGGGTGGGTCCGTTGCACAGGTCAAAATTGTATGCTCCGCATCAGGCAGATTCCGTCACCATATACGTGAAATATTCGTGGTGTGACGTTAATTAAAAATCAATCAATGAATTAGCGTGATCTGTGATTGTCCTTCATAATGTCTTCACAAATATTTTGTTAGCGAAATCATTCATTTTAAAACACGAAGATCAGCACTTACTCCGCTTAATATGAATCACGAGAAAATAAGTGCAATCCAGTAAATATAAAATTGGTTATAACTACAAATAAGATCGATTTACGTCGAATTTGAAAATACTTTTACAGGTAATTCATACGAACTTTACTGGGATTTCTAAAATGACAGATCATACTTAGATACAAACATTGACAATTTACTCCCACCGAAAATAACATCATACCGTTGCACTTTCAGTCGATTACTTTTTGGGTAACATGTGCTGTTTCCAAATTATCTTTTTTTTTAAATTATCATTAAGCATATGGACAAGTATATGTCATCTTTCAGAAAATTTGATAATTTGTGAATGAAGCGAATGCAAAGTGTAAATGAAAAACAAATTCATAAATATTACGCTAGAAAGTGAAAAATAGGATATATACTCTAGATTGATTGATTCTTATTTAATATCACTACACGATTATTGTATGCATTTGGTGACGTCATCTGCCTGATGCACCAAGGCTGCTGGGAGAAGAAAGAATCGGATTAGAGCCTCGGCTAGCGAAGATGCCGCTGCATTGTTTAGAAAATTATACCTTTGCAACGGACTTATCCCGAAGCAGTGAGGAATCTTTTACACGCCACGCCTACCGTGGCACAGAGCATCGGTTTTCACAGTTTTATCCAAAAGATAGATAACCGTCATGACCAGGGCGGGACTCGAACCTTGCACCTTTCGATCATAAGAAGAGACCCTTAACAAATTGGCCACACGGGCTCTATACTCTAGATATTGACCAAAACAACCCCCACTCCCCTCCCCTCAAAAAAGGATACTTACCTTCGCATCTCTTCGGTTAATATTTGATTTTCTTGTGAATAATATACAGTTACTGACTGGGATTGAAGGCAATAGATTATCAGTTAACCCCCACCCCCCCCCCTCCAAAAAAAAGGATACTTATCTTCGCATCTCTTCGGTTAATATTTGATTTTCATGTGAATATTATACAGTTATTGACTGAAATTGAGGGCAACCGATTATCAGTTAAACTCGAAGACAAACAGTTATCATCAGAGGCCGAATTTTCTAACAATTCCTTAGACCGCTTTATATCAACAGCGGTTCTATAGAATTTATTTAGAAATTATTTCATAGGATATGACAACACAGCATAATTACCATGTAAAAAGTTCATAATTGTATCAAGTGTCACAAATGACGAAACAAATATAAGGGACGAATCTACTACCGTATAATTAATCTACGCGCATTGATTGTTCCAGATATTTCCTGTACAAAGACATTTTATAGGCTATTAAAGTTTGAAATTTGACCCTACCTCTAATGACCAGTCTTATTATCAGATAATCGAATACCCACACTATGTTATAAACCGGAGTTCGATTTTTTTCATAGGGAATCATTAATTAATGTTGAAATATAAACACCCCCTTCCCATTGTCTCAGCAAAAACATCCCTCTTTATTTAACAAAAACAGACAGTGTACCTAGCTTGTATTGTAATAAGGAAATTATCTCCACATGGGGTCGTTTTTAATGTTAAAATTTGACCCCACCTCTAATAACAAGTCAAGTTCATTAAAGTCACACTACATTTTAAGCAGGAGTTCGATGCTTTTTTTCATATGGAGTCCGGAATTAATGTTGAAATATGAACACCCCCCCCCCCCCATCCCCTAGTTATAATACCTGCATCGTTTCTTCAAATTGTCATTGTTTATCCAACAAACGCACACAGTGTACTTGGCTAAATACTTGTATTGTTATAAGGAGATTGTATCGACATGGGGTCGTTTTTTTAATGTTAAAATTTGACCCTACCTCTAATAACAAGTTTTCAAGATTAATAAAAGTCACACTATATTCTAAGCAGGAGTTCAATGCTTTTTTTCATATGGAGTAATGAATTAATGTTGAAATATGACATCTCCTTCCCTTCCCTAGTTATAATCCCTACATCGCATCTGCAGATTTTCACCTTTTATCCAACAAAAGCACACAGTGTACTTAACTAAATGCTTTATTGTAATAAGGAGATTATCTCGACATGAGGTCGTTTTTAATGTTGAAATTTGACCCCACCTCTAATAATAAGTTTTCAAGTTTATTAAAAAATTTTTGAAAGTCACACTATATTTTAAGCAGGAGTTCGAAGCTTTATCATATGGATTCATTAATAAATATTGAAATATGACCCCCCCCCCTTTCCCTTCCATCCCTCCAACCCCCCTCCAATTATAATCCCTGCATTGTCTCTGCAAAATATCACTTTTTATTTAACAAAAGCCACTTGTTTATAGCTAATGAAATATCAATTCTAACAGACAACGCGTCTAATGAAATCGAAATTTGCATAATATTCTACATATGATGTCATTATCCAACGTAAAATGTAGATCATGCTGTAAATGACTCGTGTGCAAATGAACTGCATATTTCAAAGGAGCATTATACGCAAGAGTCAATTTTTAACGTTAAAATATGACCCAACACTGCGGGTCAATTTTCAACGAGGGTCACATTTTCATGCGAGGGTCACTTTTTCATGCGTGGGTGGGGTCATTAAATAACGGACCGAGTCAATTTTCCCGTGGGTCAGTTTTCAATGGGGTCACTTTTTAATGTTACACCGGCGTGGCGTAGTGGTATCGCGTCGGACTCCTGATCGGGGGGCCGGGGTTCGAGTCCCGCTCTGGTCATGCCGGTGTCCTGTCTTTCGGATGAGAGTAAAAACCGAGGCCCCGTGTCGTGGTATGCATGGCACTTTAAAGATACCTCACTGCTTCGGGTGGGTCCGTTGCACAGGTCAAAATTGTATGCCCCGCATAAGGCAGATTCCGCCACCATATACGTGAAATATTCGTGGTGTGACGTAAAACAAAAATCAATCAATCAATAGACCAAAGAAGAGGTATAATAAAGGAAATGAAAACTCCCACGCTGACCATTCATACCAGTTACTTTTTGGGTGGGGCAGGAAGTCCATGGATATATCACATAAAGATAATTACATGTAGAATATGGGGAATGACACTGCCCCCCTCCCCCGACTTTTACCATACAACTTTATTGTCATGAGGGATAAGAAAATATATGGTTTAGTGGTGGGGATCTGAGCCAGTTTTGAAATAATTGACAATTTGTGATTCCTTAAATGAGGAGAATGACCCTGGGAATCCCCGCCTTTAACCATACAGTTTGAGATAATTCATGATTCCTGAAAAGATGGGGTGATGAATGGCCCCGGGGATCCTCGACTTTTACAATTCAACATGTCTTGTCATGAGGAATAAAAAATACATGGTCTAGGGGTGTGATCTGCAACGGTTTTGAGATAACTGAAGATTTTGGGGGACCCCTGATTTTTATTATACAACTTGTTTTGTCATGAAGAATAAGAAACTATATGGTTTAGGGGGATCTGAACTATTTTTGAGATGATTCAGGATTCCTGGAATGAGGAGGATGGGGAAAGACCCTGGAGAGAGTCGAATTTTACGACAGAACTTGTCTTGTCACAAAGAAAAAGAAAATATATGGTTTAAGGGTGGGGATCTGAACCATTTTTGAGGTAATTGAAGATTCCCGAAACAAGGGGGTGAGGAATGACCCTCGAAATCCACGACTTTTACCATACAACTTTGTCATGGGAAATAAGAAAGTATATGGTTAACGGTGGGACATTGCACCAGTTTTGAGATATTTGAAGATTTTTGAAATAAGGGGGAGGGAGCTGGGGAATGACCCTGGGGACCCCAGATTTTCATTATACTTGTTTTGTCAGGAGGAATAAGAAACTATATAGTTTAGGGGTGGGGATCTGAATTATTTTTTAGATAATTCAATATTCCTGAAGTGAGGGGGATGGGAAATAACCCTGGGGTCTCCCAAATTCTACAATATAATTTGTGCTGTCATGAGGAAAAAGAATATATGAAGTTTAGGGGTGGGGATCTGAACAAGTTTTGAGATAATTAAAGATTTCTAAAAGGAGAAGAGAGGCGAATGACCCTGGGGATGCCAAAATTTTACGGTACCACTCGTCTAGTCATGGGGAATAAGAAAATATATGGTTTAGGGGAGGGGATCTGAACTATTTTTGAGGTAATTAAAGATTACTGAAATGAGTGGAATGGGGAATGACCTTGGGAATCTCCGACTTTTAAGATACAATTGTCTTGTCCTGAGGAATAAGAACATATATAGTTTAGGGATGGGGATATAAACAACTTTTGAGGTAAACAAGAATTATGGTATGTGTGAACTCTGACCTTGACCTTGTAGATATCACCTTAGTTCAAGGTCATAACACACCCTTGGGTCATAGATAACAATTGTGCAAAATATAATTTCCCTCCTACATATAAGGAAGAAACTGTGGCCCAAATAGGAATTCTGTTGGTTTGTGCACTGTGACCTTGACTTTGCAGATATGACCTCAGTTCAAGATTGTGACGTATTTCGAGAAATCTGTCAAGGGATGGATCCAGGGAGGGGGGACAGTGAATCTCCAGACAGGAGACCCTCCCTTAACAAACTACTTCTTTAGACCTGCTGCAAAGACAAAACAAAGTAATTTTGAAAGACATTTGAAAAAGCGTTGTTGTATGATATCATTCTTAATAGCCAGGTTTTGACACTTGTGTTTAGGTCTTTCTCATCTTCGCAAGCCAAAGGCTCCGCTTCGTTCTACTGCACTACGTAGTGCAATAGAACGAAGCGGAGCCTTGGATTGCGAGGATGGTCTTTCTGGACTTCATAGTTTTCTAATATTTTCTTTGATTTCGAAAGTGCAGATTGCTTAAAATACATAAACTTCGTGTGCTTTTTTCAATATTTAGGAGGGTAAAAATGTAAAGGAATTGCAAATATAAATCTAAAATTATTTGAAGTTGTTTTTCATTTCTTTTTTTATATTACAAAAGGAAATGATTTGCTTTATTGTTATGTTACTACAAAGTTATGCTCCGACTCATTCAAACGAAATACAAAGGACTTGGATGAATTTTGACATGAATAATGAAAAACCCAATGTTCCCTACATAAGTTGTTGTATTTCAGTAAGATCCCTCAGGAGGTGGATCCAGGGCATGGTGACATAGGCCCAGAGGAGAGTACTCTCCTTTTACAAGCTTTTTCATTAGATTTGCTGCATAGGCAAAAGTGAACGCATCAGAATGACCTAGCATGCCTATTCTCAAGTATAGTTTTTTTTTTTTATTTCATTCTGAAATCATTTCTAGACTGTGTGAATTTTTCTCATTTTCATACTTAGACTTATTGTTGTCTACCGGTAGGTATGGTCAGCTACACAATACCCTCTATGACAAACGGAACAATTTCTACTTCCATATCACAAATGTTTCCTTCCTGGGTAGCAACACCCCGTCATTGCCTATATATGGCGTTTTGATTTCACATCGTATACGCATATTCCACTTATGGGTGTTTTGTTCTGTGAGGAAGTTCTATGGTCGACATGAAGATATTTTTTCAACGGGTGAAAACGCTCACTCCTTTCGGGCACCTGTTCTCATCCCATTTCGGATTCGCAAAATGGTTTATACTGTCATTGGAAATTAAATTCTTAATATTATTGTTAAGAATTGTAAAGCAAAACACTTAAAGAATTAATACTACTTTTGAATATTAAACTGGGATAAGGATGATCGATTGATTGATTGATTTTTGTTTTACGTCACACCACGAATATTTCACGTATATGGTGACGGCGGGATAAGGATGTGTTCAGATGATAGAAAGGGCCCATTTTGGCCTCTTGTTTTACATATCTTAGTATGAATTAAATGTATCTTTTATCTAAATATATGCAAGTCCATAATTGAACAAGAGACGCTAAATATATGCAAGTCCGTAACTGAACAGGAGATGCTCACCCCTACCGGGCACCTGGTCCCGCTCTAAATTTCATGGGTCCCTGAATGTCCACTGTGGTACATTGTTGTTAACGTCACACTTCCTTTGCAGTGCGGAACTCGTAAAAATGTTCCTCGCAGAGGGTTTGACTTAAATGTTATTATACCGTTTTTCCTGATGTCATGTGGCAGTGGTACTGTCTATACAGTGTTTGTTTACATTGATGTATATATACAGTGCTGAATTATATATGTTTCGTCTGTATGTAAGTGCATTCAAGGCGGGTGTGGCTAGCCAAACAAGAGACGCTCATTCCTCCCGGGCACCTGGTCTCGCCTCTGAATTTCAGGGATCCGTAAATGTCCGCTGTGGTACATTGTTGTTAGTGCCATTGTCATGTGACACCAGTTTCGTATTTTACATCTATGTCTGACTAAGTTTGAGATAAAATGTTGAACACTTTACATTTCAGATTTAACAATTAGGTAGAAGTTGGATATGTTATCAATCCACCTCTACCGGCATATATGCATGTCCAGAGCTTCAGAAGGCCATCAAAATATGTAACAGCTGTAGAAACCACCTATATCCAGAAATACTTTAAACACTTAAATGCAAGGTCACTTGACCAAAATACAGGTTCTTCAAGGTATGTCAAAGGTCACTAGCTCAAAATAATTGATACCAACTGAGAGGTCTTGGGTCACAATACATCTAATAGCCTTTGTATAATAATTCTCAAATTAATGACATTAAACATATTAATTCATTCACATTTTAATCTCATTCTTAACTGTTGCCAATAGCTTCTGGCAGGTGAGCAGAAATCTGTAATATGCCAGTGGTCCTGAACTTTGACACAAAGTTAAAAAGTACCTTTCCATCAATCATTATCAAATCTATTTTGAAGTATGTATAATTGGAAGACACATGGATGTATTGGCATAAAGGGTGCCATTACAAACGAGAATGCCAATATTACTTTATCTTTCCCTTACAAAAGGACTACATAAACTCCTCATAAATCATGTGTATATAATTGATCATAATTCACGATCAGTGGGTTATTCCAGAGATTTGGAAGTAGGGGGGGGGGACCAAACAACACTAAACACTGTTGAAAATTACTTTCCTTGTATTCTTCTGGATCTATCACTGAATTTATAACAATAACACATAACGAAATTTTACTTTATTAAATTGGATACATAAAATAGTAACAATACAGGGGAACTACAGATAACATTGGATCCTCTGACTGGGTCTACCTCATAATTGGTATAATTACACACTTCCTGTGTAACACTTATGGTTCTCGTTATTGGCAATTTCTGCCAAAACAGACAAAGCTGCTTGGAAGGTGGAAAAACACGCACAACGATCCGATAAAGGGATAATCAAAATGTTTAAAACTAAATTCACTTTGGCTCATTAAAACACATGTACATCTGTACTTTAATTTGCTTACTTTTCATAAAGTATTGTTAAAAAATAAATCAAAACAAGCAAATTCAGAGAATTGTGATCCCCCACTTTGGGGGTTCTATCGGTAAGTGTGCAGCGATCTGTGACATATTGTCATGTTTGTGCATGTCTACAGACACACATGCCAAATATGAAGGCCCTACTTTTACAATTAAAAAGTTACACTGAAGTAGGTCACTGGTCACATGATAAAAAATTGTGGTACCAACAGAAAGGTATTGCAATTTGGGACACATATCCCAAATATGAAGGCCCTACATCTTATGGTTAAAAAGTTACATTGAAGTAAGTCAAAGGTCAAGGTCAAGGTCACTTGATAAAAATTCTGGTACCAACGGAAAGGTATTGCAATTAGGGACACACATGCCAAATATGAAGGCCCTACGTTGCATCTTACGATTAAAAAGTTATGACCAATGCTAAAGTTTCTGTGACAGACGAACAGATGGAATGAGATTTAATGTCCCCATGCTTTTGCGAAAAAAGGGGGACAACAACAAAACAATGTCATTGCCTATTTAGATACTGAAAACTAGACCTCCCTGCAAAACAGGATTAATCCCCCATGAAACATGACCTTGGATGGACAGCACCATATCATAATACATTCTGTTGATAATGGGCATATAAAAAGTAGTCAACCATGAAAAAATTCACCTAAGTCTGTATTAGTAAATAAGAATGATGTGTACCAAGCTTCAGTCCGATAATTCAAAGTATGTGTTGAAAAATCATGGAAAACTTTCATTTCTTCAGACAGACTGACATAAAAAACCAAAAACATTATTCATTGTGAAGAAAACAAAAACTTATATCATATTCCATCTTTTTGTTCCTCACAAACAGAATTCCATTACATTTATCTATGAATATTACTTCCTTTATATCACATGATATAATATGGTATGCATACAATATGTGTTTGCTGGTAGTTTACTTATATGACAATATTCATATGATTCACAATCATGATAAGTATCCTATAGATGTTATCCTTATCATTTCATTGTACTTTTAACATGTAAGCATTAGTGAATCATACAATACCAGTAGTTTAAAATCTGTTTGAAAGAAAATTCATGAATACAGTATACAGATATATTCAGATAAAACCTCTTTACAATCACTATGTACATTTTTTTTCAATGGAACAACAAACTTTTTGTCACCGTATGGTAAGTCCATTAAACAAGACACACTGTATGGTAAGTCCTTTAAACACGATCAACTTTGCTAAATACTGAAGATTTTGTTTCTTAAAGATATTATATTTTGACACAAGGACTATGGAATTAATAAATCAATTATAATTCTTTTAGACGAAGCATAATTTCCTAAGAATTGGTGAAGCAAAGTGAAAAATATTCTTATTAAAACAATGAATAATACAATCTTGGACTTAACAGAAAGTTGAATATCATTCACTTTTTATGATGCGACTGTGCTACATCAGTCAGAAATGTATTGTTCCACTCTACAAAATGCAAAACTTTTCCTGTTTTACAAGAAAATATATACCAACTTATAAATATTCATTACTTTTGAATGTGCATATATGGATGTATCCATGGTTTATACAGTGCACAAAAAACTTTTTCAAGCATGTTTTCCTAATATTTTTGTTACCAATATAATGTTTTTCTTTCCATCAACTATACAAAGAATGGTGGCATTCATATTTCAATTTTTAAGCTCTTCGACAAAAACAATTACGTATTTATCATATAACTGAAACTTTTTTCAATGGCTTTTATTTTATTTTCAAGCACTTCTTCTTCTAAATCTAAATTATTAAAGTGCTTTTCAAGGTTTATGCAAAAAATAGTATCGGGTGATATTTAAACAAATGTCTCAAAATGCTAGAATAAGTGAATTACTAGTCTGAAATATCAGACCGATGCTTGTAATTTCTATGTACTAACATAGATAGAATGCAGTAGTCAAGTTCACAGATTTTATGGTAGAAAACAATTACTTCTGTTATATCTTTTGGAAAATCCTACACATACCAGTATGTTTGTTTGTTTTGGAACATTAACAATTCAAACATTTCCAACTTAAATTTCAGATCTGCTGCACCATAAAAATTTTGTTTGAATCTTGTACAACTCATATTCTACCATGATGAAGTGGAAAAATAATGAAGCATGATGGTATCAAACAGTAACAAAATACAAGTAATATAAGCATAAAGATTATTCATTATTATTCATCATTATTCATCAATGGTGGCATTTGCTTGAATTCATAATTTTTTCCCATGCAACAGGTTTTTTTTTTCTATGCAAAGGATTCATCCCAAGTGATGAAATATATTTTTTGCATCCTGACTTATACTGTGACACAGAGTCTTGATTAACACTACCTCCTATGAAGGATGGATAAAGAAGACGAAAGATGATAATCACCTTACGTAAGTCTGAACTGACAGCATAAGTGGTATAAAAAGAGCAACACCAACATAGCATATGAGTCCCCCCCCTGGTTACTTTTGTAATGTGGGCATAACTCACATGACCATATTTGAGGTCATCTACTCCTCATAATCACCCACAAACAAAATTTTTCCAGTCAAAAGTTTGTGTCGAATGATTAACAGATATGTCACTTCTCTTCATTTAATTTAGACATCAGTATTAACTGACACAATACAAAATCAAAATAAATATGCCAAAGACAGGTATCCTAAATATAACTTATTAACTTGACCTAGATGTATCTGTACACCAAATATCAATTCAATATATCTAGCTGTTCCTGAGATAATGAGTGGAAACTACTAATTTTAAGAAATTTTCTAAATCCAAGGGGGATAACTTTCACAAAAATTATTGAACCATAACCAGATTTGAACTTGACCTAAATATCCTTTAGATGTATCAATATATCAAATATAAATTCAATATCTTTATTGGTTCCAGAGATAATGTGCTGACACTGCTAATTTCAAGAAATTCCCTAAGTCAAAGGAGAACAACTCTGACAAAAAGTATTGAACCATAAGCAAATCTGAACTTGATCTAGATATCCAACAGACCACCAACAGCAGCAAAACAATATGCCCCTCCTTCTTTGAAGGGGGGCATAAAAAGGAAAGCATTTGACTACTAATGTAGTTTAAATAAACTTTGCTCTTTGATTAATACCACCCCAGGATTATTTCAACTAACTGCAAAAAGCCATTACTGGTGGTGGACTAAATCAGAATTTAATAAGCAGTCCATTTCTCCTGAACCAAGCAGGATTTGAACTCAAATTCCACACTTGCAGCTAGTAAATGACATTGTATTGACCATAGTCAGAGGGAGATAACTTTGATCATGCCCAGTTATCAATAAGGAGAAATAGTTGATCATACGTAGAAGCTTAACCAGTTGGTATGATCAATTCAGGTTGCTCAGTATTTAGTCAGCAAACCTCTGATCATTTTCAAAGGTTTCTGGTGTAGCTCGAATCACTGTGAATATACAAGTATTCATCGTAATTCAAATATGCTTGGTCCCTTTGATCATATTTGATTCAACTTGTAACTTTTGATCAGATTTGGTTGTAGTCAGGAGGAGCTAACTCTGCTGTGTCGATAGGTACAGGCATCTGATTGGAATGTTGTCTCCAGTCATAAAATGGGTAAGATGGGGCCCACGTTTCCTCTCTTACTGTGTGTTCGTCATCATCTTCATCCCTCATTGACTGACGGCCAAATACGCACTCCGAATACGAAGGTGGAGGAGCTGAAAAATGTACAAACATAACGAACTGTTCTAAAGGGATATTGAAAATAGTTTAAAAGTATAAACATGTCACAGCATACACATAAAACCTACACTGATAAACAACATTATCTATATTGTAAGAATTTACCAGATCTAAGTGAGTTTTTTTCCCAATACCTATTAACAGTTTACTATCGTTTACTCAGAAGTAACTTGAATATCTACAGAGCTCTGCTTTCAAACGTCATATATATTTCAAAGTAATTTTTCCTAAAATAACTGAAATTGTGTACGGTCGAACTTCAATAACTCGAAGTCCTCGGGACCTACAAAATTACTTCGAGTTTCGGAAAGTTCAAGTTATCGGAGGTAAGAAAATTCCCACCAGATCGAGAGTGAAAGATCGAACTTTAAAACAGCTCATGTACTTTTAACTAAGTCTCACTGTAATACTAGTAGTAGACGTGAAATACAACATGAAGGAGAAGTAATACTCTCAATTTATTTTAAATGCAGGCCAGAACAAAACATAAAATCATAGCACATGGTACAGTACCTTAGATGTTTTATTTATGTGTAACTTTATTAATGTTGATAACTGTTAAAAACTTGCAGCTTGTATAATTGGCGACAATTTTCACCATTAGCAATCAAAAATCGCATTCTGTCATAATTACAGCAGTTAACCTTAACGATCGATTGCACAACAATTGGTCAGTTAATCCGTCAAGCTTGAACATACACAGCTATGAAATTTTAATCGCTGTGTAAACAAACCAATTAGTTTCCGATCCTGTCATTTGCTTCGAGTTTTCGAAGGTGAATTTAGTGTAAAATTGTCATCGGGACCTGAAAATGACTTCGAGTTTTCGGGGGTATTCGAGTTTCAGAAGTTGGAGTTTGAGAAGGTAAATAACGTTAAAATATTCGAAATGTTCTCGGGACCGCAAGATAACTTCGAGTTTCAGGGGGTTTTCGAGTTATCGAAGTTCGACTGTAATTCAAATTTTCATTTTCTGACAGTATTTATAATTTCCGGAAGTTATTTTTCCTTAGTTAATATTCTATGAGAACTAATCTTTTGTTGAAATGTACAAAGGAAAATATGGTACTCAAAGCAATGTGGAATGTGAACATTAAGCAAACAAAAGGGATCAATTAATAACATTTGGAATCTTATATTGAGCTTAGATCCTTTAAAAAGATAACATACTGGTAATGAAAGCGTTTCTTTATTCTTTTTTTATGTTACTTTATTTCATTTTTATTTGTTCTTTTTTTTTTTTTGACACAAGAAAATTGGAAACAGCCATTTTACTTGTAAATAATGTCCTAGCAAGAGTATTAACTCTAATATGAATATCCCTGATCTTTTAATCCATATACTCATACTCCTTTACATAGACCATTAAGTCAGAATTTACTAATGCTAATCTTGACGTAAGTTTTTTTTAAATGGATTGCTTAAAAAGACAAGACCTACATTAACTCATATAACAGATAAACACTACATTTTGCTTCAATATCTCTGTTAATTCATATTCATTTCTTAGAAAAGGATTAGAGATTCTTTTACTCTATTTAAGTCCAAGTGTCATAACTCTCCTTAAAATCAATCAACTAGTTTTAAGTTAGGCCTGCCTCCAATCCTATACAATATGTACACTTCAATACTGAGATAATGATTAAAAACAAAATTATGGCAAACTGACAGAATGATTATCAGATGCAAAACTATTTTGCCATTTAGTTGGGAGGGGGGGGTTGTTAAAAATATAAATTTTGCTAGATCAACGTACATGTATTTAGGCTGACTGCCACATGATTTTTACCTTCATATGATGGTGGTGCTGTGGGTGTTGCTGGATCAGAGGAGTTGACCTCAGGTGAGGGGAGAACTGGGACAGAAACTGGCACTGTACCAATCAGTACTGGTCGCTTTACTTTACATGAAGACATGTTACAAGGAACTGTAAGCTGTATAAATTAAAAGGATTACAGTCAAAAGCTTTAGCAAAAAGGCAAAATAAAAATCTTATCATACCTCTATGCCATGTTGTAAAAATGTTAGCAGTTTAAACCATACAATAATCAAAGATTACTAAAATTACCTCAACAATTTATAATATCACACGGTTATCAAAAAACCCAAAATCAAGAACACATATTTATGAAAATTTATATGAGCTCCCTGAGAAACTAGAACTGTCCTAACGGGACCCCTTCCACATTCCCCCCCACCCCAACCTGTGGCAACAAAATTTGAAGTAGAGCAAAAACCAAGGCAAAGGTAACGAGGACAAAGATTTTGGTACCAACAGGTCTTGCTATAAGGAATACATGTGTAATATGAAGGCCCATCTCTTTGGGTTCAAAAGTTATGGCTAAGCTTAAAATATTCAAATAAAGGTCAAACATCAAGGTCACAGGGTAAAAATTTTGAAATCGAGAGAAAAGTCTTCCTACAAGGAATAAACTTGTATTATGAAGACCCAATGTCTTTTGGTTCAAAAGTTATGGCCAAGGTCAAAGTTTTTCAAAAATAGCTCAAATGTCAAGGTCAAGGTCACAAGGTAAACAATTTTTGGACCTAGATATTGCCAAGATGTATCTGTATACCAAATAGCAATTCAATGTCTTTATAGCTTTTTTTGTTCCAGAGATAATGAGCGGAAACTGTAAGTGGACAGATCAACAGACTGACCGACAGCAGCAAATTAAAATTCAAAATATGTAAAATTCAGAAACTTATGTAAAAATTTAAAACCTCATCCAAATTTACAATTATAAATGTAGCAAATGTTATTTGTTAAATTTCAATCAATATATAAACCCATACCTCTACACTATAATTGATTTCTATTATATTACATCCTTCTAAAAAGGATGGTGGCAGTGATGGCACATACACTCCACGACGCAGGTTGAAAGTGGTGCCCTGTAAACAGCTTATATATTGGCGACATAATGAAAAGTGGTCCTTTTTTGGGTGAAAATGTGGCCTGCCGGATGAGAAAAGGCTGTCAGAGTATCCTGTATACACAACATCCTGGAAGTAAACGAAATTACATTTGTAATTCAATGTTACCCATAAGTAAATAATTTGGATGATAAAAGGATTAACTGTTCCACAGGATGTAATTTTTCATTAGGATGATATTATCTATGATCCAAAAAGCAATTTGTTCTAATATTAAGAAACAAGATTTATATGAGAAACACCAGGACCCAATCTACAGCTATTGTTTTAGTATGCAGGTCAAGGTCACCTAAATTAATCTCACCAGAAAGGAATTCTCCAGTGGAAATGTTTTGACAAAGATTGAATTTTTAAATTCACATAGTACTTCATTAAATAATTATATGGTAAGCAAATCTATAAAAATCTTTGATGAATTAATGATATTACATTTTTCTGAAAAGATTGTCATGTATATAAAAAGGAGAATGTACTGAAAGTAGATTTAGGGTAAGTATTTGTTTATAATTCACCATTTTATTAAAGATACCTACCAAAAACACATTAAACCAACTCTAATTTTACCACAAAAATCTGACAATCGGGTCACTTTCATATTGACAGCAATACGTCTATACCCATAAAGTTTTAATCAAGTTAGATGAGAAACTTTATACTAATTACCTGATTCAAATTCAGAATAAATTCTTTCACAGTTGTATCTGTGTTATTTACAATTTTGATCTCAAAAAGAAGAGGTTCTCCAGGAACAAAGCCAGTTTTGTTCACATTCAGGCTTATATCTAACTGTCCTGAAGAAGTACAACAGCCTTCAATTTCTTTCTTCTGCTCAAGGTTAATTGGATGCTATAACAATACAATAAGGAAATGTATAATTTACTCATAGGTGTCAGAAATACAGTACAGCAACAAATATGTAATTACAGTCAAACTTCAATAACTCAAACACTGAAAACTCGAAAACCTCAAGACACATCAAAGTAGTCATACTGAAATCTTTCAATTCATTTTATTAACAAAAGGGAAACTTTAAGAACTCGAATCTACCAAACTTGAAGTGATTTCTAACTTTTACTTTTAGTTCTTAAAGTTCAACTGTAGTAGAATGAGTTTTAACCAGCAATTTCATGAAAATTAATGAAACAAACGATTAAATGCTAACTACTTTATATAGATGTTATGTAAAAGAAGAAACTGCTAAAGGCAGTATGGCCAGATTGCAAAGCATTTTAAAACAATTGTTGAAAGCAGAATGTGTTTTGAAACACTATGCCAACAGAAGCAACAGAGAAAAATATAATCTATTTTAGTATAATGTATAAAGTTACAAGGTCATTTAACTTGATGACATCTGCCACAGCTTCATTTGTTGAATGAGCATGCATAACATAAAGATGTCTTTACCTCCTGTGGTGCGACAACAAGCAAATGATTGTACAAACTGACAGAGAAAAGCTACAAGCTGGATATTAATGTTTCACTATCCTCTCAACGCCTTTAATGGACTTTTGTTGAAACTTGCACTACACTATTCAACGTCAAGGTCACAAAGGTGGCCAAGTATAGAGCTCATCAATGTTCATCTGTGTATCTAATTCTAAGTTTCTCTATGTAATTGATTTATACTCTAAAATGCATTTCACCTTGAAACTCAGTATCGAAGGTCAAGATCCAAAACCTTGCAATAGATAGAGTTCATAAATAATCAACCAATGTTTGAGATTTGAAAGATCTAACTCTTATAATTTAACTTCGTTGCGGGGGGAATAATTATGCATTTGGCCTTAAAACAAGGAACCTTTAAGGTCAAGGTCACAAAGGTCATTCAGGGATACAGTCCATCAAGTGCTATGTACGTGTGTGGTTTGAAAGATCTTATTCTCATGATCTTTCTGTACTTGAAGTAAATGTACACATGTTTTTTACCTTGAATCTGGGAACCTTTAAAGTCAAGGTCACCAGGACTAGTGCTCATCAAAATCAATCTATGTATGAGGTTTGAAAGACATAACTCTCACAGTCTTTCTGAAATTCAACTAAAGTCAATTACACATTTGACCTTGAAACTGGTAACCTTCAAGGTCAAGATCAAACAAAAAAGTTTCAATGGATAAAGCTCATCTAGGATTATCTACATGTGAAGTTTGAAAGAGTTACTGTCAATGGTCTTTCTGCAATGAACTTAAACTCAAGAGCTAAACCAAATTGTTGATGCAGACTGACAGACAAAACATGATGTAACAGAACAGCTGTATTATCCAGAAATATTTTCACCAAACCAAATTTTCTGTCAACTTTGTGAAATGTGTACCACTATAAGGACATTATCCAAACCAACCCTCCCCCGTCCACCTCTAAAAAAAACCCCTAAAACAAACATAGAGAAATATCAAATCATGTGCAGAATTAAACTTTATTGATCAAGGATCCGAGATTGCTTAATGACGGGCTGGGCACGGTTTTTTTGATAGTAGCATATCATTTTATAAACGTTTCTTGTATAAAAAAGTTTTATAACCTCTCTTCTTGAGAAACCTGTTGATTCTTGTTCTCTATATTGAGGATTGATTATAAATTTTTAAATGTGTGTCCTTTGATTGTGCTGCTTTTGCAGTGAATGGGAAGGTGGGCATCCATAAACTGGTTAATCACACCAATTGAGTGACATTTACTACTTTAATTGACCGTCTTAAGTCAGTATTATAACCTCAGCACAATTAAATCAAATATCTTTGTAATGCTGTTTTTCTATGTGTATTTTACTATTATCATGGTTTGTGTGCGTGTCCTTGGTGATTTATGTCATACAGCTTTGTCAGATGTTTTCGGTTTTCTTTTTTAAATGACAAGCAGGCAAATTGCAGAATTACTTTGATAATAATTGTAACAATTAAGTTTTATGAAAACCATATCATGCTGAGAAAAAAACCCTTTTTTCAAATTCTGAATGATGTATGGCACCTAATATCAGACGAAACCCTTTATGCTGGAATTTTCACTATGATGCTAATGCTCAGATTATGACATCACATTAATGTGACTCAAATCTACGTAGAAAACCTTCATTTGTCCAATATTGTCCCTTACATCATGTAAAAATGGAAAAAGGTCTATTCACCAACAAATAAACAATAGGCATACAACTGTGGACCTTTCCATTTATCCCATCTGGGAACAAAATCCAGATTTCACACAAGTGAAAGGGTTGGACTTCAAGCTAAGTATCAAAAACCGATCTGTCTCTAGATCTCTATTTTAACTACCTATTACACAGACCAATTACTAGTATTAATTATTAATCTAATTAAGATTATACTAGAACACTTACTATAGCAGATGGAACAACATTCAGATCATACTGTCTGATAACAGAGAACATTTTCTTTGTATTTTCATTGAACATCCAATGTCTTTCAATTTGTGCTGTACAATTGTATCGGACATATCCACGACGACCCTCAAACGAGGAAGGAAGCTCTGAACTCAGCCGGATTTGGAATGGATAGCTAGTCACTCCTGCTGGTATGACAACATGGTCTTGCCCTGTGCAATATTATGTACTACAATTAATTCATTTAATACGCTATGACAATGAAGGAATTATAAAGCAAAACTATATAAGTCAACAAGAACTCTGTTATTACTTGATATAAATTCTTACTTCAAACATGTATGTTAAACCATGGAAAATTCTAAGACTTCATGGAAAATTCTAAGACTTCCAGATTTGTCCTACATATTTAATACAAAGTCGTGTTTTTTTCTTCAAGCCTTTATCAAAATACAGCAAAAGGGTATAGTATAAAGAGAATTTAAGAACTCCTTTATCAAGAAATGCAATATATATCAAAGTGAAACAACAAAATAATCTGCAACTACCTACCAAACAGCAGATTATAGTGTATGTACATATGAAAGATATCAATCTATATGCCTGTCATAGATAGCCATATTATGGTATGGTGTGGTGTCATTAAACTTGATGCACAAACTCCTTATGACAAGCTGATGATGCCTTATATATTTAAAGGTCAGGGGTCAAAGGTCAAGGTCACAAACTAAACACGGTAGATAAACTAAGAAAACAAAATAGACAGAAACATAAGGGCAAGTTCTGTCAAACTTTATACTGATGCTCCTCATGCCGTAAGGATGGTACTTGTTTTTCAAAGTCAGAAGTCAAAGGTCAAGGTCACACGCTAAACAATTTTGATAAAGATTGTAAACATGAAGCACACCAACCCATCTGGGCTAGGACCGTCAAAATCAATACTCAAATTATTGATGTGGAAAGGAAATTATTTTCAAGATCAGCTTACATACTTAACATTATCAAAGGTACAGGTTACACATTACATACACTGTGTTATTAAACTGAACTTTTAAACAATATACAGACAGAACTGTTTGGGCTAAGATTCTCAAACTTGGTACAAATACTCCTTATGCAGAAGGAGGATTTTATGCTTAAGTTAAAATGCCATGAACTTGACCTTTGACCTTAAATACTACAGGCATCTTTGAGTCTTCAAAATTAAGTGTACATCCACATCTGAACTGAATCTGATGTATGACATCCAGAATCCATTTAAAAACAACATTTTCACCGTAATTTCACCAGTTAAGATGTTGTGACCTTTTTATCTCTTCATAATAGAGAAAATATCGCAATCTGGTTTGAATAGGATGCATGATCCTTAATTCATTATTCCAAAATCCTAGTTTTACCATATCACTATAAGTTTGTAATTTTGTCAAAAATAGATGTTGCCAATATATTTCTGATCAATACATTATGCATAATAAGTCATACTACAAGTTAAAGGATAACATCTTACCAAATACCAAAATGAGTAAATGTAAAATATTTCCCTTAAAATAGAAAAAAGATGTGGTTTTAATCAGATTACTGTACATTTAACAAGACCAAATGTTCAACAGAGGTTCAAACCTCTGACCTTCCAATGTCAAGTCCAACCTGCTTATCATAAAGCCATCCCAGGCTTCTCATTACAAAATCAAGAAATCATCTGCATTAAGATTTTTAGAGATATGATTTTTACCTTCTTGTCTGTGCAGAAGTTGTATGTTGAAGTCTAGGTAGGTTTCTCGTGCTCTGTATTTTGTTGTATGCTTCCCATTCTTTTCATCCCACCAGGATTTCCCTTTGCCTTCAAGTTGCAGCAAAATCCCTATAAATTTGCAAAATATTTTAAAACTTTGTTCAAGGAAACACCATGGGTCTATATTGCTCACCTGAAGACCTTGAGCACATAAGAAACTTCGAAACTATCTGAATATTCTCTAATGAACGTATCCTTTTCAGATATTTTCTTTCAGAACTGAACCAAAAACAATAGCACATTTCTAAAATACCCTCATAAATTTAGATTTTCATTCTAAGTAACCCATCTAAAATTTCTCTTCACAAAAGATAATACCTCACAGGACCACGTCCAACCAACACCTGGGCAGATCCATTCAAAAGAGCAACAGTACCACAAAGGGACATTAATTGCTTTATAAATACCTAGCCTTTTCAAAATCCTTTCCTTTGATCTTAAGAGGAATTCAATCAAAGTTTTATACATGTATAACACACAGTTTGCAGACTGCCTTCACCTTTCCCATCTTCCTTTTCTTCTTAAATTCCCCCCCCCCTCAAAATTATTTTTGCATTCAATTTCTATATACAATTACAGTCCCTTCATTAAAATCAGAAAAAATACAAAAAAGTAATGCAGCATCCTACCATGAGAAAATCAATTTTAGATCACTCTGATACATTTGGTTTGTTGATCTAAAGACAAGTGGTCTGAAGAAGAAATTTGTGTACCCTTTGAATTTATGTCGCCCTATCCTGGATCCACCCCTGGACAGATCAGACCTAAAAAACAACAAATACTTGTAGGGGACCTCGAAAAATCCATCCCTAAAATCCATCTCATAAATATAAATGCTATTACATGTATATGCTAGAAAAAAGACTTATATAACACAAAAGTTTTAAATCAACTATAATTGTAGAAAGACAGATTTAAGATTGATTTTACTTAACAGGCCTGCAGAAACCAGGGAAGGGTGCCCCCTTTTTCGGTCAATCATAGACTGATTTTTCATCATATTACAAAACGAAACAAAATTCAAGGTATGATCTCCTCCCCCCTCCCTTCTGAAATGCTTCCTATACCCTTCTTTAAATGTTGTAATTTCATACTTTGTTATTATGAAATCTACATCACATTCAGTACATGATTTTCCTCTGTTTTTATGGTGCATTTAATTCAGATTATAAATTATACTTTGTGAACCCAAAGCATATCTTATTTACATTAGTTTAAAACTGATTAAATCTAATACCAGTTAACTTTGATGTATGTTTGTGTGATAAGGCATTGATTATGGCATATAAATGAGTTGATTTTATCATTTGAAACTCATTTCGTATGCTAAGGTTTCATGAGCTTATTTGAAAATAATATCAAAAATGCATTGCAGTGTTATGCTGATTAATGCGTCATAGATCTTTAATTGAAGTACCAATATATGGAATGCATATGGTAAACAGGCGTGGATCCAAAATGTTTGCAAAAAAGGATTCTTATTTCCGACAAGTTTTTTGAGAGGGGGTCAAGCGTTTTATCATAGAGTGTTCATTTCTTGTATGTGATGCCATATTTTTTTCACATAAATTCACTTATACTGTTGCCTGATGCAGTACATGTTAATCCACAGCAATGAGGGAAATTTACATATGCCAGCTTCTAAAGGAACAAAAGACCTAAGGTTTCAATGTCTCATGGCCATTGTTGGCACTTAAATCCTAAGTTCTCTTAGGACCCTGTCGACAGAACTTCATGGCTGCTCTCATAAGGTGAAAATGTCCTTTTTTAACAATAAAAAGTCATTTTTTGCTATATGTAATTTGAAAATACATTAATCCTCACATTTTCATCCAACAAATTGTAATACAAGGTGTAGATATTCTAGCACGGGATAATACAAAGGCTAATGTGGCTGCTACTAATAAACGAAGCGGCAAGTTCTGTGGTAGATGATCTGGAGTGGAGTGGAGGAATTTCGAATGGCAAAGTGTCGCATGACTGTGACACTCCATGACTCGGCAGACAGCAAGGTCAACAATGCAGGGATCCAGACAAGAACAAGAAGGAAATGGTTTAGCATCCACATCAGTCAACCAAACATTGAAAGCATGCTGGACTATGAGACATTATTGGTAACATCTGTGTTGGGAGAAAAGGTTTTTGACTGGCATGATCCTAGCAGGTCAAAAGCGACAAAGACAGAGAGGCACAGTATGGTTCAGATAGAATTGTGAGGACAAGAGGAAGATGGGGCAGAGCATGTGCCACCGAATTAGGGAAACAAAGGGCATGGCTGAAATGGGACCTACCAGAGCGCAGGGTGAGCTGCTCTTAACTCTGGAGGAAAGATCAGTGGAGAATTTCATTTCTGTTGGAATCGGAGTATATGATACACTTCCATCTCCAGCAATCTGCATTTGTGTGGAATGGCAGAAGAACCTACTTGTAAGCTGTGTGGGAAACAAGGGACAATGGCACGTTCTCCCAAACTGCCAAGTTGCACTTACTCAGGGCAGATAATTATCTGGTGTCACAATAAGTTGCTGCAAGAGTTGGCAGATGTTATGGAGACAGAGATAA
This sequence comes from Pteria penguin, assembly GCA_035048485.1. Lineage (NCBI taxonomy): Eukaryota > Metazoa > Mollusca > Bivalvia > Pterioida > Pteriidae > Pteria > Pteria penguin. Next base: position 25,377,852 of record CM068582.1, on the reverse strand, counting down.
GGAAGAGCAGGCCAACATCAAGAAAGGAAAGAGGCATCCAGTTTGTAAGGCCAGGAAAAAAACAGTGAAAGAAGAGGAGGTGCAAGCAGAGATTCATTACTATTGATATGAAAATATTGGGAGCTGCATGTTGACCTGGAAAGAAAGCTAGAATTCTAAGGCATTGTAGAGACAACCAAGCGACCCGACATGGTCATAATCTCTTAAGACTGATAAAGGCAATCATTGTGATAGAACTGACAGTTCCATGGGAGGAGCATTGCCAGGAAGCTCCATGAAAGGAAGGAGCTGAAGTATGAAGAGCTGATGGCAGACTGTATAGAGAGAGGCTGGAATGTGTGGCTCTTTGCAATGGAAATAGGATGCAGGGAATTTTCATAGAGGTATGTAAGGGGTTGTTTCAGTGTATGGGGATGTCAGGGAAAGAGAGGAGAGCAGCAGTTCAAAGGCTGAGAGAAACAGCATAGAAGATATCATGCTGGCTTTGAAAGTGCTGGGAAGATCTGTGCTGGAAGCCGGGGAACATTAAGTAGCGGACTAGCCATCATTGCAGACCCCCCAACTGGTGGATGTCCTGGTTCAGGGTCGAAACATCCCAGAAAGGTTGGAGACTACCTGAAGACGTTTAGAAGTGGCAGACCAGCAAAACTGAGCAGAAAAGATTGATGTCCAGCATGAAAGATAGTGCCACATGACAAGAAGAGCAGAGATACCATCATCTGTAAGTTTGTACAGAAATAAACAATTTAATCTATTTTAGGGTTCTCTAACAAAGTATACATGGGAAAGTAAAATTTGTCTGTGGGCAAAAAGTTTTCATGAAGACTGACAGTGAAATGCTAATGGTACAATAGACAGATAGATAGAAGAACAGACAGACACTGAAAGATGGACCAACATGCGGATAACCATACATCCCCACTTCTGTTAGGCTTAGGTATAAAAAGACTTTTGAAAGCAAGACATATAATTAAATGAAAAATCTAAAGGATAAAGGTGAATCCTACCATTAACCTTTTTTGGTTTGTCCAGGTGAAGAACAACTTTGCCCTCTAGAGTGCCGCCAGCCAGTATGTATCCTCCCCTGTTGTCGATTTGAATTGTACACCTCGGCACACTCATAATCCAAGACAATCACTGCAAATTTCATTAAATCTTATGATTAAACTATTTGTGTTATACTTTGGGTTTTTGAAATAGACCATATTCCGGTTTTAATAACTGCTGTCTTTTTGTCCGAGCTAATACATTTTGGCGTTGTTTTTCATAGTGATGTCATGATGTCATAACGCATACATAGATTTATTATAACGTCACTATGAAAAATAACGCCAAAAGGTATTAGCTCGGACAAAAAGTCATCAATTATCAAAACCGGAATATGGTTTATTGAACTGAGATATAGCTAGACTTGATAGGGCATACAATAAATATATATATATATATATATATATATATATAATATATATATATATATATATATATATATATATATATATATATTTCAAACTTGCAAAGGTTTTTTGTAATTTTTCCACCTAGCTCAGTGGGCCACATCCAGGTGTTAATTCAACAATCATACTGTGTATCTTACAAAGGTGTGAATGAACATGTACAGGTAAATTTCCACCTGGATTCCCACTGTGATTTCTTGTGTTTTTTCCCACTGTACTTTGTGCAATTTCTCCAAAACACCTGGACTGTACTTTATAAATACCTTTAATAAGGTCATAATTTCTAAACCTGAGTCATTATATGCTATATCTTAGACCCTAATTAATATATAAATGCCCTTTATAAGTGTCAAGAATCTTGGAAATCATTGTTATCACATGGTCATGCATATAACTGTATGGGAAAAAAATCATTTGTTGAGAGCGCTCTGCAGCCAATAAAACTTTAACCATGACCTACTATGGCTGTAATTTGATTGTTTTTATTTTCTTTATATCAATTTATAGTTTAATCTACAAAGATATGATTTCAGTCCAACATATGGTGACACTACATGAATATAACATATTTTCCAGGCGACTTCAACTTCACTTCGGTTGGCACTTTTTCCTCAGACTGAAAAAATAGCAATGTTCACATGTGAAAAATTTTAATATCTATATAGTTAAATACCATAACATCACCATAAATGCCTTGTACATGATGAGTTACAAATTTATCCACCTATATGGCAGTTACATGCCCTGAATGTTATATTATCAAGACTGGTATAATGTGCGGAAGTATCTTTTTTCTTGTCTGAATGACAGATTAGAACAAGTAAAAGAAACCATGGCCTTAGAAATAATTTTTCTCTGACAGTTCTGATCAAATGATAATGATAATCAGATTAAAAATTAAAAGGGTTAAGTTAACACTGGACCAATATATGCATGCTGCCCATTTTCAAATCTAATGGTAGAATATACCAAATAATAACCATGTGCGCTATCATCAATGTCAACATGAAAAATGTTGATGCAGTGGTTTTTTTAGCATACTTTTCTGGGTGGGGGGTAAGAGTTGACCATGTGGTGCTATTTGACTATTTACTGCCAAAATAAATAAAATAAAAGTTTGGTTTTGTTTCATGCAACTCCAGAATTATACTGCACATGTATGGTGTCATCATCTGAATGGTGCATTACTTAATGGTTTTGTCTTAATGCCATGCATGGACCCATCCAAAATGCCGAAGAATTCTTTTCAGAGGACCTTGATTTACTTAATGTTGTATCCGAAGAATAGATATATTTGGAAGCACAGTGTAGCAGATGATAAATCACCCAAAAAAAATACTGTATCTGACTATCAGATTTGAATCCTGGTTTTCAGATTTAAAGTCCAATGTGATAAATATCTCTTGGCAAACCTTATATGATGTAATACTGAATTCAATATGACATCATTTAGGAACAAGCTGATATCTCATAAATCTTTCATGATATCACCTAGTACCCGCGCCAAAACGAAAATCACTTAAAACTAAGGTGGTGCCACTTAATATCTAGGTGATATATCACTGACAGACAGTTATCAAAGTGCAGATTACAAATATCTTTCATGGTGATACCTAGTCTGAAATGTCAGGCCTAATTAAACTTAAGACACTTGGGTCCCACATTTCAGACTAACTAGGTGATATCACTTTGTTTTGCCATCTTAAATGTAACAATGAATAGTTGCTCCCTTATTAGACCCAGCCTTTCATATTAAGCACTGAAATTACATTTTGAGTGGCAAAATCATCTTTTGTTTTTGCAAAATGACACATTAGACACTATATACAATATTGTGACATCAAAAATTTTACGGGAAACATTAATCATTTTCCATTCAAAATGTCATGTGATCGATCTGCGCACTTAATGTGAATATGTCTATCATTCGAATCAGAGAATATTGCCACAGATTGTGATACGAGTGTGGTGATGTCATACTTTTTAACAAGATCATATATCACTACATTACAATATGTTTGATTAAACATTTAATGCTAAGTGATATATATCACCTAGAGCAATACAACTGGTGATAGTTTAAAAATTATCAACTTAAGGACTCCTAATCTTGTTTAATTGTACAAAAACTGCCCTAGATTTTTAAATATATTTTTTCTCTCATAGAGATCTATGTATAAGCTATAAATTTATCAAGAGAATTAAAACAGCATGTACCCATAACCATTTTTGAATGGGAGGCATTTCAAAATTCCCTGTTTTAACACTGCTGTCTATAAGGATTTGTGCTTTCTTGAGTAATTGATAAATAAAAAATGGTTTGCCCTAGATTTTTTTTAATGTTTTTCCATTTTCATAACCGATAAATTACCCGGTAATTTGATGCTCTATTGTTTTCACTTTTAATTTAAGGTAGCTGATGTAAAATATATATTTAAGACCATTTCTAATTAGTGCATGGATGTCGAAATTTGTTACATAAATAATTAGTTTGGCAAAAATCCAACTTGTGATTTTATATAAATACTGTGAAAGCATTGATGATACCTCATCCTGCTTAAAATTTTGATTTGTTTTTCTTTATCGTGCATTAAATGTTTTGAATATTTTGTTTTTATTACACATGAATATGTTTTCTAAGAGATAGATACCAAACACAACCCTGATATTCCATCCACTAAGGACTGTTAGACATGTACATTATGAATTTATACACAGAATAAAACATATTTGACATCAAAGTTATTTTATATTATGAATTTTTAGTTTGTGATCCAAGTTAATAGCTATGCATGGTATTTAGTTCAAATGACTGTCTCATTAGGATCAAGTTTTATGAAGATGTAAATGCTTTGTAAAAGTTAAAAATAAAATGTTTTTTGAAAATTTTGCATTTGAGAAACAAGAAACATGTCATAGTCAAATTAATCTGTAACAAATTTGTTACACGTTTATATTTTGTTCCTGAGAAGGTCTTTGAGCAGAGAGCATTCAGTTGTTCATTAGTTACCTTAATTGTTACAGGTGATATATATCACTTTTTGGAAAATTTTCTGACAGCTCAGACATTTACAATATCCTAGCTTCAAAACCTAAATCTATTAAATTTTTCTCAGCACTAGCTTTAAATATAGGTGTAGGAGGCAGGAGGAGGATACAGGATGGGTTTGATCGAGAGGAGGCGGGAGGGAGGGACAGATTCATACTTATAAACCCCCCCACTCTCCTTTTCCCCTTCATGTCAATATTTTGTACTAAAGGTAATTCAAAGAATTTGCCAAATTAAGGACAGTGTTCACTTATATAATTGTAATGGACCACTAGCAATTATTGTTATTGTGTTTGTTACAATAAATAAATAATAATCATAATGCCCCCCCCCCCACCAAGTCTGACACACACTAGTCCTTTAATGTTAAAATTACTTCCTGTCCTATGTGTGCTGGTGTGCTTGGTAAACATGTCATCAAAACAGATGACAAGTCACATGTAGATAAACACATACCTTAGGAAGAAAATCAAAGAAATGTCAAAAACCTCGAAACATGATTTATGTCCAAAATAAAGGCCAATGCCAGGCCATGTTAGAAGTAAACACGAAAACAGACACTAACCACTCCAATTTATTGGCATTATATATTGTCTGTCATTAACAGACTCCCAAGAGCACACCCCCGTTCCCTCTTTCACATATGTTTTCACGTTACGAAACGAAACTAAATCTTATAAATCCCCCCCCCCTTTTCTTTTAGTATTGATCCCTACTGCCCTAGCTGACTTACCTTGCTTCTAATGCTGGATGATGCAGTTGATTATGTTCCTAAAGCACTAAAGCATATATGTATATCATAGTATCTAATTTGTATTTTAAAACCTAATTTACATCACAGGTACCACTGGTAATGCTAGGTCACTCTACTGTAGCCAGTGTAGGTGTGTGTGTTTACGTGCCAAAATGTAGTCACTCGCACCAGTAGATCTAGTAAAATCGAATTTAACCACTGCGTAGATTTGTGTTTTGACGGCGAAAGCAGAGAGGTGACGGAATTCCGTGAAGGTGCAAACAGATTTGTGTTTTGACGGCGAAAGCAGAGAGGTGACGGATTGATTGATTTTTGTTTAACGTCACATCACGAATATTTCACAATATATATATGTATATATATATGGTGACGGCATCTGCCTGATGCGGGGAATACAAATTTTGACCTTTGCAACGGACCCACCCGAAGCAGTGAGGGATATTTAACGTGCCATGCATACCACGAATCGGGGTCTCGGTTTTTACTGTCTCATCCGAAAGACAGGAAACCGACATGACCAGAACGGGACTCGAACCCCGGCCTCCCGATCAGGAGGAAAGCGCGATACCACTAGGCCACGTCGTCTTTACGAGAATTGGGGCTATGGGTTATAATACTATAATTCCTGGTGCATTAATTATGTAGAATACGAGAGTGACTTATTAATATTTGGATTAAAGTTCACACCAATGTACTGGCCAATGAATTACAGGAAATCAATGGTGACAGAGGAGCAAGCGTCTTTTGTTTTGCTAGCAGCAATCGCAACAATTGTTTAATAATTCGAACATGAATAAATAAATTAATTAATTAATAAATAATAATAATAATAATAATAATAATAATAATAATAATAATAATAAATCATTATCATCAAATTAACACTGTTTCAAAAAAATAAACATTTCTGTAAAATTCCATTCTGCTAAAATTAACTCTTTCACGTTAAGCGGGCCGCGGGATTGGGATATTTGTTGTCAGATGGTAGATCTAACGTTTCCCATAACATTATAAAATCCATGATATGATTTTACCACTCAAAACATCAGTCTCGCAGTTAAAGTGAAAGGGTCTATTGGGTCCATTGGCGCTTGTATCTTCTCACGTGCGAAAATCACGACTAGACCTTTTCACGTTCACGCGGAGTTGTAACATTAGATGGCTAATTGATGATTGTTTGCTCCAAATCGATTACACTGTTGTATGTGTTTCACGTTATATTCTGTATCGAATACAGAGTATCGCAAGTACTAAAATCCGCCACGGTTTGCATTTAGTCACCTACCAAATCCATTGTTCTCGAGTGGGCACTTTTGTGTGCATGGGCAACTTACGTCATAATTATATGACGACATAACAATCACAAGGTGTGCGTGTATGCTGATGTTATTGTAGTTGCGATATTCCGTATTGGAGGGAACGATTAGATGCACTTTTAAAAAAAGGTCTATTATAAGCCTTTATCGTAAATAACAACATAGAAAAAGCAAGACATATCTAAATGTTCTTTGCTTTCCCTACACGTCCTGGTTAATATCACGACGACTAGGTCCTCTTCGATCATTCTAATTTCTGAAATGTGACCTTAGAACTACGCCACTGGGAGTTAAACTCCAGGCTGGGCCACACATACCGGACATGTCGAAGGCCGGTAGAGGCCGCACGAAGAGCAACCCGCTGGTTCTCCAGCTTGAGATTTGGGGGTGGAGCTAGCATTCCCACCCCGTAAACAGAAATTCATCTACTGGTACGTCAAGAAGAAAGCAAAAGGATATTAATTAGGTCATGGGAGAAGATGGAAATTCACAAGGAGACAGAGTGAGACCGGATGGTGAAAGCCAGAGTCTTCTTGAAGCTGTTAGGTTGACAACCGTAATTTCTACCAGGACCACCATTAACATCGGAACTTGGAACGTCAATACCGTATACGAGACTGGGATGTCAGTGCAAGTAACGATCGAGATGAGAAACAACAATCTCACCATCCAAGGAATCAACGAGTAAAGATGGACAGGTTCGTGTCAGAGGAAAATTTCAACGGGAGAACTGCTGCTGTTTTCAGGGCATTATGAAAATGAATCACCACATACTCAGGGAGTGGCATTGATGCTCTCCAGAACTGCACAAGTAGCCCGTACAGAATCGGAACCACGCGGAAAACGAATCCCTGTCGCCTCCTTCAAAACACAACAAAGAAAGATCAATATGGACATCATACAGTGCCATGCCCCAAAAATGACAGTGAGGATGAGGGAAAGGGTGACTTCTACATCAGACTGTCTACCATCATCCAGAGTCGCCCTAGATGGAACATCATCGTGGTCATGGGAGACTTAAATGCCAAAGTGGGTAGCAACAACAGACGACATGAGAAGTCCATGGGTCGACAGGGACAAGGTGAGAATGAGGATAGGGGATATTTGTAAACCTTTTGTGCCTCAAACAGCTTGGTCATTGGAGGAAGCACCTTTCAACACAAAAGAATACACAAGGCTGCATGGGTATCACCAGACCACAAAAACAGAACAGAAAACTAGATAGACCATGTATATATAGAAAAGAAGATTAGGAGGTCTCTTCAAGATTTACGTGTAAGGCAAGAAGCAGGCATCGTTTAAGACCAGAACTGGATAGGAAAGTCAACATCTGGTATACCAACGGTATGACACCAGATCTCTCCAACAGAACACCACAAAGTTTCAAGAATTCAAGATCACACTCTCAAACAGGTTTCGAGCATTACAAAAGTTACAAGTGGAGGTAACATCGAGACTACATGGAATGGAGTTAAGGACACAGTCATGCCAGCAAGTCAAGATGTCCTGGGCCCACTGAAGTACCATCATAAGGAGGGGATCTCTGCAAAAACCCTCACTCTTATAGCAGATATAGGAAAGCGGAGAAAGCAATACTCAACAATAGTCGTACTAAAGGAGCGAAATCCAACACACAACGGGTATAGGAAAGCAGAGAAAACGAAGGGGTATAGGAAAGCAGAGAAAGCATTGACAACAGTCGTTATAAAGAAGCGAAAAGCCAAAGCACAAAGGGTACTCCGAGGCAGATCATACACACAAAACCCTCCAAATATACAGCCAGCTGAAAGTCAGTTACCTATAGATTGTAGTGCACCCATCAAAGAAGAGATTTATAGAGCCATAAAACAGCTCAACAACAACAAGACAGCTGGATCAGATGGTATTCATACCGAGGCGCTTAAGATTGATACAGAAACGAGTGTGGAGATGCTTTGTCCGTTATGTAGGCACATATGGGGAAAGGAAACAGTACCCGGGGACTGGATACCTCATAAAGCTCCCAAAGAAAGGTGACTTCAGCAAGTGTTCCAATTATAGAGGGATCACACCATTGTCCATCCCAGGGAAAGTTTTGAATCGTGTCATCCTGAACAGAATGAAAGAGTATGTGGAGCCCCTTATACGAGACAAATAAGTTGGGTTCAGGAATGGCAGATCATGTACAGACTAGATTGCAACCCTTCGCAACATTCTAGAACAGTCACTTAAGTGGAACACACCGTTGTACATAAACTTCATCGATGGTGAAAAAGCTTCCGACAGCTTAGACAGGCAGAAACTCTGCAATTTTTTTTAGACATTATGGGGTACCAGAAAACTTTATCAACCTCACCAGGAATGAAGGGATTGCCTGTAGAGTGGTATATGACCAAAAGCTTACCCATGTCTTTAACGTCCTGACCGGAGCTGGATAATGGTGCTCGTCCCCTCTGACTGTTAATCGGGACTCCCATTGATCAAGGATCTGAGCTCGGCTCACAGACGGACAGAGCACGGTTTACTTATGTTGATGTCGATGAACATATTTTTGATAGCAACATATTATTCTATAAACGTTTCTTGTGCAATAAGATTTTTATGACCTCTCTTCTTGAGAAACCTGTTGATCCTTGTTCTCTATATGGAGGATTCTTTATAAATTTCTAAAAGTGTGTCCTTTGATTTTGCTGCTTTTACGGTGAGTGGGAAGGTAGGCACCCGTAAACCGGTTAACCACACCAATTGAATGACATTTGTTACTTCAAATGACCGTCCTAAGTCGGTATCGTAACCACAGCATAGTCGAATATTTTTGTAATGTCTTTTTTCCGTGTATATTCTACTATTATCATGTTTTGTGTGCATTTCTTGGTGATTTTTGTCATACAGCTTTGTCAGATTTCTTCAGTTTTCTCCCTTTTTATCTTGTTATAGATTGGTTAATGAAGACATCTACAGTTAAGAAGAAAAGCAGGATACAATGGACTCTGTTGGAACAACTTGATGATTTGGACTTTGCTGAATACCTTGCTCTCCTTTCTCATACTCATCATCAGATGTACGATAAGACAGACACACTGGCACAAAGCTCAGCAAATATTGGACTCAACATCCACAGAGGGAAAAACAAGATTGTCCGGGTCAGTTCAGCCAGCTACACCCCCATCTTGCAAGAAAGCCAAGCACTTGATGATGTGTACTGCTTCACATACCTTGGCAACATAACAGCCAAACAGGGTGGAACTGATGCCGACGTAAGATCATCTGGGGTTCCACAAGCCTAACTTTCATCACCAAAATCAGGATCTGCAACACTACTGTGTAGTGTGTATTACTCTGTGGCTCGGAGACATGGGGGACAACTGTTATATCATAAACAGAATCCAGACCTGTCTCAGAAGAATACTCCGCATTAGGTGGCCAGTCATCATCAGCAACCATAACCTATGGGAAGAACCAAACAGTAGCCATTAGGAGTAGGCATCCTTCAAAAACGCTGGAGGTTGATCGGACATAAAATAAGAAAGTCAGCCTCCAGCACCACAGGGGGAGCTCTGATATGGAACCCACAAGGAAAATGAAAGAGAGGCCGGCCAAGGAACACCTGGATCTAGATGCCGATTCAAGGAGGATGGGACTGGCTTGGGGATAGCTTGAGCGGGTAGCCCAGGATCGAAGTGCCTGGAGACGACTTGTTGGTGGGTTATGTCTTGCTCAGGGTCGCAGGCGAACGTGAAGTATGAAGTGGAGAAAGCAGTTGTTTTCTCTTTTGAGCAATGAAAAATCTCGTCACATTTCCAATACAAGGAGCAGCCTTGTATTTTTATAGCTATACAAAATCAATTGCGTTCAAAATTTCCAGTCAGAAAGCCAGTCTGCAGCAACTTGATTTCTCTAGTCTTTCCCGGAATCCCATACCTTGTACTTGCTCTTCATTCGAATTCATATACACTCCATGTAACCATGTACTGGCGGGTGATCTCAACAGCGTCTTCATAACTAGAAAGTGGGAGATGTATTGAGTAAAGACCTGAAATACAGAGAACCTGGTACATGTATATATTTACTTGGCGCCAAGACTTGGAAATTATTATAGACATATGCGACAAGTATAATCGACGATGGGCAAGAACGAACAGAGGTCTATAATACATTATAGATCTCTGAAGCGAGGATGTCGAACTCGAGATTCTTTCTGAAATATAATCCACAAGCAGTGAAGGAAATTACCTGAAAATATGCAACAATGGCAATGTCGGAAAAGAAGATTGAAATTTGATTTAGGATTGGAACCAGAACATTGGCACTTATTAAAACATACTTTTAAATAACAGTGTTGCATTCGGTTTGTCAGTGTAAGTAACTGATCTGAAGAAAAGTTTGTCAAATGAAGATACCTGTACTTTTTAGGGCCTATATTTGCTCTGGATCCACCGTTGACAGATTTGACTGAAAGACAGCTTCACTTGTACGACATCTTGAGTACTTCGATTTTACCAAGGTGTACTAAACCCTCTTATTAACTCTGAAGAAGAAGTCGATCATAGCTCTACAGTCCGCATGATAACACCAAAAACAGATAATGTGCAAAAGTGTATTGCATTGTAAAGAAAAAAGTAAGAAATTCAATGAAATTGCCTGATTTGTGTAAAGATGACAAAACCGGAATATACATGAAAAAAGGTTCAAAATTGATTTCGGAATGGAACCATTAGCAGCAACACTTCCTACAATATCATTTTAGATTAAGATGTATCCGATCTGAAAATATATGAAGCTAGTTTGAAGAAGTTTGTCTTAGGAAGGTACTCTCTGGGCTCCATTTACATATCTATTTAAAAAAAGAAAACGACAAAATCTACTGAACAGTAAATAAATAAATTAAAAACCCACTCAAACAAACAAAGCCAAAAGAAAACAAAATTAACAGAAAACAAACAACAGATCTAAACATCTTCATTTCAAACTCGTATAATGATAAGTTTATTAAATCTTTAAAACTGCGTTTTATGAGTGTTCTGTATAACTTTGATAGTTAAAAAGTGCATCACAGGATTTTCATAACCAATATATTTAATAGCAAAAAGGTCGGTATTTATACGAAATAAGACTTATAGTGAGCGAATCCAGACATTTTGCTGTAGGGGTTTATTCCTGGTGAATTTTTCCAACACTGTCTTGCATTGTAAATCTGCATATATCAAAATAAAAAGGAGGAGAAATCTTCAACACTTCTAACAGTTAACACTTTTGTATATATCACAAGTGTTTTAAATCCAAGACTTTATGGATGGGTGGGGGAAGGTGTTTGGGGTTTTTTTTTCTTTGTGTGTGTGTGTGTGTTTCCGAATGTCGGGGCCCGAAACCTAAAGTCCCTGCCTCTGAACTTGCACATGTTGAACATACGATGTACATGTAATTACATAGAAAATGAGATATTGATTTATGCTTTTAAAAACACATTAGTCAGTGTGGTGATTTGATGACAAATAAACCTAAAGATAAGCGTAAAACACTCCCTTTCCAATACACCTTTTCATGATGATGTTCAACCCCCCTCCAAATCCTTCAATACGAAATAATATATGAAATATAATAAATAATTATGTCACATAACCCTAAAAGATATTTAACGTATGAAAGTAGCTTCCTACACGATAGCCAAAAGACACTGGAAGTAAACAATTCTAATCCTTGTAAGGATTTTGAATATAGCAGAGGGCAAAACATCCAACTCGATATTAGAAGCCAATTTGATTTTTTATACGCATTTATTCCTGGATGGAAGAGGTTGCTTAGCGTCTACTTCCATGATGAGATATAACTGAAAAGTTGTTGAGAGCGATATGAAACCCAATTAAACTAACGAACTAACTTAATGAATAAATAAATAAATAAATTCACTTCCGAAGATTCTGGAAATGTATCTCTTACATCCATGTTGAAATGTAATTGAAAATTTGTTGAAAGCGACGTTAAAAACTAAGTAACTGAATGAATGAATGAATGAAAAGCGAACTAACTAAATTCATCTTTGAAGAAACAATTGATAATCAGGGGCCAGTTGTTAGAAACTTTAACCACTGGTTAAGCTAACCAATGGTTAAATTTCATCTAACTCTATCTTTGAAATGACAAGACTAGATATATGTCATGGTGTGTATACTAATTTGAAGCATATGAAACAAGCTTTGCAAAGTAATATAGATTTTTATACAGAAATCTTATAAATTAATGTAATTGTCTCTCAAATTTTAACCCCTGGTTAGCCTAACCAGTTTAAAGTTTCGAGCAACTGGCCCAGTACTTTTTGATTGCATAAATCCTATTATATCTAATCACGCTAATATAATTACTCGCTTGCATCACAGATACGAAATGGATGCGTGTATATATTGCCTAATCTCTCATTCCTAAATCAGAGTATTAAACTTTCTTCATATTATTGATAATTCATTAAGAAATGTAATGTTTTGTAAATAATTTATGGATCATAATGAAATAAATAAATAAATAATGATTGAATGAATAAAGAAACAATGAATAAGTGTATAAATAAATTATCAATTTATTAAATATATAATTAGTTACTCCATTTACTTGTTCCTTCATTCACTTATTCATTCATTCATTCATTCATTCATTTTAGTAAGCGTATTATAACTATTAAATAACAGCTTTAAAAATGTAAACTTTAAAATTGTCGGGCTCGTGGTATGATCCTAAAACGAAAGTTATCTGCAATATTTTTCGGTAAGTAAATGTTAGGTATAATTTTTCATTCTTGCTTTATAAAACCTATAATTAGTTGCTCTGCATGCAATTTCAATACTTTTTTATTTTTTATTCATCTTATTCAACTAACTTGCATCATAGATACGATTATAAAGATATTTACTATTTGCTTACAAAGTACAATGACATTGACAATGAGTGACAAGGTACTTCGACCAGCGATACACTAATGATAATACCGCATTGCCATTAGACCTACTGTCCGGATTACAATTTTCATACGCATGAATAATTTGAATATTTCTGAAGAGCTTTTATAGTGGAAACTTGTCTGAATAATCGAAAGAGCTTTGTCATTATTGAAATTAACATTACGACATCTCAGGTATGGTCTGCTAATTTTAGAAAAAAAATCAATTTAAAATAGGGCATCTTCCAAGGTAAGATTTAGCAGGGTAAAATGTGAAAAATTTAAAACTAAAGTAAGAATGGAAATTTTGGCCATATAGATTTATTTATCACAGTATGTTTGATACGAAATTTGATCACCAAAATGAAAGAAAACTGTTAGTATTTCTAAAACATATGTGTATATGTCAGTTATATTGAAAAAAGAGGTTTTATTTGATTGGAATTGTGTTATCTTCTTCACTATGCAATGCAGGGATTTATATGCCCCTCTTCCCACCTCCCTAGGTATGGCAGTGGGCATTAAGTGTTTGCTTTGCCTCACAGTTCCTCCATCCTTCTGTCCTTCCATCACACATTGGTTTCCCGATAATAACTCGAGTACCTTTTAACATATTCAAACCAAATTTACAAAAATTACTTATCAAGAAAGGAAGAACCCTATTGATCTGGAGGGGGGTGTTAAAAGGTCAAAGTCACAGCTGATGAAAATAGACTGTAATTATTGGTTTTCAGATGAAAACTCAAGTAACTTTCAACATATTCAAACCAAATTTGGATATATACCTACTTATCAAGAGAGGAAGAGCCCTTTTGATCTGGAGGATGTTAAAAGTTCAAGGTCACAGCTGATGAAAATAGACTGTAATTATTGTTTTCTGAATGATAACTCAAGTATCATTCATCATATTCAAACCAAATTTGGATATATACTCACTTATCAAGAGAAGAAGAACCCTATTGATTTTTGGGTCAAAAGGTCAAAGGTCACAGCTTATGAAAGTGGTCTGTTATTATTGGTTTTTGGATGATTATTGAAGTACCTTTTATCATAATTATTCAAACCAAATTTTGACATATGCTTACTTATCAAGAGAGAAAGAACTTTTTGATTTTGGGGTCATAAGGTCAAAGGTCAAAGTCATAACTAGTAGAAAATGCTGAAATTATTGATTTCCAGGTGATTATCATATATAATCATATATTATTAAATGCTTGTCAGAATTTGATCATATTTCACATATTTTACAGATCCAGTTCTATTAAACAGAGGTAATTTAAAATCTTATTAAAAGGGAAGGATACATATAGATTTGAGGGTCAGTATGTCAAAAGACAATACTACACTACTGGTAACATTTATAGGCGTTATGGCCCATGAAACTAATAATATAGGAAAGTTTATTGCTGCTATGAGTTAAGCCCATGTGAGGGTATATGTTTTACAAGCATGCTCTACTTTTATTTTAACATAAAACAGCAAATTGCAAATTGACTTTTTAGCTCACCTGAGCCAAAGGCTCAAGTGAGCTATTGTGATCAATCACCGTCCGTCGTCCGTCGTCCGTCGTCCGTCCGTCGTCTGTCGTCCGTCGTCCGTCGTTAACTTTTCACATTTTCGACTTCTTCTCCAGAACCACTGAACAGAATTTGATGAAACTTGATAAGCATGTAGTACTCATGGTCCCCTACAAGTGTTGTTGTTTTTCGTCCAGATTCATCAATAGGTGGCGCCACCACAGGCAAAAGTAGGTCAAAGAGGGTACCCTCCTTTGACAAACTTCTTCTTCAGACCGGGGCATACAGAGACAAACCCAAATGCATAGGAAAGATCTAGAGGGATGTGTGAAGAAGTGTTGTTATTTTTGGTTCCATTCCGAAATCAAATTTTTGACGTTTTTTTGACGTTTTTTAGTACTTGGTAATTTTAATGCAGAAAAGAGGTATTTTTTTCTTTTAGTAAACATTGATGCATTAATTTGGTTTAATTTGATCATTTGATGGTAAGAAATACTACTGCGAAGAAAATTTTTCAATATTTTATGTTTTGGATTTTTTATGAATTTTTTAAGACTTTCAAGAAAAAGGGGGGTGGGATAATTGGTGTAAACATTTCACAGTTTGAACTTTTTCTTCGGAACCACTCGCTGGAATTCAATGAAACTTGGCATGCATCAATACTCAAGGTCCCCGACAAATGTGGTCAGCTTTGTCAGGATCCATGAACAGGTGGCACCACCACAGACAAAAGTAGGTCACAGAGGGTACCCTCCTTTGACAAACTTCTTATTCAGATCGGGTGCATACAGCGACAAACCGACTGCATAGGAATGAGATTGAGGCATATGGGAAGAAGTGTTGATATTTTTGGTTCCATTCCGAAATCAAATTTTTGACGTTTTTTCATTTTTATTTTGGACTTTGTTATTTTAATGCATTAAAGAGTTATTATTTTCTTTTAGTAAACATTGATGCATTCATTTGGTTTCATTTAATCATTTCTATGGTAAGGAATGCTGGTGTGAAGGAATTTTTTCAATATCTCGATTTTTGAATTTTTTATGAATTTTTTTAAGACTTCCAAGAAAAGGGGGGGGGGGGACAATTTTTCATATCTTCAACTTGATCTACAGTACAACTTGAAGGATTGTGATAAAACTGGGTAGGATGCAAGTACTCATAGTCCTTTTCAAAGGTTTTGTTTTTTGTGCGGATCTTCCAAATTGGTTAACAGATAATGCCACCATGTCTAAAAGTAGGTCTCACAATGGTACATATACCACTTGGTAATTGAAATATGGAGAATAGCGGTTCAAATCCAGCTGTGGTCAAAAAAATTTTTTTTTTTTTTTTTACACATCTAAATAAGTTTTTAGATGTTTCTCAACACTCAACATATGAAATTAGGAATTTTACGTTTAAGACTTCCAAAAAAAAAGGGGGTGGGGATGGGCCATTTTTAACATTTTCAACTTTTTCTACAAAAATGTTTTGAAGGATTTTAATAAATCTTGGGTAGAAATAAGTCACTTATGATCCTCTTCAAATTCTGTTGTTTTCGTCCAGACCTCTTTACAGGTGGCGCCACCATAGTCAAGAGTAGGTCACAAAAGAGTTCCCTCCTTTAACAATATTCTTTTTCATACGGGCTGTATACAGAGACAAACAGAATGCATTAGAAATGATCTAGAGGGATGAGTGAAGATGTATTGTCATTTTGGTTCCCTTCCAAAATCAAATTTTAGAATTTTTTTCGACATTTCTTTGGACTTGGTGATTCAATGCAGAAAAAAGTGTCATATTTCCTAGTTAATTGATAATGATGATTTCTTATGGACTATTGTGATCCATTATTATGGTAAGGATTGTTACTTTGAAAGAATTTTGTCAATATCTCAATTTTTGGATTTTCTATGAATTTTTTAAGACTTCCAAATGAGGGTGTATAGGAACAATTCAGATTCACATTTTTCACTTCTGCTGTTATACCACATGAAAGATTTTAATGAAACATGGAATACATGAAGTACTAAAAGTCCTCTATCAATTTGGTAAATTTCATCCAAATTGGTTAACAGATAATGCCACCATGTCTAAAAAGCAGTTCTCACAATAGTACATATACCACTTGGTAATTGAAATATGGAGAGTAGCGGTTCAAATCCAGCTGTGGTCAAAATTTTTTTTTTCATTTCTTTACACATCTAAATAAGTTTTTAGATGTTTCTCAACACTCAACATATGAAATTAGGCCATTTTAAGTTAGATCTGGACAATATTTGAAAGAATTGTTGTTCATGACCCAGACTTGAAATCAGTCAACAAAAGGCCCCACCTAAAGAAAATGACTAACTTGTTGCCCTGAATGACTTCTTGCAGAGATAAAGGAAATGCTTAATATCAAAATCACCTGAATGGATGTGCAAAAAAGTGTTGTTTTTTATTCTAGCCTGAAATAAAATTTGACATATTTTCAACATCTGTGTTGACTTAGTCACATTAATGCAAAAATAAATGAATTCTTCCTTCATGCATGACTGATAATATAGGTACTCAGGTGAGCGATATAGGCCCACTTGGGCCTCTTGTTTAGTTTTATTTGGAGAAGATAATTAAGGAAATTAAGAGAATGTAGTTTGTGTTTATTTCTTGCTTTATTAAGTTTATTTATTAGTAGGGTTAGTACTTTATTTGATTTCAGGGCACATAAGGCATTTAAATTTGAAAGGCACAACAGTTAACACAAAACATTAGATTTACTTCCTGGCTTGGATCATTTTTTTTGGCTTGGTTGATACTGCCACAGTCCTAACATCTCATGTATGGCCTCTTACATTGTCTTTGAACTGATGAGTATAGAAAGGTATCCATGAATTTAAATGATTCTAAAGCTAAATTTACAACAATTGTAAAACCTATTTCTTCAATGTTTCCATGCGTTTTCGATAAAAATTGTAAGTGAATGCAAAAAAAAGCAGTTTTATGGTATATCATGCTGTTATCTAGAGATTCAAATAGGTATTTGTAGAGCTTTCATAAAACATACACTGTTAAATTGCAATACTGAATGTTCAAACATTAAAATAGACAATCAAATATTGAGAATGATGTAAACAAGAAGGATGAGAACAGATTGTAATCTAATTATTTTTTAACATTTTTGTGTAAGGGGAGAAAACCAATTTAATGTCTTGTTGGTCTGTAGGAAAATGTATGGCTCATTATCAGTGGACCTGTTGTGTTTGAAGCAAATCAGTTGTCTGTTGAGGATAGAGGTCTGTCAGTGCCCTTTTTTTGAAATTATGTTGAATATATATGTCTTACCAATTGAGGAATGTAGTCCAATTGGGCTTCTGGTTTCATATCTCTTAACTGATCAGGGATTTAATGTCATTAAACTTTCAAATTGAATGTTAGTTGCTTCTCTGTGTCGAGTGTAGGTTTTTCACAATATAAAAAATAATGACTCCATATTTATAGCATTAACATTCACTATTCATTTTAGTGGGTTAACAGGAAATCATCCATTTGAATAAATTTAATGCAAGTAAATACATGATGTACATGTATAACTTGACCGTCGTCGTATATATTACATGTATCAGAAATTAATTACAAATATGTTTTCAGTTTTTCTTTTATACTAAATTCATTGTTTTCAAAACGTCCCGTTCTAAGCTAGACAATGTCTAATATATTTGCATTATTAACAGCATGGGGTATGTTAAAACCGATGCACTAAAACTTGCCGTGACCTCTCACAATTTCATATCTTGGTTCGGTCGTAGTCAGGGAGTTGAGGAAACAAATTTCTGTATAGTATCAGAGACATATATATACATATGTCTCTGATAGTATACAGAAAAGACAGACTGGAAGCACCACACTCATAATCTTAATGAAATTTACAGTGTCTTTTGTTAAACAGAACGACTGCGCGTCTCAAATATACCTTCTTTGCAGTAATCTTAACTTTCACATATGATGTTTTGTCGTACAAATTAGCGTCATTCCATTGTGATGTCATAGTCCAAAATAAAGAAAATGATCCCTGTTAAAAGTAGTTTCTCGAGCATAACGCCCCTTGCTTTTTTTGAAATTGCAAAATTATGGTAAACCAGTTGAGACAATGTATAGAAACTTGCCATAGCCACTAACCAGAGACGAGTGAGTGTAAAATTTCAGTAAAATGTCAGCAGTCATTAGTTTACTCGGGGTTTCATCATTCAACACTTGTCAGCAGCAGAACCGTTTTGTGTGTCTCGTCGGCTATGATATACCCTATTAAATTGTTGTTCAGCACCATATAAACATTATTTCACCTCTATGATGGCGATCAGACGGTAGTCTACGAAGGAGCAATTCCGGACTACCTTGAGCAGGCCACCAATCGTTGACACAGATACACTTCCAGATACATGTATTGCCACATTCCAGTAGTACGGACCAGGATTCGAACCCAGCTTGAAAGAAGGGAGAGGCTACAGTAAGCTCTAGTGCAACGCAGCGCACTAGCAACCCCCCTCTTAAAATAACCCCCCCCCAAAAAAAAAAAAACCACAAAAAAACAAAACAAAACAAAACAAACAAAAAAAAACAACCCCAAAACCAGGAAAAAATCAACAGTTGATAGAAGCTTAAAAATTGTTGATTATAAAACTTCCGTTTACAGATAAAATAAGAGGTAGCTGTCCCTATGATACATAATTTGTCTGCGTATTACAGATCGTAAATCAGTATTGTTTTATAATACCTAACATTCCTTGGATATCTCTTTTGACATGCAAGATTTACTTGATCACGTTTGAGACGAATGGAAGTTAACGCACCAAACTAATAAGACCAGGCTTGTAAGTTGTAACAGATTATTTAGCCGATCCACGATTGTTAAATATTCATATGGCGAGAGAACTTTACAAATACCCAACCTTCGAACATAAATACACGGACACATATAGATGCCTATTTAGTCCTCTCCCTTTCGTCCATGCTTAAGCAGATTTAAAGATCTCTATGTCTTTACATTCGCTCTAATTGGGAAAAAGAGGCCAAAAGTACAAGTACTCGGGAAAAGGCACCTAAAACGTGTATATTCAGAAACTTTTGACAAGGGGAAATTCTTTTACAGTAGTTTTACAATGGGACAATTCTTCCTTCTTTATTTTTTCTTTTCTTTTCATGTTTGTTTTGGTTTTTTTTTATTATGATTATGAATAAAATACATGTATTGTTAATCATTAATTTCAGTGTATATAATTGTTGAACCGGATCGTTTACATTTTGTGAAATAGTTTACAAAAAGATATCGGATGAAAATTACAAAGATCATCTTCGTATGCATTGTCTTGATTCAGAATTTTTCAGGCTCTCTTCATGGTGTATGTGTTTACATTTGACGGTGCTGGTAGAGGTTAAGTTGGGCGGCGAAAATTACTCCAAACTTTATATACAATTTTACTACAGGGCTTTTTCCATACTTTTTCGAAAAGAAAATCCTGTTCGGGTTGCTCTGTTTCTACGTTTCGGCCAATGGCCTTTTAATTAGCAAGAAAACATGAACTTAAAAATGTCTCACATCTTGACTCTGTGTAAATTCCATAAAGAATCAGGATAAGAAAAGAGAGTGACATTATCCGGACTATCAATTGTGACGTCATTATCAAAATACCCATCTTGTCCGACTTAATAAGACGTCGATCAAACTTAACGCTAATATGATCGAAGCATTGTTTTCATGTGAAAACCGAGGAGTTTAGGATTTCAGGATTGAAATTTCTCATTTTACACGGCAAACGTACAATCTGTCTGACAGGAGACATTTTGTGTGTTATCAATCATTGAATGTTTTATTCTGATTCATATTCCACGAGTTCTAACATGATTCAGGGACCCCTGACTTTGATAAAGCGGCTGTATTTTTACACTTCAACAAGTTCATGATCCATTTCCGTTTGTTTGTCACATAAATAGCTCACATTACGGGGCTCTTATGCTTTATATTCCGGAACGGATTCAAAAATCGTCAAAACTTAAGAGGCGGTCAGTTCTGAAGGTGTATAATTAAGACAGTTTTTTGTTCTAAACTTCCCAAAGTCCAACTTCATCCGTCAAAGTGAAACAGTGTAGCATTTTCTTAAAAAGTGAAAAAGTAATAAAAATGAAAAAAAGACATTTTAAACTCGCCGGGCAAAAGTCCGGAGAGCTAAGGTCATGTCCCAAGTGTCGGTGTCATCGGCAGAGGTGTCCGTAGCTCGATTGATTGGTTATTGTTTTACGTCACTCTTCAATTATTTTACGTATGTAATGACGACATCTGCTTGATGCATTGCATAGAAATTTATAACTTTGTTGTGGAGCGATATTTTACGTGCCGTATCTACCTTGACACTTGATCTCGGTTTGCCTGTGTCATATGAAAGCCATGACACTGGTGTACCGATGGTCTCAGTCGAACCCGGGACCTCGGTCACGAGCCGACCCCCTCACCTACTAAGCTACACCAGATCTGGTGTTCGCAGACCAAACTTTAACCTGGGCATTGTCTTTTGAATCCCAAGAGACAGGGCTTTGATATTTAACATATTGACTCCTAATGACCAAAATGTTCATTTAAGGCTATAACTTTGAGCTAGTGACCTTGACCTTAGACTTTGACCTTTTTGGTGAGCTGCATTCTCTCCCGACTACTCTTGTCTTGATCAATCTAAGAAGGGTTGCCCACACCCGAGTCGAAATGCTAGAAGTTATTAGTATAACCCCTATTTACAACAAAGGTATTTATGGCAGCGGTAATCTTACAGTATAGTGCAAAGTGATTTTGAAAAGGATAAGAAGTGGGGTATTGAGTGATCGTCAAATACCCAACATCACACATTTTGGCACACTTGTTCGTTATGACGTCATAAATAAATGGCCCGTCAAGCATGAATTTAACTATGTTACGTAATGGGCGTGGTTAAAGTTGGATCTGGTGATCCCTCATTTAGTTTCGGAATATTGTTTCCATTATCGTTCTCTGTTGGCAGCAACGTAGACACAGTCAAATAATAATGTGTGTGACGCAAAAATAACGAAAATCAAACGCAAGAGATTCTGATTTTACTTTACATTGAGAGGATTCGTTTTTCAAGATTTAAAGATCCACAAAAAAGAAGTCAACTGTGACTAAAGTTATAATGTCATAGAATATATATACCTTTTGATTTGTTTATATGTGTTTTCATATTACCTTTACAACTGTTCCCTAGAATGTTGTGAGACACTAATTACCTCTACCGCCCTTTTCCCGTCTCAAATCTTTCTTTTTCTCCCTCCTTCCCTCTTTTCTACCTTTTACAAAAAAACTCTTTGCCTCTTCGTCTATTTTAAATTTATCCTACCCGATTTATCTTGCAAGTACGTGATCATGTTTATATATACACGATATATCTGTTTTATGTCTTGTTTATTGGGAATATTAGTTATAAAAAAAAATTAAACCTGCTGTGGATCACCCACTTTACTACTTGCTATGAAGTCTTTTACCTGCCAGGTATATCCTTGAGACGACCCCCTTCTTCACCTTAGCATGTACGTCTTCACTCACGGTCATACATCGGGTCACGGAAGGTTTTGGTTTGATTATGATATTGTGGATGAGGATGTGAAATGTTATATTTTTTTGTTAATATATATTTTGTCCTTCGTTGCGAAATGGAATGACACGCGATATGGTTGATATTGATTCTCACGACCTTAGTCGTTCTTAAATGAGATCATATTAATGCTCTTTTTTGATGAAATCTCGATAATTTATTTCGGTGTTAGTGTCTGTATGAATGTATCTGACCTATTAGAATTTATTAGTTTGGGCAGAGGTTGTATAGTCAAAGACGAATGGACCAAATTAAAAGTGTGCGTGTCTCTCTGTGTGTTTCGAATTTTTTTTATTTTGTGGGTGGGGGAGGGTGGTTATAGAAAATGGGGAGGGGGCAAAACCTTGTTTAATTCTTGCTCTAAGGCGAATAGAGCAAATTAAAAGTGTGTGCGTCTCTCTGTGTGATTGGTTTTTTTATTATTATTTTGTGGATGGGGGAGGGTGGTTATAGAAAATGGGTAGGGGGCAAAACCTTGTTTAATTCTTGCTCTACATCACAGCAAAATTATTGCACTTATACGGTGACATCATCTACATAGTGCAATGCACAGATATTTAGACCCTTTTTTCATCGGATCTACCCTAAGTAGTGAGCAGTCTTTTATTTGCCACGTACACCGTAACACGGGACTACTGATTTTACTGCCGCGTCCGAAAGACAGGTCGCCGACGAGCCATCCTCGGCGACGCCATCTTCGCCAATCAAGGGTTATGGTCCGCTCTCGTGAAGGGGAGAGCGGACGCTAACCCTTGGATAGCGAAGATGAGGCGACGCTCGAACCCAGGACATCTCGGCCACGAGCAAAGCCTGATAGATTGAGCTAAGCCAGCTCCCTTTAGTGTCTATGTTCCTCCCAAAATTTAAGGTTTTTATATGGGGGGGGGGGTTACCATTATTATTTGGGGGGGGGGGGGGGGTTGTACCATTAATTTAAAGAGCCCTTGTGCGGGTCCTTCCTTACCCATTTCGACGAGTATGGTAATGGACTAAGAGAGTCTAGCTTGTGATTCAGGCGGTTTGGGTTCGATCCATGAATCGCGCTACCATATGTATGGTTGTAATATTGGTCTGTGATAGCCTCCATCTTTCATGTCGTGCTATGACTGATAGACTGTTGAAACCTACGTTAACACCCATCAAACCTTGACGCATTCATTTGTTTGAAACGTTGAAAGAAGTAACATTTTGATTCAACGGAGCACATTCATCAAATTATTGTTTTGCATATAAAAAGGTAGAAAGGAAATCGTGAATTTGTGAAGTTTTTATATAGGTGTATAATGTAAATATCTTTTCGGACCCTGGAGGTATCCTTCATCCCCTTTCAACGCCTACGATGAAACCCTGAACATATACCTACAAATAGATTTTCTACAACTTATTTGACCAGTCACAATTGAGTGTTTAAATAGAAATATTCTTTTAGTTGGAAGCACTTCATGGTTCCCAGTTGCAAATGGTGTGATAACAATCATGTTAAAAGCAGTCAAGGTCATCAGACACGATTTGTGCGTTTTAATTGTTCGGTGATATCCTTTGGTTTAGCCGATGCACCAGCGAGCACCGCCCTCGTGTCATACCGAGAATTGGATTTCGGCCAGTAGTGTTCAATAGTTGAATGGTTAACCGGCTCAGCGACAGGTAGGTATGCATTGTTGGCCCGTTTATGTTTTATTTCTGTTGTTTATGTGTATACTTTCATTCGCTAAAAATATTTGTTTGCTTAATTTTATTACAGTTTTGAGGTTTATTTGTTTTGGAAGATTACATAATCTTTGATTTTTGTTTTCGGTTAATACAAAGATATCGTATATCAAACAATGGTATTGGTTCACCTCACGAAAAAGCTGAAAGTATATACATGTATAACATTCTTTTTTAATGAGTAAACGATGGACTGACACCATTATATGCTAGATTTTATTTTCCTTCTATTGTTCGTATGTTAACGAGCTCTTAAAGTATATTCTGGGCGAAAGTTTAGAATATAGATAAGGATTTGATGGCTGGGCTTTCTGGATTTTATTATGTTAACGAGTATTTAATATTGTTGTTTCTTCGATTCCTCAACGAGTAAACGACGGAACCACTGATAAACTTTTGATAGGATTTCTTTGTTTTGGAGCCCTTTTCTTTGTGAACGAAGAATTTATATTTCCATATTCTCTCAATGAGTAAGCAGTGGACATATTGATAACGTCTCGAGTACTGTAATCAGAGTAAACACGGCTTAGAGATTCCATCTAATCCAGTGGCGGATCAACACGAGGGGTCTCCCTCATGACAAAGAGTTTTTTAGAAATAAATGTACAGCCTTCCAAATGTATATAATCAATGTGCAAGAGTTGGCTATATTATATTTCCTCGAATCCTTTTTCTGGATCCACAACTGTAGTCAGTTTAGGTAGTTATGATTGTATCGATAGAATGCGGCGTAGTGATAAACAGAAGGGGAGATGTGGTGTTAGGGAGAAGTCAAGAACATTTATTTTTGTGGATAAGGTTATCTTGGATAATCCAATGTTTAATGACCTTCCCTTTACAGAAGGCATGTACATGTATCTCCTGATACTGTTATTTCTTGCTCAAATCGTTTTATTGTAAAGTTTATCTCAACGTGTAAGCACTGGGAAGGATAGGGTGGTCTTTAAAAAAAGGCTGGGGGTTGTTTCATGGCATTATCTATTTTTCTGTATATCTGTTCGGGGGAAAATGGGGATGGAATTTTAAGATAAACGGTAGCATAAAGGAATTAAATTTTTCAATATAGAATAAAGACTTTTCAAAATCATAGAATCAAAAGATCGAGATCATTTGGACAGGGAGTGTTTGTTGAAAATGACAACAACAATACATTTACATTTACAAGATATTGAGAATATGTAAGTACAGCAAAAGCTTTTCAGGTACATATTTCAGTAAATATTTTTAGTCATAATTATAACTAAAACTATCTGTTCTGGAGTACATATATGTACAGAAACAAAAATTTCAGGGACAGAATAGTAAACCGGTACATGATATACGCCCGCATTTTGTTATGATGGACATATAAATACTATAAAAGAGTGACACCCGTCCCATTTCACAAATACACCAACTATACATTTGTATTATATTTTGAGGAGATGTAAAAATTCCTCTTCAGTGTGCACATTTTCAATATGTGATCCTTCTTTGTACCAAGTTTCATAAAAATCTCTCAAGGGTGTAGGAGCAGTTGCAAAGACAAGGTATTTTGTATAGAAAAATCTAAGAAAATCTAAGTCTTAGGGTCATAATTCCCTTACAATATGCACATCTACATATAGTGGGGTTTTTTTTCTTTGTACTAAATTTCATCTAAATCCTCCCGAAGTTTTAGGAGGCGCTGCGAAGACAGGATGGTGCGGACAGACAGACGGATAGACAGACAAACAGACGACAGTGATATAGCATAATACGCCGGCATATTATGCGTGCATACAAAAATGCTTTTGATTCCCAAGGTCAATTGTATTTGGGTTCGACTGACTTACTGTAACAAATTTTAACTAAATATAGGTTATGTTTTCTAAATTTCGCTACTTGCTTAATGGATCAAATGTATCAAATGATCTGAATGGGTATTTGCCAATTATGCGACGTTTATTACTTGTTTAATTTTTATGGAAATAAATCCTTGAAAACATTAAGGTTTTTAAGCCGAGGAAAGAAAGGGTCATGGTTTGACCGATTTCTTTCCTTCAAGGTTGAGTATTTGATTATTAACGTATATTTAGATCATAAATTCTGAATGAGTTATTAATTAAGTCGTTAATTGTTGTACTTTAAAAAAAAAAGGGTAATGATATGGAGATTAAATGATAGTTTACATAGAAAGCATTACAATACTTAGAGCGAAAAACGTTTGAAAGCAACTAATTGTATGACTTTATACAGTATAATAAATATAGAACATACTAGTATATACCGTTTAGTTTTGTGCACCATATGCGCATTTCGACAAGTTATGTCTCGTCGGTGATGCTTGTGGCCGAATGATTGGAATTCTCTGTCTTGTAAAAAGGGTTGTAGGTGTATTGCAACCAAAGTTGTGGAAACGTTTTGGTCGGCAATGATTTTGTTTGATTTATTTATTTGTTTTTGTGATTGTTTGTTTGGGGATAGGGGACCTCTTTAATATGGTGATGTAGTGTTACACATAATCCGTCAAAACAGAAGTAGCTGATATCATTTAAAACCTGTATTATTTTTATGATGGTGGGCGATTTGCTGGACATAGATATAGTTATGTACATGTAACTGCCTCTGATATAGAAAGTACAGAGCACAAACATTTTAGGAAAAGCTATTGTACTGTAAATTCGTATATATGGTAAAAAACAGATAGACAATCGAACATTCAGGAATTAAAAACGTGAGTTACTGATGACATGCTGCTGTGGTGATGGCATTGGCATACAGCCAAGAAGAAAAATGTTTTATGGACTCCTGGAAACTAGAGGCTGGACCAGTTGTGCTATTACGTTCAACGTTTTCGATTTAGGAACCGTTTTCGGTTTAGCTAGCCGTAATTGCCTCGTAACAAAGACGACAGGTGGCACAATGTAGGGATCGAATTTAAGGCAGTTACTGGTATCGCCTGATTTGCAGGATCTTGTGGTGCAAGAAGGCCAAAAAAGACAAAAAAAAAAGTCAACCAAAAAGATTGCTCCTAGTCCTTTTTGGCACACGGTGTGTTTTTTATCATTTGTATGTTCTGGACAGGCGTGTCAAGTGTTGCTAGCTTCATAGGAGATTCTGTCACCTTCCGAGCACCTGTTTTACCTCCAGTTTCCAGGGGTCTTTGAATCTTCACCTGTGTGACATTGGTGACAAAGCTCCAGTTTCTTTCGTATTTTACATTTGATCTCTCGAATATACGACTACAGAGTTCTATACCGACATGTTCGACATGACAAGTCTTATCTAAATCTATCTAGGGAAAATGAAAGTACAAGATTTGTACATCCACTATACTCGATTTCAGACTTGATAACAAAATAACTAGGCCAAATTTGTTTGCTTTTCCACGCTCGAGATTTTTATAATGTGTCAGTGTTTAATTTGATGTGTTTTATTTGACAATTTTCCTTTGAAGTGGTTCGGATATCATTTGATATAGACTGACTGCATGCTTGCTTTGACAAAATCAATGCATGGAAAGGCGGTATGCTCGTTTACGGGTACCTCGCAGTGTTGGGACGATTTTATTTCATGTCGTGTTTGGGTATATATGAAAGCCACACACGCTAAATTATGAACCTAGCTGTCACGAATTTATATTGAATTTTATATATTGAAATCCTTCATCTCTGCAAAATACAAAGATTAAGGTTTTTCAGCAGTATCAGTTATTCGCAGAAAGCTGAATTTAACATAGATTTGTTTCACTTGAGTTGAACGTCTATGTTTAAGAATATACATCTTTCGTACTTTTGCGTCATTTTGAGAGAATTTTCTAGTGGTACACCTTTGGTTTGTATGTAAGTCTCTTTAATCAAGAATATAGAAAATATTAATATAAAATGATAAATAATGATAGAATAATAATAAATGAGCAACACCCCCCCCCCCCTAAAAAAAAAGGAAGAAGTAAGAAAAGACCCCAAAACCAAAACCATTGGCACACACACATAAAGCAAATGATAGGAGAACGAGAGGATGTACTTCAAACCAAACTGAAGTCATGCGAGTATCAAAGACATATTAAGGGTGGGTTTGGAATCGGCAAAGGGGGTGCAGAATGTTTCAGTGTTAACTCCGATAATAATGATTCAAAGCGGTGACACATAAAATAATCCCGAGATTGCAGGTGACCGAATTTTATTTGGAAGAACAGACAATCACAGAGGTATAGATCTTGGTGCACTATAAGGAGGGTTCATGGGCGGTAGAAGGAGTGGCAAGCAAAAGCCACAAACCTTGCCGCCTACAGTAATGCAAAAGCAATTGGTGAATCACAAAACATGATGCATATCACAAAACATGTTTCCCACTGTGAACTGCCGACCTAAAACCTAAGATTCAACATCTCTATGGTCGCTTAATCCTCAGTAATGTCCTATTTCTCTTACAGGGATTGTCCACGTGTCAGGATTACGGGGCATGGGAAATGCTGGCAGAATGTGAGCATTGTACAGGGATCAGAGAGCGCATTGTCCGCCGTGCCGTCATTGTGAGCAGAGTCCCCGGGAAGTGCCTGCTACCAGAGGTCGTCGTCCGTGATTCATACTTAAATGAAGCCGCCGACGGTGTTTAAACCATCTTGATTGCGCGCATTACTCGGAGCTAGTTCTAATGGGGTAGCTTGCACAGAAATCAATACCCCTACATATTACGGTCGTGAAAGGAGAGCTATATCTACTTTAGGGAGTAGGTATAACGTTATTATTACTTTGTTGAACTTTATAATGCTCGGGATGGATATACGGAGATCAATCAGGTGAATTTTAAACATGCAGGTGTAGAAAAGAGTCTACCCTTTACTGGATTGCAGTGATTAATAGTGTTGTACTTGTATGGGAAAAAAATTCTGGTCGTGTTATCTGTGAAATCTTAAAAGGTATACAGGAAATCTGGACTTGCAGTCGAAAGGTTATATGGGAAAACTGTGGAGAGGTGTTTCCCGTTTCGGAATATCGCGGGAAAACTATATATGCGTGCATGTTTGGATTGGAGGAAAGCAATGGTCGTAGTTTTTTGGTGTAAAATTTACAGAAAAGATCATCTTGAGACTTTATATATGTGAGAAATGATGACTAAAAAGTCTTCTTGTAATTTTAATCGGGGATCTTGTATCTTCGAGGTATTTTCCCAAATTGTGATCGGGAGTAATTTAGGTGTGAGGAATACGGAATGATCAGATTCCAATATAAAACAATCGTTAAATGCTGTTTATGACATCTAACAAATCTGCATGAAGAAATTTACTTTAAACGTGAAGTGGACTTACAGAGGAAGCTACTACCGAAAGTTGGATTGACAAAGCACGGCGTGATGAAAGGAAATGTCCATGTTGTGGGATTATAATTTATGAAGGATATAGGATGAACACTTAGTAGATGGAGAGACTTTGTTTATATATAGCATGTCTTTTGGTAGTATTGGAATTGTGCGTGGTTCTGTCTTCACCTCTTCTGGAACCAGGGGCAGCGTTACCGAGGTGTTTTACCAACAAGACAGGTAAGGCGATATGGATCGTTAGGAATAGGGGTACCAAGATAACACAATCATCAGGCATAAAGATGGAAAAACATCCAACCATATGTCGTAAGGGTGCTAAGAATCGGAGGGGTTAGGGAAAGTTAGGATGCCGAAACATTGGTCATATAGATGTGTCATCAGTAATGAGGCATACAGATGTCAAGATATTAAACGAGTTGGTTTTCAATATACCCTAAGAATCATTTTGCATAATGGTTGCAAGATACGAGCCAAAGTAGCACAGTCGGCAACGTAATTGAGAAGTCTTGGGTTCGAATCCATCTGACGCCACGTTTACGCCCTGTATTTTTGGTATCAGCAAAAGCCGAGACCTTTTGCCGCGGTAGACATGGCATGTACCCCCCCCCCCCCCCCCCCCACCCCCCCCGTGACAGCGTCCGGTGGTTTGGTTTAATTGCTAATTTTTGTCTAATTTTTTTTTGCAATGCATCAAACAAGTGACGTCGCTATATAGGTGGAATAATCTCTGCGTGACGTACAAGACAAAATAAACATTTGGCACATTTGGATAATCAAGTCCTCTCAGTAATAATAAGGGAAGGTGGGGGAATGGGATATGCAAATTATTAAATATATAATAACGTTTAAGGATATTAGGACACAGTTTGCATAACATTGACAATATCTTTATCCATTGTAGCTTCCGGCCTCCTGAACCCCCCCCCCTTTTTTTTTTTTTTTTACTTTGAAACACAACCTTCCCTGTTGACCTCTGGGTACGAGAATGAATGGGATTAAAGGATTTAATCTCTTTCATAGACGTCAACATGAAGAAACGAAGTTAGGTGTTTCAAAATTGCTGAAGGACGGTACAAAATGGTTTTTAAATTATTGTTAGACTGAAAAAGCAGTGGACATGTTACAAAATTTTTTGTTTTGTTTTGAAAAGAGACACACTGATTTAAGCTCAATATCCTATTATTAAGAAATAATGTTTGCCCACTTCGCTTACCTACTCTTGTATACCTTTTCACTTCGCACCCTTTTAAAATATATTAACGAGTTTTGTAGACGCAGGTAATATGAAATATCATTTAACGTAGTTACACAAGATCGTGTCCAATAATTTTGTCGAACACCCTTCCCCCCCGAAACACACACACAATATCCTTTAAGTCAAATTTTCATTAAGAAATCATTTAGGTATAATTGAGATATGCCATATATGTAAGGTATACATTACGTTTTGTGCCCCCTCTCATCTTTGTACATGTATGTAATTTATTCATAGACAACGTAAACCCCTTGTATAAAGCCCTATACATTGCAGAGTGCTCCAGTGTGCTATGCATGGATGATAGACAATAGTTCCCGTAGTGTCTTCACGCCGGTTTACACTCTATTCCCATCATTTTATCGGCTTTACAACTGTTTTCTGCGACTGATTTGACCTTAAACAAGCATTTAGAATCGAGTGAAGTGTACTGGCTAACCCCCGAGACCGCACACTTAGTTGCTTTTGTTCACTCCGGGATTTAACATAACGGGTGCCCCGTAATATTTTTACGTATTGAACGATATGTATTAAAAGGCTTCTTAGCGGAGGTCGAAGTTCAAGCCTCAACTCCCTGTAGAAGGTCGTTGTAAATATATCGGTTTCAATTGAAATTGTACCTTTGCGGTAAAAATACACGCAGAAACAAATGAAGGGAAAAAGGATGCGAATAATGCATGCTGAACTAACTTTATTCTATATTTATTCTCCAAAATTTGATACATATCTCTACTGTATGATCTGCTAGGGCGGATTTAGGGGGTTTGGGGGATACGGGAAATCAAATTCTATTTTTATGTTTTAAACAACCTTTTGTTACCTTTCAGAGATTTTCATACCTACACATGCTTGTGCATAATTTATTTTTGCTACATATTATATGACTGCATGGTGCTTACTTTGAAAGTAACTCATACATTCAGATCTAATTATTTTTGTAGTTACAAGAAAATGTTGTTATTAATTTTATTCTAATTTATTTTTGCTGTTAGACAAAATGTTTGTCAAAAGTTTAGTGATTATTTATATCAATATACTTGCTATTACATCAGATCAAGATAGATTTTAGAACTCATATACATGCAGTATTAGTACTACTATGTACACGTATTTATTCTGACATTGTTAATTCACTTTAAGGGAAACTATGAAAAATATATGCAATTTCGGCAACATACCAAAGTTAATAATGAAGAAATAAAGTGACAAAATAGGTATGATTTTATGGCTTTGTTCTTCAGCAGACAGAAAAAAATCCTGTGTCATTATTGAATAAAGGCTGAAAAATCTATCAGATTGCACCATTTTATTCGAAATTTTAAGAATTTTTCTAGGGGAGGCCCTGAACCCTCTATTGGAGGCGTACACCCCTCTTGTACCTTCCCCCTCTCGTACCCTCCCGCTCTCGGCACTTCTTGCCTCGGGTCGGCCATTCGAGCCTCCGCCACCCCCTCCCCCACTTCAGCTTCTGGATCCCTCCCTG
This sequence comes from Pteria penguin, assembly GCA_035048485.1. Taxonomy (NCBI): domain Eukaryota; kingdom Metazoa; phylum Mollusca; class Bivalvia; order Pterioida; family Pteriidae; genus Pteria; species Pteria penguin. The sequence continues at coordinate 25,345,511 of CM068582.1, read as the reverse complement.
GATCTATAGGAAAAAAGTATCCGTCGAGTAAATGAAATCTTAACAGGAAAAGAGAATTACCTCGTTATTGTTTATTTATAAGTGTAATTAAATTTACAATTTCACTGAAACCCTATAAATGTAAACAAGGGCTAGCTTGTTATTTCATCTGGGTGGTCGTATGGTGGGAGCCAGGAACGTATACATATCTCCATCATATGACATATGCGTCTCTGTAGTTTGTCATATATGTAGTTTGAGTCATTACTTCTTTGTTTTTATTTTATGGCCAACATCTCACTGGTGTGTATGTGTGTGTGTGGTGGGGGGTTGGGGGGGGGGGGTTACGAAGTAACTCGACATCAAGCCTCTCTCAAGTCTTCTATTGGTCTGCCACGTTTAATTATTTTCGCTGGTCATTTCGTTTTCCTTCGCCATGACACTTTAAGCGACTGCTTCCGTAAAGACAGTGTTACACTAAAGTTTATAACATTTATTATGCATAAACTTCGTTATAACAATCAAGTTTAAGCATAAAAAAGTTTTAAACGTTAGTGTAACAAAAGTACTCCCGGAGTTGCTTCAAATATATGTGTGATACCGACAGCGAAAAGTATGGTCGTAAAACACTGACCATAAGGCAGATTTGTGTGTTAGTTTACTCATTTATATTCTTAAATTTACATTCTTGAAATGAAAGAAACTCATAACCTGAGGTCAGTGGCGGATTCAGGATTTCCAAAAAAAAAAAAGAAAAAAAAAAAAAAAAAAGAAGAGGGAAAGGGAGGGGGGGGGAAGCTAGGGGCACATGTAAAAGTCAAGTATTAGCCAAACTACTCAGACATTTTGGGTGCCAGATCTGTAGTTTTACTTGTACATATGTGGCGAAAGGGGGAATGTATACGTTGTATTTGATTTTTCTTTCAGACGTTGTTCAGAAGCGCCATTTCTACTACAATGGGAAGAGTCTAAGTCTTATGTTAGAGGGAAGTCGACGTATATCTCAGAATATCAGTAATCATGTATTGAAGATCCTCTTGCAGGAGATAGTAGGGTATAGCCGTGTTGAAATACAATATGAAATTCCTGATTCTCTCAACACGACAGCCATACTGGGACGTCTGGCAGGATGTACACAAGTAGAGTAGGTGTCTTATATTATAAGAGTATACAAATTTGGATTTTTTGCATCACGTGTATTTAAAACAAATTATACCTATTCAGTGATGTTTTAAGCTTGAACTGTGGACGTCCAAAACATACTTTCCTCTCCTCTATTTCGTTGGAAAAGGTCCCATGCATCATTGTCTTGCTTTTCATAGCTCTGTTGCTCATTAAATTTTTCTCAAGTCATAACAAGTTGAATTTTTCTGCCCTTTTCGACACTTTGACTCAAACCCCAAAATCTTTATCTAGTGTTGAAAATCAATTTTTTAGCCCTGGAAATTTCCTTGTTTTGATGAATATTAACACAACAAATTCTCACATGTTACGATTGTCACATTTGGTCATGAAATTCTTTAATGCCTCCTTTTCATAGAAACATATTAAAAAGAGGTATATTTATAATCACAACCCAGCAATAGAGTTCCAAAGTTGTAATTGTTTGAACTTGGAACTGTATATGCCCCACACAAAATTAGAGGAGATTTCACCAGTATAGAAAGCAATATAATGACAAAAATAGAAAGACCTGAAAAACCACCACACTTACAGTGATGAGAAAATGGCAAAATGTTCATTTGACAGATTGTAATTAGAGTTTGTTTACATGCCGGGGAAGAATAGGAAACTGGAAGAATATATATATATACATATTAATATTTATATATATATATATTTATTTGTTTGTGTGTGTGTATATATATATATATATATATATATATATATATATATATATATATATATATATATATACATACATATATATATATATGCAAAGGGGGGATGTAGTAGTGCTCATGCATGTGTGTATGAATTGAGTATTTATTTAATCAAGAAGAGTGTTACTAATAGAAATAGATATTACACTCTGGATTCAATAAGTATACCGGTATGTATTGTGTACCATGACATAATCAGGTATAATGTACAGTGTCACTTATTGAAGTTTGAGGTGTGAAGAATTTTAATATTCTACTGTTGTATTTCTGGTATACATGTATTTTAACAGCTGTTCGGAGGAAAATATAGTTGTGCCAAAGTCTATGGTCAATTTAGAGGTCCCCTTACAGCAAGGTTACGATATATCAACATGGAAAACACACGGACTGGTTCAAAGTGCAGGGTTTCTCGGACCAAGGGGCAGGTAGTTACTAAATATAATTATTCAAAAGATATATATGTAGATTATAATTCTAAGAATTAAAGATATGAAAAATGACATGGAACAGTGATGTCTTCTTGCTGCTGTTGTAGTACAGAGCCATTAAGCCACTGACAAGGTTAGCTCTTTGTAGAGACATTACCAATTAATACTGCCTGAATATACATGTAATTTTTTTTTTTTAGAAAGCTGATTCAATATGTTTTTATAAGATGTAATGACTGTGATTCTTTTAACACAAAATGTTGAAAGTAGAGGTTTGTTTACATGTATGTAAAGGTAGTTATTCATTAGTGTGATCTAAAACTGCCCTTATATATTTTATGATACTTTAAAATGATGCTGAACACATTGTCTTCTATGCATCTATGGTTAGCTCTTTGTCCAAATATGCTGTTTAGTTCCTGTGGTCAGACTTTATTTTTACACATAAATAAAAACTGTGCACTAATGTCAAACTCTGCAGGATGATTATTATGACATATACTGCTTGTGATTATGGCTGTGAGTGTCCTACTTTTGTGACTGCAAAAAACGACTAATTCACATTCACTTAAGGTACCATGGCAGGTGTGACCAGTTGGCAGGGGATGCTTACTCCTCCATGGCACCAGATCCCCACCTCTGTTTTAACGGTGTCCATGATAATATGTCTATGTAATATTATATATGACATATATATGTTGTCATGTTATTTGGACTTTGAGTATCGGTATCTTACTCGTTTATTCTTAAAATTGTTTGCCTTCGCGCAGTTTTAAAAATATTTACAGTTTTTGCTCCAGTGACCTCTTTTGGCAGACTATTCCATATATTTACAACTCCCTGACTGTAAAATTGTTTGCGAATATATATTCAGAATCAGAGTCTACTTCTATATTTCACAGTTTTAAGTGAATGACGTCTAGTGGTTGTAATGCTGTTAAGCTCAGACATTCCTGCTGGGACACGTTCATCATAGATATTGTGGAGTATTTTAAAGTCTGGTCCCCTCTTAGTCATCTGAATTTAAGAGTTATAGTAACTTGAGTGTATTTGTGTTTTGGAAAACATTTGAATTAACAAAGTCATGAATTAGTGCACAAAGACAATGCTTACTCTGCTGCAATTTGAATCCTGCTAGAATAAGTTTACATCTAGTATTCAATGTTTCTATTTTCCAGACTTGGTTGGTTTGTGCCCACTGCGATAGTGAAGAAGTATTGGGAAGACAGCCATATTATCGTAGATCATTGGCAGTCCTTCCTGTTGCCAGAGGTTCTTAATGCGTTTTCACTCATTGACCAAATGCCTTTAATAACCAACCTTACAAGAAAAAACAAAAAGAAGCATTTCTGTGATACAGATGACTGTGATGAGGGCATACATTACGGACCAGGATGTCTGTCATCGAATATTTCATGTGCACTACTTCTGTCTTCTTATCCAGGTAAGTTCTTTAACATGGTAACGAATATTTCATGTGCGCTACTTCTGTCTTCTTATCAAAGTAAGTTCTTTAAAATGTTAAGAACAAAAAAAGTTATATAATATATTATTACTCTAGTACTGAATCATAATAAAATAAAATGTTTTTAGATGCAATTTACTGTCATGTTACCATCTTAGAGTGATTTTTAAAGTTCCTCGTTTTTAAATTTTTTTTCCCAAATGACAGATATCTTTAGACTACTGATTTACATGATATTCATATATGGGTTCCTTCAAATTTGAAGAATGCTTTTATAGCTAAATGGACGAAAACCTCAGTTTTAACTCCTGGTATGAACTAAAGGGAAAGTCTGCAAGTGTTCTCTCTGAAAATTGATAATTGTGTTGTGATAATCCAGGTTTTCTCAACATGAACGCACTGACTACCATCATGATAATATTGATGGACAACTTATAATAAACAATAGGCAACCAAATCATTTCTAATCATAGGCATTCTTTTTCAGTATTGTTTGTGACCAATTTCAAGAAAAATTTATTATTTTCATTGAATATGTGTTACTTTTAAAACAGAGTTATCCAGAAATATAACTCTCTCCCCTCCAAATAAGAGAAAAATTCAAATAAAACAAATCCTTCTGTTTACTCACTGTTTTTCACTTTCATTTTCAGAAGTGGATAAAGGTGTGCTAAAGACATACATATCTAATCTGAACCTTCCTGTGAACATTGCTTGGGTTGGAGGACGTCTAATTCAATATGTCATGGAAAGAGCACGTCACAATCTTCCTGTTCTCTTCTTTTCACTTAATCCAGATGTGATCACCTCTTCAAGTAACTTCACTCGCATCCAATTCCCATCTTGCCAAAATACGTATCAAGATTTTCCTAAAGACTGTGATTTTGAAGCAAGTCATTTTTCAAAATTTGTGTGGAAGAAAGTAAAAACAAATGCCTTAGAGGCCTTTCATTTGATCTCAAATATGAACTTTGACCAGAGTACATACAAACTGTTGCTTAATAATTATGCAATGAAACAATCGTCGTTTGATGTGGCATGTGATTGGCTTCGACAGAATGAAGATATATGGAAGCCATGGATTCCAAAAAACTTATCTTTTAAACCCAAAGTTTATTTGCTTGGATTTTTCCCTCTAACTGGAGCTACTTGGATTGAACCAGGACTCAAAGAGGGTAAGTACTTAATTGTTATACTAAAGGTTAAACTGCTACTATAATCATGAAGTCAGGGTAACACAATCAGATGAGTGCTTGCCTTATGATTAGGAAGTCCAGGGTTTGAGTCCTGTTGCAGGTACATTATGTTTTGCCTGTCAGATGATTGAGATGGTGAAAACCGAGGTCACATGAGCATTGCATTCAGACAGATGTCGTCACGATGTAAGTGCAGTAACCTTTGTGTGATGTAAAACAAGATTCAAACAAACCATTGTCTGTTATCATGATGCAAATTGTCTGTTATCATGATGCAAATTCTTATTTAAATACTTCTTCATATAAGTATCATCGTCACAAATTTTTCCTCATGACCTTGGTCAACATAGTGCACTAAATTAATTGTATATATTTTTATACATAAGATGTGGAAAGAAATTGATGGTGTTCAATTCCAGCACAGAATTTGGTCATGGGGCACATGGCTTTTGGCTTGTTGGTTCTCCCCCCCCCTTCCTTCCATCATTCCAATATTTATATTGGTATAATGGAGGGTGGGGGGATACCAATGAGCCAAAAGCCCTGTGCATGTGGGGTAGTTTGGTTGAAAAAAGGTAGAATTTACAGTCAAACTTATTGTCATATCTGATTTTCATTTAACACACTGTCAATCGAATTTGCTCTTCCAACAGGCATTTTCACAAAAATCGTATGTAATTTCCGCTCTTCCAGCAGGCACTTTCTGAATAAATCATACGTTATTTCTTTGATATATGTACAAAATAAATCCTTAAGTCATTAAGGAATCTGTATGTAAAAAAAACTTGACTTTTGGAAAAACTTGCAAATTCTATTTGAAAATGCCTGCAGATGTTCAGTGACAGACTTCTTAGACTCTTTTACACATCAATGAGTCCATTCATACCCTTACTACAGGGAAGGAAATATCCATAAGTTTGAACTCCTTGTAGATTCTGTATGCTTCATACCTCTATGATTTTGTTAATTTTACAGGTGCAGAAGTAGCCTTAGACTTAGTGAACCAGGACAATAGTACCTTGCCTGACTACCACTTAGATATTGTGTATATTGACAGTCAGTGTAAGGCAGATGTAGCCATGAGAGAATTCATTCGTTTTACACCGGGTAACGTCTCTAGTCCTGTTGCTGGAGTACTGGGTAAGTATCAGGTTTTAGGTGGATTCTATTTTGTATGTGGGGACTTACATATTTTCTGGTGATCAGTAATATGTTTTAAGACTTATTTAGTCTTCTCATTACACAGAGTTACTTCCCATTTGAAATGGTATCTGACGTAAACAATTATAACGTCATCAAATTCTAAGGAGAGCAATCTAAAACTAGGGAAATGATAGTCCACAAATGATGTTTTTATAGGAAATAGGTGATGTCATAATTGTTTTATGTCAGATACCATTCCAAGAGGGAAATAACTCTATTTAATGAAAAGACTCAATAGGGAGCATTGATGAAAGCCATGCAGACTCAAAATGCTGTTTTTCAGCCCAACCTTTGATTTTGGTGAGGAATATTAAATGATATTTAAACAAACTTGACCTGTTTGATGATGCTTATATATTCGATAAAATTCATCTTTAAAGAGAGCCAATTTTTGCATGCATTTTTAACCAGTTAATGCTTCTCATATTGACCGTTTGTGAGGAAACAGAATTCATGGTACCAGTATTCTTACATATTGCTGTATAATGTCCAGCCCGATGGGAGGAACCTTTAATATCACTGTCTTAAAAGTGTTTTACTCCAGCCATTCCAGACGAATCAGTATTCATATACAATAAATTTTACTATGGTTAAGGTCCAAGCTTCTAAGGTTAAGCATAACCTAATGTACCTCTATCCTTATATACCACTCAGTCCTAACCAGATGAAGCAGAACCTATTATACCACTAACCTTTTCCTAACAATTTTAGAACATTCCTGTTCAGGTTAGGTAGAATGTACTATACCAGTAACCTTTCTTCTGACTGTTTAAGGTCTGACTAGTTCAGATGAAGCAGATACTATTATACAATTATCCTTGCAACTGACTGTATTTTGGTCCAACCTGTTCAGATGAATCAGAGCCGAAGGTACAGCCCTTTGTCGTAATAAACCACTGTGATTTATGTCATATTTTTTCAGTTGAGATACAAACTGCTAACCTTACTGCTACCTGTTTTAGGTACAGCCTGTTCAGATGAAGCAGAACCTACTGTACCACTATCTTAATATACCACTGTGATTTAGTTCATACCTTTTCAGTTGAGATAAAACCTGCTAATCTCACTGCTACCTGTTTTGGGTCCAGCCTGTACAGATGAAGCAGAACCTATTGCAGCATTGTCTAAATATACCACTGTGATTTACTTCATACCTTTTCAGTTGAGATAAAACCTGCTAACCTTACTGCTACCTGCTTTGTGTCCAGCCTGTACAGATGAAGCAGAACCTATTGCAGCATTGTCTAAATACACTACTGTGATTTAGTTCATACCTTTTCAGTTGAGATAAAATCCACTAACCTTACTGCTACCTGTTTTCGGTCCAGCCTGTACAGATGAAGCAGAACCTATTGCAGCATTGTCTAAATATACCACTGTGATTTAGTTCATACCTTTTCAGTTGAAATAAAACCTGCTAACCTTACTGCTGCCTGTTTTAGGTCCAGCCTGTTCAGATGAAGCAGAACCTATTGCAGCACTGTCTAAACACTTCAACATTCTGACAATCAGCTATGGAGCAGAGGCAGCATCCCTGTCAGACAGGGTTACCTACCCTTACTTCTACAGAACAATACCTCAAGTGGAAAGTCACAAGTAAATGCCCTTAACTTTTAATGTTATGACATCTTGGTGATAATTTGTTTTGAAAACTAACAATGAAAGAAAGAAAATATATCTCAGTACATTTAAATTTCATATTTCAACAATCTTTATTTCATTGTGAGCAAGCCATATTTGTTCATACTGCTAATAGTTTAAGATTTTGTAAATAAATTTAGCTATGTTTGTAATTTTGTTATGCTTTCGCATAAATTGAATTACAAGTACATGTATAAAGATAGTCAAATAGAATTTTTCTGTCAGGTTAGTGTTCAATTTTGCTTTGAATTTGAAAACCAACTTGTATATTCTTGTTATACAATGTATATGTATTAAAAAAATTCATTTTAGATCTTTTTGAAGTGAAATTTACGTGTGTGATCCATAATGCTTTTCACAATTCATTATAAGCTCCATTTTATTGATTTAAACTTTAAATCTTTTTATTACCAGATATGTATACGAGAAGTTTTTCCAAGCAATGAAATGGAATAAAGTTGGAGCATTGGCCGAAACTGGTCATGAATTTCCAGAATACCATTTAGCATTACAACACTACCTCAAACAAAAAGGCATTTCTATTGTTATAAAACGTAATATTAAGCAATATGCCAGCACTATGGATCTTTCTCAGGTAAATGTAGATCCTATAATTTTTTGCCTCCAAAAGGAGAATTTATTGGGCATTAAGTTGTCATCTCTCTCTCTGTTTGTTTGTCCCCAAATTATCACATTGGCTATACCTTTTGATTGTTTAGCAATAGGGTTCCAGTTGACAAGACCTTTTCTGTTCAAGGTGGTGTCAGTACAGTTTAGATACATGTACCATATTAAAGAAATATTCAAATTAACATCATTGACAGTCATTTATGTCGTCATAATTGATGTATAGATTTTGATGGGATTACTCAGGTTTAAATGTGAAAAATAATCTTTGAAATTTTATAAAAAAAATATTTACAATTTACCTATAACTAATTTAAAAGACAAATGTTTAAAAGTGATCAAGCACATTTAAAGCTTCAAATTGTATTCAAGGTCTATACAAGATACTTGGTGTGATGTAAATCTAAAATCAAACAAACAAATCAAACAAAAACAAACAAACAAACAAAATCTTTATTATGGATCAGAGTCACATTGTATTGCTCTTTGTTTCAGATTTTTGCTGAATTAAGGAATCAAAATGTGAGGATAATCATAGCTGACTTTTTTGTACCTGCAGCTAGGACAGTCATGTGTGAAGCATACAGACAGGTAAAACATAATATCATATGCAGTTTACAGTGTACAGATGTTAACAAAGGTTTAATATTTGTTAGTCTTTATTCCATCAATAACATGCTTGTCTCACGCCCAAGAAGTCCCAAATATGAATACATATACCAGCATCAAGTCATCTGTGTTTTTGAATGATGCAATAAAAACTGAAGTCCCATGTCCTGTTTAAAAATGGGATGTAAAAGATCTTTCAGTGCTTTACTTAGGGTCCATTACTTAAGTAGAAATCTTTGTGTAATGCATTAGGTAAATGATGGAATATTGTATTAAGTTACCCATAATTATTTCATCTTTGCCTAATGCATTGCATACAATTTGAACCTACCTGAAGCAGTGAAGGATCTTTTACGTATCATGCTTACCGTGACACAGGACTTTGGTTTTTACCCTCTCATTCAGACGACAGAACACTGATGTGCCCATGTCAAACCCAGGACCTCTCAGTCACAAACTGAGCTTTTGAGCCACACTGGCTTCAACAAGTAAATGTCTTCACTATATTGGAGAAATAATCTCGATGAGATATAAAACAAGAAATGAAGAAACAAATTATTTCTTGCATGAATTGCATTCAGTTAAACTGGTTCTGTTTCTATTTCTCTTTTAAGCCGGCGTGGCCTAGTGGTATTGATCTCGCCCCCTGATCGGGAGGCCGGAGTTCGAGTCCCGTCGTGGTCATGCCGGTGTCCTGTCTTTCAGATGAGACAGTAAAAACCGAGACCCCGTGTCGTGGTATGCATGGCATGTTCTAGATCCCTCACTGCTTCTGGTGGGTCCGTTTCAGAGGTCAAAATTTGTATGCCCCGCATCAGGCAGATGCCATCACCATATACGTGAAATATTCGTGGTGTGGCGTTAAACAAAAATCAATCAGTAAATCAATCTATTTTACTTTTAACCCAAATATTTAGACTCTTGTTTACTACTTTATGACTGATTTCTTGTCATGACTGTCCATGTGGGTTATGCATGGTTTCTTCTTAATCGTTAGGCATGGTGTTTTGTAATTAAAAAATTATGAAAGTCCATGTGGAATATATTGGATTATTACACTTTATGTATCATCTACAAAGCATTGTGACACTTGGCAGATTGTCTGTCACATCCCAGGTTAACTGTCTTAGTAGATGACAAATGTGTTCCTTCTTGTATGGTAGCAATGAATGAACCATGAAGTGGTTAATTTCAACACTTACATTTTTAGCGCATGACAGCCCATGAAGGTTATGTATGGTTCTTGCCTTCCTGGTATGGTAACAACTGGTGGGATGTGGATCATCATAATCGACATGCCAAGAAGGAAGAGAAGGTGCCCTGTACCAGCCAGATGATGAAGTATGCAGTCGATGGTCATTTTATGCTGTCCAAGACTCTGCATGATTCTCCCAAAACTCTAGTCATTGGCAACATAACCATAGGGGAGTATAAACAAAGATATGCCAGAAAGGTGGGGAAACAGGTGAGCACAAAAAATCATATCTGGTATCAAGTACAGCACCAAAATGTTTAGATTTCTCTGTTAATCCAGCTAATTTATAAAACTCCCTATTAAAGTGTAAGTGTAGTAAAATAATCTGTCCATCTCTTTATAATTTGATATTTTTCTGGTGTTCTTTATTTATACAGAGAGAGCAATTTTAATATTCTTTTACTAAACAGCCATCTGCACTTTCTGTAATTTTATATAGCAGTTAAGTTTCACCAAGGTTTTGACCTTGTAACTTCAGTCTTGCATTTGTAAAATGTTCGGTATCTGATTTAACCATACCCTAGAAACAAGGGGCAGGCTTGGCTTGCGGCACTGTAGATCTGGGTTTGATTCCCAGATAGTGCCATTATATTTAAGAGGTTGTTTACATTCCATGTAGTGAGATAAATGAAAAATTGTTGAAAGCGACGTAAAATGCTGATTAACCAACCAACCGTATATAGATCTTTTAGCTTTATTTTATACTGTAATTTTTCATCTTTAATCCTTTATCTACATGTATATTTTCTTCACATAGGGTGGAACAGGCAGTCCTTTTTCAGGGTTTGTGTACGATGCAGTGTGGGTGTATGCTCTTGCATTAGACAAGTTACTGAAATCCAAATTAGGGGCCATCGAAAAACTTCATACCAAGGAAGTTATCGAGTAAGCTATACCTTAGGTTATCAAATTGCAATTCATTAAGGTGTATAATTGATTTTTGTAGGAGTTTATTGTTTGATTGGCTCGTAATTTGCAGCATTATGAAAGTAAGAAATAGTGATCACCATTTCAAGAGTGCTTTTCTGATGTTTGTGTTACGATCAGATCATTCAGTTGTTAATTATTGTGAAGGACCTTTGAGTTGTACTTTAAGAACAGAACTTCCAAGTACATGTATGTAAGGAAAGAATTCTTTCATGGCTACTTCAGGATTATATAGTGATATCCAGTGCTTAATTGAGGTGGGTGGGAGAGGAGACCAGAGTACTTGGTAGCAAACACTGATTGTCAGCACCTACATGTACACTGGCAGACTTTCCACTTTTATCAATTTTGAGCAGGGATCAAATCCATACTTTACATCTACCTTTCATTGTAAAGTGATTTGTGTGTCCAAACTGAAAACGGTACCAACATTAAGGACTACTTTGACACAAAAAATTCCTAGTTGCCAATAGCATGTTCAACATTTAAAACTTTTGAATAAATGTTGCATCAAAAGTTAGAACAATATTGACCAAAACTTAACCCTTTGAATATATATATACTGTGCACATACTCATTTGAGTGCAATCAAATTTGAGCATAAAATTGTGAAAGCAAAGTTTGTGGTGTATCAGCAAAGTTTATGATTATGTACAACGTGGAATCTTACTCCTCGTTATCAATATTACTTTAAATTTTGTTTAGAATGATGATGAACACTATTGATCAGACACAGTTCAGAGGAGTCTCCGGTGATGTAAGCTTTGTCGGAAGTGATAGGCCAGGAGCAATTAACATTCTGCAGTTCTTCTTGAATGGAACACGGGTTGTTGGGAAATTTGATCCTAAGATTCTGAAAGAAAATGGTGGCTTGGAAGTCATACAACATAAGATTAAGTGGCTCACTAGGGGTGGGACTCCTCCTTCAGATGGACAACAAGGTGAGTACAAAATGCAGTAAAAGAAAGAGTAGGAGTAAAATAAAATAAAAACCTATACTGATTATAACATAAGCTATAGGGAAACATTCTTGAACAAGATATATTACTCTTATTTGTTCTTTGTTTCATTGACCTTAGTAATCATATCAAACCATATTTTAACTACATGAATGTTACACTTTTTGTCATGAAATGGCTTTTGAGTGGGCAGCATTTCAAGATTAGATTATGCAAAGTGATGATGACTTAAATCTTCCTCTTAAATTTTAAAGTTAGTGGTATTTTGCTGGACATCGTGTCTTTTATGAGTCCTACCCAGAGTGAAGATAAATATTTTTCTTCTTGGGGATGTATATTTTGTTGAAATCATGAAGTTTTAGTAAAATTTTACGGGTATTTTTAAAAATTGACACCTCTGTGATTTGCGTGCGGGAATCTGACTATGATCTTTACCTAGATGTAATGCATGCAGATCATATTTGTACTTTTAAAACAAATATTTATGTTTTGTATTATGACTTTTTCTTTTTTTGTAGAGACACAAGAGTGTGTAATAGAGGAATTCCGGCAAGCATTTAACGTCAGCTGTGTAATGGCCATCGTCATCGTCAATCTCATTGGTTTCTTCTTCTTCATCATTATAGTCATCTGCATTCTAGTCTTCATTAAAGTCAGGTCAGCTTAAATTTGAAAATTGAGAAAAGCTATCAGATAGTCTATAAAATGAATTCCATGTAACAAGAACTGCTGTACTGATAAAGTGGCATATCTGGTTGAGCCAGCAAAGCTTAATGGACCGTGCCATCTGGCTCCAAACCATTAAGTCCCAGGTTTGAGCCTGACTAGTGACTGTAGACGAGACAGTAAAACCAAGTGTCCTTATTATTGTAGATATTTGCATGTGAAAAATCCCTCACTTCTCTAGGTTGGTTTGTTGCCTAGGTGGCAACTTTGTGTATGATGTATCAGGCACATGCTGTCACCAAATATGTGTAAGCAAAATAATTTGGGCATGAAGTAAATCAATAAACAAACAAACAAACAAATGTATATCTGATCTGAATCACTCTGAGGTCAAGTTACATAAGAAATGATATACAAGGTTCGAAATTAACAGTCATGTAGTCATCAAAAACAACCTAAAATCTCTTTTTGCAACCTAAAATTCAGTAAATATAATGCAGGCCATCCAAATTTTCTTTCAATTTGATGACCCAAAATTTTTGCCAATTTTGAGCCCTGAATTTATTAGAATGAATTTCAAAGGAGAATAAGAATTTGCGATATCAATTTTCCAGGTATGATTCAAAAATGCGTAACACACATGAGAGGATGAAAGAGCTTGGATTACTTCCCTCTGACTTTATCCAATGCCTGTCTTTGGATGAGTGGGAAATGCCAAGGGACAAGGTGGTCTTGAATCGAGTCCTAGGAGAGGGGGCATTTGGCAAGGTGTATGGTGGAGAGGCCTACTTGGGTAATGAGTGCTGGGTGGCTGTCGCTGTTAAAACACTCAAAGTTGGATCAAGAGTTGAAGAAAAGGTATTGTATTTTAGTTTAAAGAAGTTTTCATTAATGCCAAATCAACTTAATTTGTAGATTAACCTCCAGGGTCACCGAAAAATATGGGGTGGGTGGGAGGATTTTATTTTTTAATTATATCTCTCGAGGATGTTTGCTGTCAATTATTCCTCTTACGAAGTCATTGTAGAAATCACTAAATGTCTTTTCATCATTAAAATTTGTAGCAAACCTCCCTTTCTTTTCATTCACACTCGTAAGATCTTGATAGATAAGAACCATTTCTTTCTTGCTTCTCATTTCTAATACAGAAATGTAATCCAAAGTATGAATACCAGAAATCGTAAGTTTTGCCAAAATAAAAAAATCGTGGCAGACTGTTTCTTGAGGGGGGAGCGGGGATGATAATCTATCGATTAAGTTGAATTGGCCTAATTGTCATTACATCGACATTAATTTGCAGATCATTTTTGCATGAAAAATTTCGGTTTTATTTTCCATAATGTACTATTCTGATTTTGAAAATATTTGCGACTTCCTTACTATAGAGCATGTTATAATATTATACATATAATTTGTTTATGGTTTTAGATTGACTTCCTGAGTGAAGCAGAGATAATGAAGCGCTTTAATCATAACAATATTGTACAACTCCTCGGTGTGTGTACAAGAGGGGAACCTGTCTATGCTATCATGGAATTCCATTTACATGGTGAGCAATGCATTACACTGTACATATCCTATACCTAAATATAAGGGATGGAAACCTGTCTGTTACATACTATCATAACAATGTCATACAACTCCTAGGTGTGTGTACAAGAGGGGAACCTGTCTATGCTATCATGGAATTCCATTTACATGGTGAGCAATGCATTACACTGTACATATCCTATACCTAAATATAAGGGATGGAAACCTGTCTGTTACATACTATCGTAACAATATTATACAACTCATAGGTGTGTATACAAGAGGGGAACCTGTCTATGCTATCATGGAATTCCATTTTCATGCTGAGCAATACATCATTCTGTACAGATCCTAAACCCGATTATAAGGGGGGACTTGTCTGTGACATACTATCATAACAATATCATACAACTCCTAGGTGTCTGTACAAGAGGGGAACCTGTCTATGCTATCATGGAATTCCATTTACATGGTGAGCAATGCATCACACTTTATATACTGTAAGCTTGAATATTAGGGGGTACCTGTCTGTTATATACTATCATAAATCTTCTAAAGTTAAAAGGATTATTGTTTTTGAATTAAAGGTAAAGCATGTGTTAAACATGGGTAGATTATATTATGTGAAGTCTTTGATCAAGTTGGTTTAAGATTTCAAGTAAAGTAAACAATATAAATTCATGAAATTTTGAATATTCTTTTCTATAAATGTAGGTGATCTCAAAACATATCTTCTGTCAAGAAGAAATTTAGTAGGACTTGATCTAAAAGAAGCAGAAGATGTTAGCCCACCCAGATTAACTCAGATGGCCCGAGATATTGCCAGTGGGCTTAGATACATACATGATCTCAGATATGTTCACAGGTATGAAATTTAAATATATATATATAGCATCTGAAATTAATTTTCATTTCATACAGTATTTATGAAACGAGTTGTTTGTTATATTCGCAAGCCTTGGCGAGGGGATATAAAACATCCAACGAGTTTCAAATATAGTGTATGAAATGAAAATTCATTTCAGATTCTTTTTATCACATGTTTGCACTCAGGTGTTTATTTCATCAAACATGGGCTTGACACAATTCTTTTCCACATTATGACGTCACCTATGCCATAAATTAATTTATGACATAGCGATATTTCACTGCTTAAACAGCAAAACTTGTGATAAATATACTATATTGCATGATGGTTCTTGTTTGTTTTCTTCAAATAAAAGGGACGGAATGTAGTGAATATGTGTTAGGTTTAAAATGCATGATTTGATACCCAGAGACTGCTACTATGTTTAAATGATTGTTAAGTTCCATCTTCTATGCTGTGATTTGGTTTAAAAAATACTCTGTAATATTTTTTATTGGCGATGACTTTATTTTTGGCATAATTTTACTGGTATGACTCTAGGTGAAAATAAAATCTTCTCTACCTTTGATTTAATCATGAAATGATACAACATGTACAACAATACAAAGGCCATGGTATGAAATGTATCATAATCTTCATAACTGAAATTCTATTTTGTTTGAGTATTACATTGATTTTTCTCTTCATTCTTTCTCCGCAGGGACTTAGCCTGTCGTAACTGCCTAGTACATGCTAATGGTCTAGTTAAGATTGGAGACTTTGGAATGACCAGACCAGTCATAGAATCTGATTATTATAGATTCACCAAGAAAGGTAACTTAGTGTATTTCATATCCTTCCAACACATTATTAATTACAACAGGAAGAAATTCAAAATCATATTAAGTGTTTGAAATAATGTTTAATTTTAAATGAAGTACAATAGCTTATAAGAATGAAATCCAGTTTAGAAATGACAGGCTGACTCAACAGAGTTTGTAAAATGTAAACTTAATATTTCTTATATCTCCTTTTAGTATTTATAATTTTGAAAGAGTTGATTCCGACATGTTTTTATTTGTTACACTTAAAGTGATATTGTAACAAACTTATATTAACCTCTTCATCTTTGATCTCCATTTTGTCAGGTATGTTACCCGTTCGTTGGATGTCCCCAGAGAGTCTATGGGATGGCTTATTCACAGCCAAATCAGATATCTGGAGTTATGGAGTAGTAGTCTTCGAAATCGTTACCTTTGGTAGTTTCCCGTACCAAGGTCTGTCAAACAGCCAGGTGCTGGAGTTTGTCAAGAAAGGCAGTAAACTTATTCTTCCACCAAACTGTCCTGAAGAATTGTAAGTACCTTCATCTTTAAAACGGAAATTGACTTCAACTTATTGAATCGAGCTTCTAGAAAACACATATTGTCATTACTTTGGAATCTCATTGTAATCATGATATTCTATTTTTCAGGTGTACATTTATTTATTCATGTCTCGAATACGAGCCAAATGATCGTTTGGATGTGGAAGACATTATTGATCATATGATAAAAAATCCAGAATTTCTCCGTCCATGTCTGGATGCTCCTACGACAAGTGTCGTAATAGAGGACAACGAATCAATGGAGCTATTGTCCACTTCGGCACAAAACACTCTCACTAAGTCACATTCCCTGAACTTAGCAAACTTGCTGAATCGTCTGTCTCAAACCTCGCAGGACACTAAAAGATTGAGTGTGGGTAGCCAAGGAGCAGCAAAGATAGGCACTCCCACCAAGTGTAATGTGCGAACTTTTATACCTCCACTGTTTAATCGCCCCCGTAGCAACAGTATAGGCACTCCACATGAAAGTCACCAACAGAGGATGGAGGAATATCAAGAATTCAGTACAGACAGTCCTAGTGGATCTCTCCTCAATCGGTCAAACCGGCACTCCCATGAAATTCCTGGTGATTTCCGAGGGTTGCAGATGGTGATGTTAAACAGCCCCGTCAGTGAAAGAGGGGATGCCACAAGTGATTATTTTAGTGATAATTCCAAAGAAATCTGTCAGAACTTGACGTTCGAGTTCTGTCAGACTGTGACATCATTATAATGTGTGTGGGTTGCTGTGAGATATTTTGGTGCTATGTTATCAATTTTGTAGAATTAGAGAGAAAGTTTTCCTGGTGTTGAAATGATAATGATTTATTTTATGACATAATTTTTCTGAACTTTTATGTGTACCGCACACTTGCTTTTTAATATTGGCTTGGACACTCTTGCTTCCACCTTTACAATTGTTTGACCTAGAAGGCAAGGAATGCAGAAGAAATTCCTGTGCTAAAAGGGTCAGAAAGTCTATTAATGTGACTTCAGTGATTTCTCATGACTACCTTAGAACAAGGATCTCATTTAATGATAGCAAAGAAAGAGAAGTTATTTAAGATCTAGTGATTTGACCCCTTTCTCCCTGGTTTCACAAGCTGACTAAATTTGAGACGATGCTTTAATATGGGAAGTGCCATTATGTATATGTATGAGAAATATACCCTAGTGCTAAAACTATTTCTAATACTAAACAATGACAAGAAAAATACAAGATTATGTGTACCAGAGAAAAGATAGAGAAACAACAAACATCAATCAAATTTACTCTTGTTACTACCAATTTTTTGAAGCAAATAATTTTTGACCATTTTTTAAAACAAGATGAAATAAACAAGACTTTCTGGCCCTTTGAAATCCATTTAATATTCTCATCTACATGGTGATATTTTTTGTCTCTTTCTATGTTTTAAGCAATAAATTTAAATGTCAATCAAGTCTACATTTTTATTTAAAATCAGAACTATATATTATGTAAATTGTTAATGTTTATTTTTTTATTACTTTTCTACCAAAAGGCAAAAAGCATCTTGCCCTATATTACGTTGAAATACACAAGTAAAGGTTATTCGTAAGTGTTGTTGCAGGACTTTTGCCAGGGTGTTGCATGCAAGCAGGGAGCGATTACTCCTCCTGGACACCTAGTCTCGCTTCAGTTTAATTGAGGTTTGCATTTGTCTGAATATGACAATATTGTCCTTTTATTCCTTGGACTTGGAGATGTGGTCTACCCTCCAGTACTTTTCTTGTTTTTCTTGTTTACTTTAGAAAGAAACAGTATATAATTTATATGTAATTATATAAAAATCAATGTTTTCATGGTTTATCTTATTTGCTTATTCATTGGTTAATATGTAATTGTTAGATATATATTTCTTTATATGAGAATTAAGTTCAATTCAATTTCAGTTTCATCTAAGTGTTTTAAACTTACAGAAAAAAACACCATGTTTTTAAGAATTAAATTATGTGATGTGTTTAGACATTTACATACTGAAAAAGTTTGAATTTAAAAGATTCTGTTTCAAATTCACTTAATGAGTTGAAATTCTTAAATTCAAGTGTTTTTAGAATACTTTCTATTTCAGAATATGAAGTTTACAAAAGATTTTCAGAGATGTTTCATGAATAAGAAGTTTGTGAATTATACATGCAATTTTGATTGTAAAACTATGACCAACTCCAACTGATGCAATTTAGAAAATTTGAAATCCAGATTTTACTATCTTATTTAATACTTGTTTTGTATGCACACGATTTAAATTCATGAAATCCTATTGCCCCTCTTACTACTGTGGTGACATTGTCATATTACTATTGATGTGGTTGTGAACAGAAAATTCTCAATTTCTGAAAGGTTTGTGTGTGTTATGTTTTTGAATTCAGACAGTAACAGTTTTATTATGTAAGGGATAGGTAAATGCCTGCTTTTTTGTGGAAAGAAAATATTGAAAGTGTTTTTTAAAAGACATAATAGCCATTATTTTCATATTAAAGTTTTGGTTTAAATTACCAGATGATTGAAATATGTAAAATATCTGAGAAGCACATGTTCTGTGCATTAAAAGAGATCTTATAAACATATTAATTAACGTTTTATCATGCATGTTTTTAATTGATAATGAATTCATTGGGTTGATAAGAATTCAATATTGGCTGTTTAGAGACGTATAACCAGACTTGTAAGGCCTTGTAAATGATCAGTGCATTTTAGGTAAATTTGATATTTTTATACACAAGACAAGCATTTTCACACAGGATGAAAATTTCATGAAAATAACGGCTATTATGTATTTAATCCCAACAAGAGACAAACTTTTCATTTAAAAAAGGCAGAGTGATGTTTTAATTACATGTACCTGCAAAGCAACATGATATGCAGGGATCTCTTTGTCCAGCATTTGTCTGTCTAGTAAAAGTTACACTTAAAAAAGATGAATAGCAGGCAACGTCTATATAACTTTGAAAAGCAAAACAAAACCCACTTAAACAGTATCTCAGTTTCTCTTTTAAGCATTTGTAAACTTTTTATTACAAGTATTGAAGTAACAAACTTCATGACATCTTAGCTTTTTCTCAGTACAGCAGACAAATATATAAGGTTTAAAAGAGTTTTCTTTTGCACAATATCAGATTTCATTGTATTATATTTTGAGTGTGTTTTATGTATATAAATAATAGTTTCCAGATTTTCAAATGAACTCATGTTGCTTGTCTCTGTCTTAAAATTTTATTTACATTTGTTTTATATTCTAACCTTTTTATTTTTATTGTAAGCATTAAATACTATTTACTTGTCAAATCAAAATAATATACATTTAACAGTTTTCTATGCTTTATTCGCAGGGAACAAACTCCCTTGAACCAGGATAATTGTCATCTTATAGACATAACTATCCCAAATCATGTGAGCAGGTTACCAGTGGTTTTATTTTGGGTTGAACTTTTGTTTATGTTGCACTGAAAATGGTTTCTGAAATTACCAGTCTGTGCCCATTTTAAATTCATACCGGTACATTTATTGATAGTTTAATAATTTTTACAGCCATTACAAGTAAAAAATTTTTCTATTGAAACCATAAATTTTACACTTCGCACATGACAGAAATGATGGATGTGCCAACTCTAGTACAGTTCAAAGCAAAATTAAGAAAACTGATTAAAACATGTTTAGTAAGAGTCAAACCTTTGTCTGTTTAAAATTATTTGACTTAATTATCATCTTGGTTTGAGATAGAATTATTGCTGAAATATCATAATGATAAAAATATAACATTTAAGGTTTGGTATCATACCCTTTGGTTCTTAATGGTATCCAACCGCAGTGTTATTGACCATCGGTTACCCATTGACAGTTAATAAATGTGTCATTCCAAGACATAAATTTATATACAGTACTGGTACAATTAATTACAACCTGTTTGTGGATATACATATAGAAAGGAGGAGAAATGTAACATTATAAAATTTTGCCTGAATGAACTTTTAGAAAAGTTTGCTGTCAAATTTCTAAAATGTACTACACAGTTTTAGCCTTATCTTTAAAACCATCACTGTGGAGCCATGAAACACTACAAATGCTACATTTTTGTAATATTAAACAGTGTTGTTTTTTTTTCTCTTCAAATCGCGTCCATTATAAGGACCCTTCCTAATAAAAATTTCATTGATATTTCCCAAAATTTGTCTAATGTTTTCCCGAATATTGATTTTTCAGCATTATGCAAATAGGACAAAAAATTCCCAAATGAAAAGGTACAAGCAACTTTGAAAAAAAAAAAACACTGTTAAAATTTTAAAATCACTGGCTCATTGTGTCTATTCATGGGTAAAGCTTTGGTTCTGAATATGTTGGTCCTGCTTTCACAAAGACATCTCTCTGCTTCATGTCCTTGCAAAAAAAAAAAAAAAAAAAAAAAAAGGACCACATTGGGGCACAAGGGGACTTTAAATCTCATTTGTCTGTCTGTCACAAAAACTTTAACTTTTGTCATCACTTTTTAACCATAAGACATAGGGCCCTCATATTTTACATGTGTGTCCCTAATTGCAATATATTTCTGTTGGTACCAAAAATTTTTATGTGACCTTGACCATGACCTACTTCAATGTAACTTTTTAAGACGTGGGGTCTTCATATTTGGCTTGTGTGTCCCTAATAGTGCTGCAGATACATGTAGACATGCACAACCATGACAATATGTCACACATAACTGCACCTTTACTGATAGAACCCTGAAAGCAGAGGACCACAATTCTCTGAATTTGCTTGTTTGGATTTGATACCACAAAAGTCATTCTTAAAGTGGAAAATTTACTTTCATACTTTCTCATTCAAGTGTCACAATAAAGTATATGTACTTGTAAAAAATAATTTCAACTATAACAAGATGTCCTTGTGAAACACGAATGCCCCCGGTGGCATTAAAGTCGAAATAAGGCATATTTTGAAATGTAGGTCAAAGGTCAAGGTCACATGGTCAATTACCTTGTTGTAATTTAAAAATGGCTTTATTAGTGGAGTATGCATGCCAAATATGAAGTCTGTATCCCTGACGGTTCAAAAGTTACATTGAAGGTTAAATATGACAATAGACAGACAAACACATCAAAAATACCATTCCCTGATCTTTTGATCCAGGGGCATACAAGTAAATCACAAAAGGATAATAATTTCCTACTTACTGCCACAATTTTTCACATCTTTGTACCAGTACTATATACTAACTCCAAGCCAACTGAATGCGACAATTTTTAAGATTAAGTTTTTCCCCTTTATGTACATTGTTTAAAATACATGTCAGAGCATTATGAATATCTTGCTTGTATTAAGAATTCAGGGATACATATCCCCCTCACTTGTCATAATTCAAAGGTTGTGATTAAATGTGTTATCAATTATATATTTTACGAGATATATATATTCATATTGAAGTTTTATTACATGTTATGAACCTACAGTCATCTTTTAATGCATAGAGGTTTGTTTTAAATGACCTTCATCCCATAATTCTATGTCTTATCCTATGTTTTACAATTAAAAATAAAGGTGTGACAGTTTTGAGATTATTTCTTTCTCTTACACATGCTTGAGTATTTGTGAACATAACATGAAAATCATATATGATCACGATGCTGGATATGTTCCTTATACGTTTGCTTGTTTTGATTGCTGTTTTACGTCACGCTAAGATAATTTCACTTCTGTGGTAACGGCATCTGCCTGATGCAATGCACAGAGATTTAGACCTTGGCTCTGGACCTATCCTAAGGTGAGGGATCTTGTATGTGCTTAGTCTAAGGATTTATATTCTTGCCGTCTCATCCAAGACAGGACTCTAACTTCAACCCAAGACCTCTTGGTCATGAGCCAAGCACCTTACAAAATTTAGTTTTATGTCATAAACTGATCTTAAACACAAAGTCTTCTTTAAACGCGAGTGCCAATAAAGGAGGACATTACTGTTTTGGTCAGAGAAATTGACAAGACTCTTGCATATACCTTGATAATGAATCAGTTTTAGTTAATGTAAATATGATATTTAACAAGCCTTTCCTTCATGAACAAATGAGGGATATTTTGTGACTTTGACCAATTGTCTGTATATACATCATTAGGGATCCTGCATTATCCTACTGTTATCAATCATCCCTTGAAATATTGTTGCACAGAGATCTGGTAATACATGTTCTTATTTACTTAATATTGATTGCTGTTCTCAACTAGTTGCTACCAAAATACAAAAAATTAGTATAAGGAGGAACATTACTGAATTAGGGGTCTGAATTGTTGAAGTTACGAGATCCTTGTGAATACCATACATGTATACATGTGTTTGTTTTCATTCTGTTTCCACGACATCTCAAACATGCTGTATTTGGTACAAGGAGGGACTCCATCAAAACTGAGTTTCTAAGGTCAAGGTTATTCAGTTCACATTACATACTTCACTTTTGAATGCCATGAAGAATTCTTTTTCTATCCAAAATCCACATGAATGTTGTTGAGACTTGTGACAGATCTTTGAATGTGTATAAAAGAGTGCATACTAACCAAAGATATGAATTTCAATCAAACTGGTAATCAAACAATATTGCTGATAGACAGTGTGGTTTCAAAAAGCCATTAGCCTCTATGCTTTGCTGAAGGTGTTAACCAAGAATCATCTAGAGCAAGCATAACTCACTCTGTAGCTCATAGCCAAAAGGTTCCAGACTGGAATTCTACCACCAGCTTTTGGTTGTCCCGTTTTGCAAATGAGACAGTAAATGCTGTCACCTTGTATGTGGTGGGTTTTTGTTTTTAATTGTTTTATGCCATTCTAAGATTATTGTACATACAGTGCCCGCCACTTAATTGAATGTCGCATTATTGAATATTTCGTTTTATTGAATAAGATCCTGAAATCCAAAACCATTTTCTATCAAATCTATTCAAAATCCGCCACTTATTACACTAGAATAAAAAAGCGACTTCGTTTATTTGAATAGCGCGATTATTCTACCAAGCATACCTTTGTTAAAACTTCAATGTATCACGCCCGAGGTCATGTTATTTACTATGGTGCAGGCGACCTATCTATTAGAGATAAAGGGTTTCACACCTGTCCAGGTAATCTCAAAAGAGATTACTGTCTAGGTAACAGTTGTTGACCGAATCACACGTTAATTGTCTAATAGGCCGCGGCGGTAGGAATGAAAGGATTAATTAATTACCAACTGCCGAAGCCATGTCGTAAACAAGATCATCGGAAACATCGACAAGATGACGCTGTCAGCCAACGGCATTGCGTGAAGACCGACCCTACTAGATGCCGTCCACTTACTCCGTAAGGCCTGGCGCACCGTCAAGCCAACAACCATCGCCAACTGCTTCCGAAAGGTTGGCTTTGCCTCGTCAGACAACGACACAAGCGAAACTGACGATGTCCGGCCGCCAGAGGATGTTGATAGCTAGACGTTCGATACCTTCATCACAAACGATGGCAACCTGGAGAACTAAGCTGTCCGGACTGACGAGAAAATATTTGCGATTTCCACGAAGACGAGCCTAGACTATGCGTTGCCAGTGACGACGAGGAGGCTGAAGAAACGGCACGAGTAGCGCACGGCAAATGTACAGACGCAATGGCCACAATACGACGATTCCTTGAGGAAATCAAAGCGACGACTTCAGCCTGTTCTATCAGATGGAAAATTGAAATTTCTCACACGCTTGAATATGCCTTTTAATCTGCCTTTGTTAAAACAAATTGTTTAACCTGTCTTATGTCTCTGACCAACCTGGTTACACGACTGAGATACATTACGTGCATTTCAATAGACGACGGTTTTATCTTTACGGTCAGTTGAGCATGTATAATGTAGTTATTTAATAACATTTGGTCACTGTACTTAAAAAGACAGTTACAAAATTATAGAAAATGTGGTCTGTTGAGTTTAATGTAGCTCGAGCAAACAATAAAGGGATCTAAGAGAGGTAACTCTAGTGTATCTATATATAGATACATGTACACTGATTTCATTACAGATACGGCGAAAGTTAAACACGTATGCAATTCTTGCAAAATCTGTCGATCATCTGGTCTTTGAAACTGCATTCGTTCGTCATGCCGTGTAATTGAATATTCGTTTATTTGAATAATAAAGTCCTGACAAATAGGTTATTCAATTAAGCGGCTTGCACTGTATAAGGTGGTAGCATCTGCTTGGTGCAGTGCCTCATAATTCTATACTACATGTATGCTATGGACCCAGGTGAGGAAGTGAGAAATCTTTGCCCTGCCTTGACATGGGGCTTTGCTTTATACTGTCTCATCCAAAAAAAACAGATAGGGAGGCAGAAGATGATTATTTACATTGGAAAATCTGAGTTGACAGCCGAAATTGAACTTAGACTCAGATTTGATGTCCAATGCGCTACCATTGGATCAACCTGTCCCTCACCATATATGTGTAATAGTCTTGGTGGGATATAAGACAGGAAATGAACATTTTCCGGCATTATAATTCCCCACCAGTATGAAAATAAAAACAAAATTTTATTTTGATACGATTTCAAGGCTGTTTTATTCCATACAACATTGCACATATGACATAATCTATAAGATGACAGTTGTCATTCAGAGTATGATGTATCTGTCTGACACTTACCACTTTACAACTGACAACAAAAATACATCTGAACAGTGATCATGTAATGACAGTGACGTAGCTAGCCTTGAGAGAGTACGATGTATCTGTCTGGCACTTAACGTTATATAACGGACTACAAAAATACTCCTAAACAGTGATCATTTCTGACAGTGGTGTAGCTAATCTCGGGAGATTACAATGTATCTGTCTGACACTTAACGGTATATAACTGACAACAAAAATACTTCTGAACAGGGATCAGGTAATGACAGTGGCATAGCCTCAGATGAGTATGATGTACTGTGAATGTATCTGTCTGACACTTACTGTTATACAACTTTAGTGTTATACAACCGACTACAAAAATACTGAATTTGATCATGTAATAATAGTGGCATAGCTAGCCTTCAGAAAGTTTGAATGTGTTTACAAATGCTCAGGGTATTCGCTTTTCAAGTAAATCCATGGCAGGACCCTGGATTTTGATCTAAGTGGTGAGGCTTCATATAACTTTTTTAATGACTAAGAATTGGAAAAAAACATAAAAGAATTATACAAAGGAATTTCTTCCGAAACTAATTTTTTTCAATAAATGTGGATGCTTTGGCAAGCAACAAACATGGTAGTTGCACCACTGAATAACACAAGTGTAAATTTACCCACAATATTTTTAAATTTAAAGACAAACAATAATAAAAATAAAGCAGAATTGAGAATAGGTAGAAGAAAGTCTAGCTTAAATTTGGTAAATTTCATACGACATGTATGTAAGAGATGAACACAAATAATTCTGAATCAAGGATTAAAAAATTTCTGTGCATGAAAATTATGAAATACAAATGCCTATGACAACAAATATTATCCTCATTAAGGGAAGTGTGTATTAAATAAATAACAAAAAATACTCAATGTCCACATATTTTTGCCACTTGACCTTTACTCTGACCTTTATATTCAAGTGGCCGAAAATTTGTGGATAATCAGTGTTTCCTGTTCCTTATTCAAAGCTAAATGTTTCCAAACTTTTTTGGTAGGGGCCTAAAAATATGCAGAATTCAGACAATTTTAATTAAACTCTCTTACAATTATTCAACAAGAAAGATAGAGGCATCAATCACGTTGAAAAAACACATGACTCAAACTGACCACATTTTCATCTGTTAAACACAGACAATATTTTAAAATAATGATATTGGTATGCACATACAAGTTTACCATTAGATGCACCTTCAATCCTGTACATACTGTACTGCTTGGCAGAAGGAAATCTTCTGCATTCAAATTTCATTTTCCTCCTGCCAGAGATGGCTTAAAAGTGCTAGGAATAAACGATCTTCATATTTTACATGATATAAGCAGCCCAAGACCGGACATGTCACTTTTTGCCGGGGTTTTCATTTTGATGTAAAGAACTAAATAGTGATGTCACAAGTTAAGCAATAACGCCAAAATAAAAATCCCAGCAAAGAGTTGCATGTCAGGTCTTGGGCCGCTTATATCATGTAAAATATGAAAATCGTCTATTATGGCATGTTCAAGACTGATTATTTTTCTATCAACAAAGTAAGAAAACACGAACGTCAATACACATGGATTTTGCTGAATGTCATGTTAACTGATCATCTCCTCTCATGGCTCGGTAGTTGTTGATTTCACTTGGAAACACTTTGTTTAATTCTACGAGAAGGGCTGCTTTAAATTTCTGCAAAGAGAACAAGAACGTTAGAGGTATTTCATGGCTTATTGCAAACTATGATTACAGCACACATTTATCAGTAAATACATGTACACTTTGAATTTACAAATAGTTCACAGGTATTGGGAGATACACTGTAGTCAATGTTACATGTACCAGTATTCAAACAATACTATATGACAGGCTTGGTGTAGTGGTTAAGTGCTTGGCCTGCGGCGCAAGAAATCCGGGTCCAATGCCCGGATTGCACCACTATATTTAAGAGGTTGGTTACCTCCAGTTTCCATGTCACAATATAACTGAAATATTGTTGAACGTGATGCAAATCACTGATCAACCAACTAATCAAATACTACCGAAATAAGTGAGAGAAAACTGAACATGGCCCTTTCCTTAGGATGGTCTTAATGAGGTGCGTGTAGTGATGTACAAACTCTGAGATGATCTAGACAAGAGATTTTGCATTAGTGATACCGCCTGGGATTTACCTTAAGTTTCTAAGTAAAAATCTTAACTTTCGATCTTTTGTTTTACTATAATTATTGCCTCAAGTGAGAAAATAAAAATATATTGTCTATCTATGCTTCTCCAATGAACTGAAATATCGACAGTCATAAATCTACAATATTACAAATGTATTAAATTAATGATACATGACTGAAAATTTGCATTTTTGATAACAATAAAACCAAAGTCATACATTCAGAATACTTCAAATCTTTTCTCTTAAAAGAATCAAGCTTTACATAAAACTTAAAACAAGACACATATTGCTGGCAAACCATGTATAATTGATAATAAATTTTGTCTGTTCTAATATACCTTAAAGTTATCAATTTTGCCTTTAACATTTTCATTTTTGGCCAATGCTTTTTCCAGACAGTCTTTTGTGTACAAGCTGGGGTTTTTCCCTTGATCTATGTATCTGAAAGTACAAATATCATTACAAAGTTTACATTTTATGATACATGTACATTCTCTGATACCATTATTGGTGTTGGTAAAGATCACTACCTTCATTTTGAGTATCTTATTTCTGTATTGTACATGTACATTGGTCACGTTTTTGTCGTTCAAGTCATGTCAAATCATTTCACTCAAAAAGTCATGTGCAACAGCACCATCCAAAGCAGTGAGAGATCTTCCTCATTTGAAAGACTGAACACTGATTTTTTACTGGTTGGGTTCAAACCCAAGACTTCTAGACACTACCAACTGAGTTACACTGACTAATACAGTGTCACAGGAAACATTTCAAAAGTCAGGGGACCAAACCTTGAATTTTGTTTGTGTGACCAAAAAATATTGACCATAATCTACAAAAAGGAAAGGGGGAGAGGGGGGACAGCCCCCCTTGCCCATTTCAACAGGCCTGTAATATATGTACATGTAGCAGCTTAGGTGAAAATATCCTTTAGAAAGTAAAAATTAATTTGATATTAAAATCAGGGATATTTGCCCTCTGACATGAAATTTTATTAGGCTTTCTACTGGAAATAATAAATAGGATTCAGCTTAGACTGGTTAGTTTTAAAATGAGGTTATTAATCTGGAGTTAATTTTCAATCTAAATATTAAAGTAATTCAACCCTGTTTTCAAAACCTAGAGGCCAGCACCAAAGGTGAAGCACCTAAAGTTATACATACATGTACATAAAATACCAACACTGTTGCCATCAAAGTTAAAAATGGTAACTCTGAAGAGGTGGAATGAATTGTTTTCAGAGTAATCTAAACACCCAGGTCTACCTTTATATGAGGTCTAAGATAGTTGATTTGGAAAAAGTAAATTCTAATATTTTAACTTGATTTTGAGTGATGTTGAAAGGTGACAGTCCAAAGGATTTGACAGATAAAATTTATTTCATTTGGATTGACAAAACTCTGAAAAGCTGTTTATATATACTTTATTGTCCTGAATGACAAGATTTTCCAATTCACTAAAAATGTACTGAATTTTTCATTTCTTTAAAACAAGGGTAGTCATACTTGCAGAGTAAGAAGGTAACCTACTCGAACACCTCTAACGGCACTTGTATGTCTCCCATCTGAGTCTTCAGTTTATCGATCTCCTGCATACCCTGCACCATTGTTTGTCTGTAATAAACATCAAGTTCAACATACCGTAGCATAATAAAACACACATTAACAAATTTCCTGCAGTTTCTCTCTAAATACAGTCTGGGTGGAACTTTGAATGCCCACTGTCCACAGTGGGCAGTCCACCTGAAATTTCAATGGGCATTAGGAGTGGACATTTACCTGAGCTATCAAGCTGTCCACTTACCTGTATGTTAATTCTAACTGGCTCTCACAAGAATGTCCACTGTGTCCAGTGGACATTTTTAATGCCCACTCTAAAAATGCCCACTGTGACCAGTGGGCAAATTAAGTTCCACCCGGACTGTACTGTATGTTGTTTATAAGAGCGTAAACAAAGGTATCTGTACATTACCTCCATTATTTCTGACTGTCTGAAAGTTTTATAATCATTTTTTGACATAGACCATTTAAGTCTGGACTTCTTTTTTCTACGCTATATTTAATTAAGAAAGACATAATGTGAGATCCATGTGTACTTGAGTAACTATCTCTATGATGACAGGTTTTTGCTTAAAGTATGTCTTGATGATGCAAGTTTTGCAACCTGTGCAGGTTTGCTAATTTATAGTATACATGTACATGTACCATTACAGATGATGGAGAATAACAAAGAAATGTATTTATAACCGAAGATGTCAAAACATTTTCTGCTATTTTATGGTAATTTATATGTTGTACAAGACTTTTATAAAATTGTGTTGTTTAGTTTGGCTAAAAATTTCATAATAATCTGAGAATACATCTATATATATCAACTAATCTAAACAAGAGGCCCAAGTGGGCCTATATCGCTCACCTGAGTACCTAGATAATCAGTCATGCAGGAAGAAAGAATTCCTTTATTTTTGCATTACTGTGACTAAGTCAACACAAATGCTGAAAATATGTCAAATTTTATTTCAGACCTGAATAAAAACAAGAGGCCCAAGTGGGCCTATATCGCTCACCTGAGTACCTATATTATCAGTCATGCATGAAGGAAGAATTCATTTATTTTTGCA
The DNA here is from genome assembly GCA_035048485.1 of Pteria penguin. Taxonomy (NCBI): domain Eukaryota; kingdom Metazoa; phylum Mollusca; class Bivalvia; order Pterioida; family Pteriidae; genus Pteria; species Pteria penguin. Next base: position 25,315,490 of record CM068582.1, on the reverse strand, counting down.
TTAATGTGACTAAGTCAACACAGATGTTGAAAATATGTCAAATTTTATTTCAGGCTAGAATAAAAAACAACACTTTTTTGCACATCCATTCAGGTGATTTTGATATTAAGCATTTCCTTTGTCTCTGCAAGAAGTCATTCAGGGCAACAAGTTAGTCATTTTCTTTAGGTGGGGCCTTTTGTTGACTGATTTCAAGTCTGGGTCATGAACAACAATTGTTTCAAATATTGTCCAGATCTAACTTAAAATTGCCTAATTTCATATGTTGAGTGTTGAGAAACATCTAAAAACTTATTTAGATGTGTAAAGAAATGAAAAAAAAATTTTGACCACAGCTGGATTTGAACCGCTACTATCCATATTTCAATTACCAAGTGGTATATGTACTATTGTGAGAACTGCTTTTTAGACATGGTGGCATTATCTGTTAACTAATTTGGATGAAATTTACCAAATTGATAGAGGACTTTTAGTACTTCATGTATTCCATGTTTCATTAAAATCTTTCATGTGGTATAACAGCAGAAGTGAAAAATGTGATTCAATTGTTCCTATACACCCTCATTTGGAAGTCTTAAAAAATTCATAGAAAATCCAAAAATTGAGATATTGACAAAATTCTTTCAAAGTAACAATCCTTACCATAATTATGATCACAATAGCCCATAAAAAATCATCATTATCAATTAACTAGGAAATATGACACTTTTTTCTGCATTGAATCACCAAGTCCAAAGAAATGTCAAAAAAAATTCTAAAATTTGATTTTGGAAGGGAACCAAAATGACAGTACATCTTCACTCATCCCTCTAGATCATTTCTATGCATTCTGTTTGTCTCTGTATACAGCCCGTATGAAAAAGAATATTGTTAAACGAGGGAATTCTTTTGTGACCTACTCTTGACTATGGTGGCGCCACCTGTAAAGAGGTCTGGACGAAAACAACAGAATTTGAAGAGGATCATAATGACTTATTTCTACCAAGATTTATTAAAATCCTTCAAACAGTTTTGTAGAAAAAGTTGAAAATGTGAAAAATGGCCAACCCCCCTTTTTTTTTGGAAGTCTTAAACGTAAAATTCCTAATTTCATATGTTGAGTGTTGAGAAACATCTAAAAACTTATTTAGATGTGTAAAAAAAAAAAAAATTTTTTGACCACAGCTGGATTTGAACCGCTACTCTCCATATTTCAATTACCAAGTGGTATATGAACCATTGTGAGACCTACTTTTAGACATGGTGGCATTATCTGTTAACCAATTTGGATGATCCGCACAAAAAACAAAACCTTTGAAAAGGACTATGAGTACTTGCATCCTACCCAGTTTTATCACAATCCTTCAAGTTGTTCTGTAGATCAAGTTGAAGATATGAAAAATTGTCCCCCCCCCCCCTTTTCTTGGAAGTCTTAAAAAATTCATAAAAAATTCAAAAATCGAGATATTGAAAAAATTCCTTCACACCAGCATTCCTTACCATAGAAATGATTAAATGAAACCAAATGAATGCATCAATGTTTATTAAAAGAAAATAATAACTCTTTAATGCATTAAAATAACAAAGTCCAAAATAAAAATGAAAAAACGTCAAAAATTTGATTTCAGAATGGAACCAAAAATATCAACACTTCTTCCCATATGCCTCTATCTCATTCCTATGCAGTCGGTTTGTCGCTGTATGCACCCGATCTGAATAAGAAGTTTGTCAAATGAGGGTACCCTCTGTGACCTACTTTTGTCTGTGGTGGTGCCACCTGTTCATGGATCCTGACAAAGATGACCACATTTGTCGTGGACCTTGAGTATTTGATGCATGCCAAGTTTCATTGAATTCCAGCAAGTGGTTCCGAAAAAGTTCAAACTGTGAAATGTTTACACCAATTATCCCACCCCCCCTTTTTCTTGAAAGTCTTAAAAAATTCATAAAAAATCCAAAACATAAAATATTGAAAAATTTTCTTCGCAGTAGTATTTCTCACCATCAAAATGATCAAATTAAACCAAATTAATGCATCAATGTTTACTAAAAGAAAAAAATACCTCTTTTCTGCATTAAAATTACCAAGTACAAAAAAACGTCAAAAAAACGTCAAAAATTTGATTTCGGAATGGAACCAAAAATAACAACACTTCTTCACACATCCCTCTAGATCATTCCTATGCATTTGGTTTGTCTCTGTATGCCCCCGGTCTGAAGAAGAAGTTTGTCAAAGGAGGGTACCCTCTTTGACCTACTTTTGCCTGTGGTGGCGCCACCTGTTGATGAATCTGGACGAAAAACAACAACTTTTGTAGGGGACCATGAGTACTACATGCTTATCAAGTTTCATCAAATTCTGTTCAGTGGTTCTGGAGAAGAAGTCGAAAATGTGAAAAGTTAACGACGGACGGACGACGGACGGTGATTGATCACAATAGCTCACTTGAGCCTTTGGCTCAGGTGAGCTAAAAAAACCAAAACTTTTCTGCATATCCATTCAGGTGATTTTGATATTAAGCATTTGCTTTGTCTCTGAAAGATGTGGTTCAGGGCAACAAGTTAGTCATTTTCTTTAGGTGGGACCTTTTGTTGACTGATTTCAATTCAAGTCTGGATCATGAACAACAATTGTTACAAACATTGTCCAGATCTAACTTAAAATTGCTTAATTTCATATGTTAAGAAACATCTAAAAACTTATTTAGATGTGTAAAGAAATGAAAAAAAAAAATTTTGATCACAGCTGAATTTGAACCGCTACTTTCCATATCTTAATTACCAAGTGGTATATGTACCATTGTGAGACCTAGTTTTTAGAAATGGTAGCATTATTTGTTAACCAATTTGGATGAAATTTAAAGTACAGAATTTCCTTCCCCCCAAATCATCATCGGAATGTTTCGGTGATTACCTTTATTATTATTTAGATCTTAGTAAGATGTCACTGACTTCGAGAATATGGATGACTAAAATTACTGAACCTAATACAGTGTAATTCAAGACGTGATGATTCTATATTTACGCGGTGATTATGACGATTTTTTGCTTATTCTATGGACAAAGAAAGAATCTTACAGTTTCTGATTTAAGACATTTTGTCCCTGGGGTTGAAAGTCGCTCACTATGATACCCAGTTGTCTTGTATTCTCTATAAACATTTCGAGTTGTTGTTCTAATGCTTCGAATCGGTCTAACTTGTCCGCCATTTTGGTAGTAACAGACGTTTCGATGTATAGTCGTTTCAGTATATAAATCTATGGCTGTTCCGGTGTTTGTATAGTGGACTTTCCCCCATGGTAGCCTCCCCCCCTGGAATCCCTCCGGGGAAAACTGACTATATAGTAGGATTTCAGCGGGTCCATAGAATTACAGAAATCACCGAAATCCCCGTGTATTTACAGAAATCCCCGTAAAAAAACACAGAAATCCCCATTACTTTATCAAAAATCACCGATATGTTAATAGATAGGACCATCCTTCACACTTATAGCAAGTTTCAGATATATTAAACAACAATTGATACACTTATAACCATTTTATTTTTTTAATTTGAATGATCCATTACTGGCGGCCATGTTGGATTGGAAGTATACATAACAGTAACGCCGTCTATTTTCAAAATACTTTCAATAAATGGCAAATATATTTCACAAAGAGGCTTGTTATTGTTGAATTCAGTAAATGTACATGTATGTATTATTTATTGGTGTCGCTTGTTACGGTGTTTGTTAATTTCAAACGTATATAATTAAATGACTTAGATAAAGTTGTACTTAACGGTCTTTACTAGATTTTAACCCGATCATAACGGTTTATGTTAATTTACAAGTATGAACATTTTACACAGTTTATATTATAAAGTATAACAAAATCTGACACTGTTATGTATTCTTCTAATCCAACATGGCCGCCAGTAGTGGATCATTAAAGTTAAAAAAATAAAATGGTTATAAGTCTATAAATTGTTGTTTAATATATCTGAAACTTGCTATAAGGGTGAATGATGGTCATATCTATTTACATATCGGTGATTTTTGATAAAGTAATGGGGATTTCTGTGGGGTTTTTTTTTTTGCAGGGATTTCTGTAAATACACGGGGATTTCGGTGATTTCTGTAATTCTATGGACCGGGATTTCAGCTTATAGTAGGATTCCTCCCTCCTTGGATGAAATCAGATATATACCCTTCATCATTTTGTTCAAGATGGACATGTTACAGTTTGAGGGTACCTTCGTTACGTTCTTCTGTCTTTTTTTTTATCTATTTATTTATCTTTATCTTTTTATTTTTGCGGGTTTAATTATGCTTTAAAACGTTGCAAGAACATAATAATATTTTTGTGTCGTAAATATTAAATTTGATACACTTACTAAGTCGTGTGCACGAGATAAAAAGTCGTGCGCACGAGATAATGAGATAGTTACATGTATGTCGTACACACGACTTAATTAACCAACAACAACATCTCTCATATAATTGCTATGGGTTTTCTTGTTTTATCAGAGATCTTACTGAATAAATCTCTGATTTAGAATGAGTTCTCATTGAATTTGGGAACAATGGTACTACAGATAAATTTCATAATTTTGTTGAAATCGTGGGTTGATCCAGGATTTGGAGTTAGGGGGGAGGGGGGGTTGCGAAGTCAGGCGAGAGGTCTGGTGACTGCCAAGGTCCCTAGCAAGTCCAAAACTTCGTCTCCTCCACCCCACCCGAAACTCATACAATTTGGCAATTTTGTGTCTTAAATTTCAACTGACCGTCCTCAGTTGGTATCGCAGCTGCCGTGTCAACAAAGCTTACAAACGCCCTTTTCCCTACCTTACGTACTCTCCCTATGCCATTTATTCACCAAATGGAGCGCGCTAAATACACCTGCAGTTTTCTTGATTTTCCCGTTCCTAATCCCAACCCCTTTAAAGATGTTGAAGTATAATGAAGAACTTATGATTATGACTTATTCTGAACTTAGACTGTAATCTATAAGGCAATGTAAAGGCTGACATATACATGGAAGAAAAATCAGGGGAAGACGACTAAATTATCAAATAATAGGTCTACCACTTTTCTATCTCTCTGTTTCTGTCTCTGTCTCTCTCTCTCTCTTTCGCTCTCTCTCTCTCTCTCTCTCTCTCTCTCTCTGTTTTGTTTATAATACCAACTGAGGACGGTCAGTCGAAATGAAAATTTAGGCCCCAAAATTGCAAAATTACGGGAGTTTCCAGGGGGGGGGAGAGACGAACTTTGGATTTGCTAGGGATTTAGTTTAGCGCTGCCCTATTTTTTTTTCTTTTTCTTTCATAATTTTATCATAACTGAGTAACTTTTCATTCCAAAGGGGCTATCAAGAAATGGAGGACTCATTACCTTGTTTGGGCTATCAAGTAGTTTGCCACATATCACATACATACCCCAGCCATATTCCCATGTATACTTTTCAATTTCTGGAACAGATGTAGAAAAAAATGTTACTTTCCTTCTCTGTCTTTTGGGGCACATTGAAAACCACGGTCTTCCGCTGTATCATCTTGGTTGTGGTCTTGTCTCAGTAGCTACGAATACTAAGATGAGAGTAATGTTAGAAGTGAACGACAAACATGTATGTTTCAACGTGTATTCAAATAGATACTGAAAAGATGATCTACATTTCAATGAATGATACTATTGAAGATGTTATTTATATTGCCTTCACTTTTCATGTTGTACGACATTCATCTCAACATCCTTACATCACATACATACCCCAGGCCTGAATTCCCATGCATACTTCTCAATTTCTAGAAAAGATCTAGAAAACATTTTTCTTTCCTTCTCTGTCTTTTTGGGCACATTGAAAACCACGGTCTTCCGCTGTTTATATTTAAGTGAATACTACTCTTGAAGTAAAAAACGAAGAAGTACCGAAGGGTAAACCATATCTCATAGTCCAAAGAATAAAGGGGACAATATCGTGTTTAGTGTCACATTCAGACAAATGCGAACCCCAATAAATCGAGGTGCGACCAGGTGCCCGGGAGGAGTAAGATGATATTTATATTGTCTTTACTGTTCATGTTCATGACAATCGTCTCAACATTTAGACATCTCTTACATACCCCAGACATGAATTCCATGCATACTACTCAATGTCTGGAACAGAGGTACAAAAAAATTCCTTTTTGATTTTTCGACACTATATACCATGACTTAATCAAAACCAAATTGTTGTCTCTCAAACTCTGGTGTTTCAACAGAGAGTTTAAATCATACCTCTGTAATTCAGTTACATCTGGATAATATGATAATTATATATACTGGACTTGTACTGATTTGTGTAATGTCACCACATTTTTGATGGATGATATTTATGTACAATTGATTAATTATTGTTTTACGTCACTCAACGGTTATTTCATGTATATGGTGACAGCATCTACCTGATGCATTGCATAGAAATTTCCACTTTGCAATAGACCCACCCGAAGCAGTGAGGGATCTTTTATGTGCCACGCCTACCGTGGCATAGGATCTCGGTTTTTACCGTCTCGTCCGAAAGACAGAACACCGGTGTGCCCAGGGCGGGAATAGAATATTCATGTACAATTTAATGGCAAGACTTATCAGCAGGTTATTAGGATTCCTTAGGGCAATAACTGCGCTCCCCTTATAGCAGATTTATTTTTATACTGTTATGAGAACCCCTTAACGTTCGACCTTATTGATAAGTTCAAGGACACCTCTAGATATCTTGAAGATATTTTAGTTATCTATAACCCCGAGTTTCGAAACTATATCACTGACATTAAACCATCTGAACCTCAATTAAACAAAGCCAATTCTTCCGACCAGGAAACACTTTTTTGGGACTTAGATATCAAGATTATTAACAACAATATTCATACCAAGATATATGAGAAACGAGACGACTTTGGATTTCCTATTGTAAATTTCCCTTTTCTAGATGGTGGTGTCTCCAGACTCCTATTACATGGTATTTATATTAGTCAATTAGTTCGATTCGCTAGACCCTGCGCTAAAGTTTTGGATTTTCACGCAAAAAAAATTATCAGATTACTTTTAACTTTTTCCCAGGGTTATAGATATCATAAACTTCGAAAAACTTTTCCTAATTTTTACAGATATTATTCAGACTTTTTATCTATATTCGGAAATGGGACTTTTCAACAATACGTATCCAGCGTAATTTCCTATACCAATTTCTACGGTGATCTACTGTACAAACTAAGGAGGGGCAACGGTTCCAATAATTTCATATCGGCGGGTTCTAAAATTATTAACTGCCTTCGACATCGACAGTATGACCCCAAGATCATTGCTAAGACCATAGGTCTTGTATTAGGTCCCTCTACAACCCAATACAGGGTTTTTACTTGAGCGTTGCACGTTGAATAACAGGGCGGTGGAGACAAATACTAAGATGATAATGAGGTTAGACGTGAAAAACATGTATATTTCAATCTGTGTATGGAAGTGGATACTGAAAAGGAATATTCACATTGGAATAAATGATACTATAAAATGTTATATATAGTCTTTATTTTCAATGTTGTACGACGTTCATCTCAACATCCACACATCACATACATGTTCGTGCCCTCGGCAATAATTTCCATGCTGACTTCTCCGTTTCTGGAGCAGATGCACCACAAATACTACTTTTCTTTGTCTCTTTGCGGACATTGAAAGCCGTGGCCTTACCCTGTGTCTTCTTGATTGTGGTCTTCTCTCAGCACCTACAATTACTAAGATGGTAGTGAGGCTAGAAGTGAACGACAAACATCTATTTTTCAATGTGTATTAAAATACATCCTGAAAAGACAGGCTTACATTTGCGAAAATAATGTAATTGAAGATTCCCCAAACCTTAATTGCCGTGCGTAATTCTCACTATCTGGAAGACTTGTAGAAAAAAGTTACTTGCCTTGCCCATCCATTTAGCCACATTGAAAGCTTGAAAGCAACGTCCTACCCCTGTGTTTTCTCGCTTGTGGTTTTCCTGCAGCAGCTACAAATACTATGATGATAATGAATTTAGAAGTGAATGAAAAACACGTATATATGTTACAATGTGTATGGAAAAAGATATTGCAAAAACAGGTTTCCATTTGAGGGAAGGGTGCTGCTGACGATGTAATTTATATCATCTTTACTTTTCATGTTGTGGGACATTCATCTCAACATCCAGACATCAAATAAATGTCCCAGGCATGAATTCTGAATCAGATAGTGAAAGATGTTACTTCTCTTGCCAGTCTCTATGGGGCATTAAAAACCACGGACTTCCCTTGTGTCTTCTTGGCTGTGGTTTTTCTCGACAGCTGCAAATACTAAGATGATAGTGAGCTTAGAAGTGAAAGAAAAACGTACATGTTTCAAGGTGTATTGAAATAGAATATCATAAATAGATTGCTTTACAACAGTGTGAAGGATGCTACTGACGATATAATTTATATTGTCTTTACTTTTTCATGTTGTACGACATTCATCCTAACATCTAGATATCACATACAACCCCAAGCTTAAAATCCTATACATACTACTCAGTGTCTGGAACAGAGGTATAAAAACGTTACTTCCCTTGCCTGTCTATTTGAGAACATTGAGAGCCACGGTCATCCACAGGGTCTTCTTGCTTGTGGTCTTCTCTCAGCAACTACAAATGCTATGGTGATAGTGAGGTTAGAAGTGAACGACAAACATGTATGTTTCAATTGGTATGGAAAAAAATAATGAAAAGATAGGTTTACATTTGAGTGAAAGGTACTATTAACGATGTAATGTATATTTACTTTACCTTTCATGTTGTACGACATTCATCTCAACATCCACTCATCACATATATATCCCATGCATGAATTTTCATGCATACTTCTCAATTTCTGGAAAGTTACTTTCCTTCCATTCCTTTCGACGATGCAATTTCTATTAACTTAACGTTTCATGGTGTACGACATTCATTTCGACATCCACACAGGACCCCAGGACTGAAATCCGATACATGCTACTCAGTTTCTGGAACAGATGTAGGAAAAAATTTTCCCTTCCCTGCCTCTGTGGGCACATTGAAAACCATGGTCTTCTGCTGTTTTCTTGCTTGTATTATTCTGTCAGCAGCTACAAATACTAAAATGATAGTAGGTTTAAAGTGAACGACAAACACGTATGTTTCAATGTGTATAGCAATAGATACTGAAAATGATAGGTTTACATTTGAGTGATGCTATTGACGATGTAATTTATATCGTCTTTACTTTTCATCTTCTACGATATTCATCGCAACATCCACTCATCACATACATATTCCAGGCCTGAATTTCCATGCATACTTCTCAGTTTCTTGAACAGATTTAGAAAAATTTACTTTCCTTGCCTATCCCTGGGGCACTAAAAGCTACGTCCTTGCCCTGTGTCGTATTGCTTGTGGTTTTCTATCAGTTGTTGTACGACATTCATCAACATCCTGACATCACATACAATCCCAGGTCTGAAATCCGATACATACTACTGAGTTTATGGAATAAAGGTACAAAACAGTTACTTTCGCGTTGTACAACATTCATCACAACATCCATTCATCACATATGTATCCCATGCATGAATTTCCATGCATATTTCTCCATTTCTGGACCAGCTAGTGAAAAAGTTACTTCCCTTGCCTGTCTCTGTGAAGGCGTTAAAACATGGTCTTTCCCTGCATATTCTTGGTTGTGATCTTCTTTCAGCAGCTAAAAATACTAAGATGATAGTGTGTCTTTCGGCATATTGAAAGCCACAATCTGTCCTTGTATGTTTCAGCGTCTCGGTAGCTACAAATACTAGATGATAGTGAGGTTAAAAGTGAATAAAACATGTATGTTGCAATGTTTATTGAAATAGATACTGAAAAAGATACATGTACATTTGAATGAATGTTTCTATTTATATTGTCTGTTCTTTGTTCACCTGCGTTTCCGACACCGGAATTTCAGGCAGTCAGCATTTCTTGCCTTGGATGGGAAATTTGACTTCGTGTTCCTGTCTCCTTCGTATGTTCATGCGTGTATATTTATGTATTTACCTCCTCGATTTGAAAGCTTATTGCATGACTTTTGCGACGGGTGTTGCATGCAACCAGGGGACGCTTACTCTTCCTTGGCACCTGGTCTCACCTCGATTTTATTGGGGTTCGCATTTGTCTGAATATGATACTAAACACGATATTGTCCCTTTTATTCCATGGACTATGAGATATGGTTTACCCTTCGGTACTTCTTTGTTTTTTTTTTTTTTACTTTTAATGTTGTACGACACTCATCTCTACATCCACACATCACATACATATCCTAGGCCTGAATTCCCATGCATATTTCTCAATTTCCGGATCAGTTATTTGAAAAAAATTTACTTCCCTTGCCTGTGTCTGTGGGTGCACTGAAAGTGACATCCTTGCCCTGTGTTTTCTTTTTTGTGGTCCTCTCTCAGTAGCTATAAATACTGAAAAGATATTCAGGTTTGAAGTGAACAAGAAAAATGTATGTTTAAATGCGTATTGAAATACATACTGAAAAGATAAGATACATTTGCGAGAATAATATTATTGAAGCTTCCCCAATCTTTAATCGCTGTACATACTTCTGATTATCTGGAAGAGATGTAGGAAAATTACTTGCCCTGCCTTTCTCTTTAGCCACATTGAAAGCTTGAAAGCAACGGTCTTCTCACAGCAGTAGCTACAAATACTGAAAAGATATTCAGTGATTTGAAGTGAACAAGAAAAATGTATGTTTAAATGCGTATTGAAATACATACTGAAAAGATAAGATACATTTGCGAGAATAATATTATTGAAGCTTCCCCAATCTTTAATCGCTGTACATACTTCTGATTATCTGGAAGAGATGTAGGAAAAGTACTTGCCCTGCCTTTCTCTTTAGCCACATTCTTTTTTGTGAAGGATGTTATTAACGATGTAATATCATTTTTACGACATTCATACCAAAATCCACAAAACACATACATACCCCAGGCCTGAATTCCCATGCATACTTTTCAATTTCTCAATCAGAGATACAAAAAAATACTTCCTTAGTCTGTCTCTTTGGGGACATTAAAATCCACAGTCTTCCTGTTTCTCTTCTTGCTTATAGTCTTCTCTAAGCAACTACAAATACTAAGATGATAGTGATGTGAGAGGTGAATGAAAAATATGTATGTTTCAATGTCTATTGAAATAGGTACTGAAAAGATAGGTTAACATTTGTGTGAAGGATGCTGTTGACGACTTAATTTATATTGTCTTTACTTTACATGCTGTACGACATTAATCTCAAATTTCAGCCATCACATATATACGACAGGCCTGAATTCCCATGCATACTTCTCAGTTTTTGGATCAGACAGAGAAAAAGGTTACTTCCCTTGAAAGTCTCTATGGCAACATTGAAAGCCACGACCTTTCCTTGCATTTCCTTAGTTGTGGTCTTCTCTCAACAGCTACAAATACTAAGATGATAGTTAGGTTAAATCTGATATATCTTTCAATGTGTATAGAAATACAATATCATGAATAGATAGCTTTACATCTGAGTGAAGGATGTTATTGACGATATAATTTATATTGTCTTTACTTTCCATGTTGTATGTCATTCATCTCAACATCCAGACATCACATACCGACTCCCATACACACGACTCAGTTTCAGGAACAGAGGTACAAAAAAGTTCCTTCCCTTGTCATCCGCTGTGTCTTCTCATGCATACTACTCAATTTCCGGATCACTTAGTGAAAAAAGTTATTTCCTTTGCTTGTCTCTGTGTGGCCTTTTTCTGTGCCTTCTTGATTGTCTTCTTTCAGCAGCTACAAATACTAAGATGATAGTGAGGATAGAAGTGAACGACAAACATGTATGTTTCAATGTGTATCGAAATAGATACTGATAAGATATTGACGATATTATTTATATTGTCTTTATTTGCCATGTGGTACGACACTCATCATCACATACATCCCTCAGACTGGTTTGGTTGGGGCATTGAACGCCATGGTCTTTTCCCGTGTCTCCTTCTTTGTGATCTTCTGTCAGCAGCTACAAATACTTATTTATGAAGTTTGTGAAGTTAGAAGTGAACGACAGTAATATATGTTTCAATATGTATTGAAATAGACACAGAAAACAGTCTTTACTTCTCATGTTGTACAACATTCAACATCAAGACATCACATACATATCCCAGGCCATTTACATGCGTACTTCTAAATTTCTGGAACAGACGTAGAAAAAGTTACTTTTCTTCCTTCTCTCTGTGGGGGCATTGAATGTCAAGGCCTTTTTCTGTGTCTTCATCCATCTAGTCTTCTCTCTGCAGCTATAAATTCTAAGATTATAGTGAAGTTAGAATTGAACAACAAAGATGTATGTTTCAATGTGTATGGTAAAAGATACTGTAAAGATAGGTTTACATTTGAGAGAATGATTTTATTGACGGAATAATATATATCGTGTTTACTTTTTATGTTGTATAACATTCATCTTAACATCCAGACGTCACATACAGACTCCACGCTTGAATTCCCTACCATTCTTCCAATTTCTGGAATAGATATAGAAAAAATAACTTCCCTTCCTTGTCTCTGTTGGCGCACTGAATGCCACGGCCTTCCTTGGCGTCTTCATCCTTCTGGTCTTCTCTCAGCAGGTACAGATGCTAAGCTTATAGTGAAGTAATAAATGAACGACAAACGTATGTTTCAATGTGGTAGGTTTACAGTGAAATGAATGAAACTATTTAAAATGCTAATTATACTGTCTTTATTTTTGATATTGTACGACACTAATTTCAATATCCACATATCACATACATACCACAGACCAGAATTCCCATGCATACATCTCAGTTCCAGGAACAGATATAGATAAATGTTCCTTCCCTTGCCTATCTCTGTGGGCGTATTGAAAGTCAGTGCCTTCCGCTTTGTCTCATTGGTTGTGATCTTCTCTCAGCAGCTACAAATACTAAGATGATAGTGAACGACAAACATGTATATGTTTCAATGTTTCTGGAAATATATACTGTAGAGAGAGGTTTACATTTAAGTGAATGATGCTATTGACGGAACAGTTTATATTGTCTTCACCTTTGATGTTGTATGACACTCATCTCAACATTACCAGACATCACATACAACCCCAATCCCTGAATTCCCATGCATTTTCAGTTTCTGGAAGAGATGTAGAATAAGTACTTCCCTTGCCTGTTTCTGTTGGGGCACTTTAAAAGCCATGTGACTTCTTGCTTGTGGTCTTTTGTCAGCTACAAATACGTAGATGATAGCGAGGTCAGAAATGAACGACAAACATGTATGTTTCAATGTATATTAAATACATACTAAAAAGATAGGTTGACATTCGCGAGAATAATACTTTTGAAAATCCCCCAAACCTTAATTGCTATGCATACTTCTCACTATCTGGAAGAGATGTGGAAAAACGTTACTTGCCTTGCCCGTCTCTTTAGCCATATTGAAAGCTTGAAAGTAACGGCCTTCCCCTGTGCCTTCTTGGTTGTGGTCTTCATTCAAATACAAAGATGATAGTGAGGTTAAAAGTGATTGAAAAACATGTATTTTTCCATCTGTATTGAAATAACCACTAACAAAACGATAAGGTTACATTAGTGTGAAGATACTATTGACGATGTAATTTATAGCGCCTTTTACTGTCATGTTTGTACGATGTTCATACCAAAATCCACACAACACATACATACCCCAGGACGGAATTCGTATGTATACGAATTTCTGGAACAGAGGTACGAAATTCTTCCTTTGCCTGTCTCCTTGGGAACATTGAAATCCACAGTCTTCCGGTTTGTCTCCATCCTTGTACAATACTAAAATGATAGTGATATGAGAGGTGAATGAAAAATATCTGTGTTTCAATGTTTACTGAAATAAGTACTGAAAAGATAAGTTTACATTTGTTTGAAGAATGCTGTTGACTTAATTTATATTGTCTTTACTTTTCATATTGTACGTCGTCTTGGTTGTGGTCTTCTCTCAACAGCTAAAAATACTAAGATGACAGTTAGGTTATATCTGAAGGAAACACGTATATATCTTCAATCTGTATTGAAATAGAATACATTACATCAGAGTGAAGGATGGTATTGTCGATATAATTTATATTGTCTTTACTTTTCATGCTGTATGATATTCATCTCAACAACCAGACATCACATACCGACTCCAGGCGTGAAATCCGATATATACTACTCAGTTTCTGGAACAGAGGTACAAAAATTCCTTCCCTTACCTACCTCTTTGAAAGCCAAAGTCATCCGCTGTGTCTTCTTATGCATACTACTCAACTTCTGGGCCAAGTAGTGAAAACATTACTTCCCTTACCTGTCTCTGTGGGGGCGTTCAAAGACACCTTCTTTTCCTGTAATATCTTGGTTGTGGTCTTCTTTCAGCAGCTACACATAGTAAGATGATAGTGAGGTTAGAAGCGAATAACAAGCATGTGTGTTTCAATGTGTATGGAAATAGAATACACTTAAAAGATACCTAGGTTAAGATTTGATTGGATAATATATTGACGATGTAACTAATATTGTCTTACTTTTAATATCATATGACATTCCAGTCTACATGCACACATCACATATATACCATTGCCCTGAATTCCTATACATACTTCTCAATTTCTGGAGCAGATAGTGAAAAGATGTTATTTCACTTGCCTGTCTCTGTGGGCCTCGACGTTCCCTGTGTCTTCTTGGTTGTGGTCTTCTGTCAGCGACTACAAATACTAAGATGATAGTGAGGTTAGAATTGAATAAAAAGAATGTATGTTTCCATGTCTATTGAAATGGTACTGAAAAAGATAAAAAGATAGCTAGGTTTTCATTCGAATGAATGATGCTACTGACAATGATATTTATATTTTTTATACTTTTAATGTTGTACGACACTCATCTCAAAATCCACACATCACATACATGTCCCAGGCCTGAATCCGATGTCTACCTCTCTAGTTCTGGAACATGTTGAAAAAATTTACTTCCTTTGACTTCCTCTTTCTGCACATAGAAGTCATGGACTTTCCCTTTCCCTTCTTCTTTGTAGTATTCTCTCACCAGCTACAAATACTAAGATGAAAGTAAGGTCAGAAGTAAATGACAAAGATATATGTTTCAATGTGTATGTAAATAGATACTGATAAGATTTGAATGGATGATACTATTGATGATATTATTTATATTGTCTTTATTTTTCATGTGGTACAACACTCATCTAAGCATCCAAGCATCACATACACACCCAGACTGATTTGGCTGAAAGCCATGGACTTCTCCCATATATCCCTGGTTGTGGTTTCTCTTAGCAGCTACAAATACTTATTTATGAAGATAGTGAGGTTAGAAGTGAACGACAAATATACATGTTTCAATATGTATTGAAAAAGATACTGAAAACATAGTCTTTACTTCTCATGTTGTACAACATTTATCTCAATATCCAAACATCACATACATACCCAGGCCTGCATTCCCATGCGTACTTCTCAATTCAGTTTCTGGAACAAACTTCTAGAATACATGTATACAGATGTAGGAATACTTACTTATCGTCCTTGTCTCTGTGGGTGCATTGAATGCCACGGCCTTCCTCGGTGTTTTCATCCCTCTGGTCTTCTCTCAGCAGCTACAAATGCTAAGATTATAGTGAAGTTAGAAGTTAGAAATATGTATGTTTCAATGTGTATGGAAAGAGATACTGTTAAGAGGTTTACAGTGCAATGGATGAAACTATTTAAAATGTTATTTATTCTGTCTTTATCTTTAATATTGTACGACACTAATCTCAATATCCACACATTACATACAGGCCATTATTCCCATGCATACATCTCAGTTTCAGAAACAGAAAAATGTTTCTTCCCTTGCCTGTCTCTGTGGGGGCATTGAAAGCCACTGCCTTCTGCCTTGTCTTCTTGGTTGTGGTCTTCTCTCAGCAGCTACAAATACTAAGATGATAGTGAGGTTAAAAGTGAATGATGCTATTGACGACACAATTTATAGTGTCTTTATGTTCATTGTGTATGACATTCATCTTGGATACAGACATCACATACAGAATACACATACTGAATTCCCATGCACACTTCTTACATTCTGGAACAGATGTAGACAAAAATTACTTCCCTTACTTGTCTTTGTGGGGACATTAAAATTCCCGTTCTTACGTTGAGTATTCGTCCCTATGGTCTTCTCTCAGCACCTATAAATACTGAGATGAGAGTGAGATTAGAAGTGAGCAACAAACATGTATGTTTAATGTGTACGTGAATATATACTGCTGAAAAAGATAGATTTGTATTTAAGTGTATGATACTATTGGCGATATTATTTACATTGTCTTTACTTTTAATGTTGTACGACATTTACCTCAACATCCACACATCACATACATACCCCAGGGCTGAAATCCCATTCATACTACTTTAATCCTAGAACAGAGGTACACAATGTTACTTTTCTTGCTTGTCTCTGTGGGCATATCGAAAGCCACAGTCTGACGTGCCTTCTTGCTTGCTGGTGGTCTTCTCTCAGCAGCTACACATTCTAGGATTATAGTGAGGTTAGAAGTGGACGACAAACATATATGTTTCAATTGGTATGGACATAGATACTGTTACTTAGGTTTACATTTACATGAATGATGCTGCTTGAGATGCAGTTTATATTGTCTTTACTTCTAAGACAAGACATACGTACCCAGGCCACAATCCGATGCATACATCTCAGTTTAGAGAAGAGAAGTAAGAAAATAGACTTCCCTTGCCTGTCTCTTCGGGTACATTGAAAGCTACGGTCTTCTGCTGTGCCTTCTTGCTTGTATACTGAAAACATACGTTTACATTTGAATGAATGATACCATTAAATAATTTATATTTTCTTCACTTGTAATGTTGTAGGACATTCATCTCGACATTACCAGGCATCACATACAACCCCAAGGCCTGAATTCCCATGTATCCTTCTCAGTTTCTGGAACAGATGTAGAAAAAACGTCATTTCCCTTGCCAATCACTGTGGGGATATTGCCTTTGTTGTGGTCGTATCTCAACAGCTGCAAATACTAAGATGATAGTGATGTATCATGAATAGATAGCTTTACATTTGAGTGAAGGATTCTATTGACGGTATAATTTATGTTCTCTTTAGTTTTCATGTTGTATGACATTCATTTCAATATCCACATACATATATCACATACAGACTCCAGGGCTGAATTCCTATGCGCATTTCTTAGTTTCTCTAACATATGTAGAGAAAAATTACTTCCCTTGTCTTTGTGGGGACATTGAAAGGCATGTTCCTCCACTGTGTATTTGGCCTTATGGTTTTCTCTCAGCATATACAAATAGCAAAATGATATTGAGATTAGAACTGAACGTATGTTTCAATGAGTATGGAAATAGATACTGCAAAGATAGGTTTATATTTAAGTGTATGATACTATTGACGATATTATTAAGATTGTCTTTACTTTTCATGTTGTAGGACATTTATCTCAACATCCTAACATCAGATACATACCCAGGCCTGAATTCCCATGCATACTTTTAAAGTTCTGGAATAGATGTAGAAAAAATTCCTTTATTGCCTTCCTGTTTGAGTACTTAAAATGTCATGGTCTTCCGCTTTTTCTTTTTGATTGAGGTTTACTCTCAGCAGCTACAAATACCAAAATGATAGTACGGCTAGAAGTGAATGAAAGAGACAACTGAAGACATCTGACAAAACTGTA
Source organism: Pteria penguin (assembly GCA_035048485.1). NCBI lineage: Eukaryota > Metazoa > Mollusca > Bivalvia > Pterioida > Pteriidae > Pteria > Pteria penguin. Next base: position 25,297,712 of record CM068582.1, on the reverse strand, counting down.
TGACAAAAATCACTAAGTACATGCACACAGAACATGATAATGGTAGAATATACACGGACATTACAAAAATATCCGATTGTGCTGCGGTTACGATACCGTCTTAGGACGGTTAATTGAAGAAATAAACGTCCATCAATTGGTGTGTTTAACCAGCTTACGGGCGCCCACCTTCCCACTCACGGCAAAAGCAGCACAATCAAAGGACACATATTTAAAATTTTATAAATAATTCTCCATATAAAGAGCAAGTATTAACAGATTTCTCAAGAAAAAAAGGTCTTTCTGGGCAGATTTTATGCCAAGGTCTTCTGCCGTGCCTTCTTCCTTGTCGTCTTCTCTCAGCAACTACAGATACTAAGATGATAGTGAGGTTAGAAGTGAACGACAAACATGTATGTTTCAATGTTTATGAAATAGATACAGAAAAGGTAACTTCACATTTGAGTGAAGGATACTAGCTATGCACGATGTAATTTATATTGTTTTTACTTTTCAGGTTGCACGACATTCATCTAAACATCCATACATCAGATACATAACCAAGATCTGAATTCCCATGCATAGTATTCAATGTATTGAAAAGAGGTACAACAAAATTACTTCCCTTGCCCGTCTCTTTTGGCACATTGGAAGCCACTCTTCCCTTGTATATTTCCATGTCTCAGCAGCTACAAATACTAAGATGATAGTGAGGTTAGAAGTGAATAAAACATATATGTTTCAATGTTTATTGAAATCATACTGAAAAAGACATCTTGGTTTACATTTGAATGAATAGTGCTACTGACGTATGTGATTTATATTGTCTGTACTTTTAATGTTATACGACACTCATCTCAACATCCACGCATCACACACATAACCCAAGCCTTAGTCCAATGCATACTTTGAATTTCTGGAAGAGATGTAGACAAAATGATTTCCTTTCCTTGTTGAGCTCATAGAAAGTCATGGTCTTCCGCTTTTGCTTGTTGGTTGTGGTCTTCTCTCAACAGCTAAAAATACTAAGATAATAGTGAGGTTATGAGTTAACGAGAAAATATATATGTTTCAATGTGTATTGAAATAGATACTGAAAACATAGGTTTACATTTCCAGGAATGATACTATTGAAGACGTGATTTATATTGTGTTAACTATTTTTGTTCTATGACGCTCACTCATCTCAACATCCACACATCAGATCCATACCCCAAGCTTGAATCCCCTTGCATCTTTCAGAGTTTCTGGAACAAATGTACAAAAAAAACCTTCCCTTGTTTTTCTCTGTGGGGGCACCTTAAAAGCCATGAACTTCATCTCTATCTTCTTGTTTGTGGTCTTCTGGCAGCAGCTACAAATACTAAGATGATAGTGAGGTTAGAAGTGAACGACAAACATGTATGTTTCAATCTGTATTGAAATAGATACTAAAAAGATTGTTTTACATTTGTGTTAAAGATGCTATTGACGGTGTAATTTATATTGTATTTACTTATCCTGTTGTATGACATGAATCTTAATATCCACACTTCACATACATACCTGCCTACAGGCCTGAATTCCCATGCATACAACTTAATTTCTGGAACAGAGGTCCAAAACAGTTACTTCTCTTGTCTATTTCGTTTTGGCACATTGAAAGTCTGAGTCTTCCGTTGTGTCTTTTTGCTTGTGGACTTCTCTCAACAGCTACAAATAAGAAGATGATTGTGAGGTAGGAAGTGAACGACAAACATGTATGTTTAAATGTGTAGGGAAATAGACAGTGAAAACATAGCTTTACATTTGAATGAATGATACTATTGACGATGTAATTTATATCGTCTAAAGTTACTTTTCATGTTGTACAACATTCACCTAAATATCATCAAATCACATACATACCCCAGGCTTTAATTTCTATGCATACTTCTCAATTTCTTAAATACATGTACAGAAACTTTATTTCACTTGCCTGTCTCTGTGGGAGCACTGATAGTCACGTCCCTACCCTTTGTCTCCTTGGTTGTTTCTCTCGGCAGCTACAAATACTAAGATGAAAGTGAGGTTAGAAGTGAACGAGAGACATCTTTCATCGGGTACAGAAAAATAAAAAAGAGTTATTTAAATTTAAATAAGATGTTATATATATTGCCTTTTTAATATCCTACACCACTCATTTCATTAAAATTCATGCATCCGATACATATTCCAGGCCTTATTTTCTATGCATACCTCTAATCGTCTGAAATAGATGTAGGAAAGAATTGCTTCCGTTTCTTGTTTTGTAATCTCAGTCCTTCCTGTTTTCTTCTCGGTTGTGGTCTTCTGTCAGGAGCGGCAGTATATACGCATATAGAGAGGATATAAATGAATGCCAAGTTTGTGTATTTATTTATTTATTTATTTATTGGGGGGGGGGGGGGGGTTGCGTGAAAAAATAGATACTGAAAAAATGTGAAGAAATGAAATTGAGCAAGCGATATTTTAGGTCTTTACCGTAAAATACTCCAGCACATTTTCTTCAAGATCCATGAATATCAGGGAGAAGACGTGAACGACAAGTATTACTGTATGGATGGTTGTGAAAGAAATAGACACTGAAATTATGGATTGAAACGTTAACCTTTTATTTCAATAGCTATACATCAGATACATTTTCATTTGATTTCTCTAAGATACATGGAAGATATCTTATTTGTTGATGGTTCTTTATCTGTCTTTCACCAATTATGAGGAATATGATGTTAGAAGTGTTAACTTCAATTAGGAGGCTACTGTTGTAGTTTCATCATCTGGAAATCAATCCAACAATGTTATCAAATCAAGACAATACCTGTAGAGAGTGGTCAGTAATTTATGTAAAAATATTACTTGGTTTAACACATTTGTGGTATTTATTGCACAAAATGCAGGAAGATATCGTATTTGTTGATGTTTCTTTATCTCTCTTTTACCAATGATGAGGAATATGATGATAGAAGTGTTACCTTCAAGTAGGAGTTTACTGACGCAGTTTCCTCATCTGGAAATTGATCCAACAATGTTATCTAATCAAGACAATACCTGTAGAGAGTGTTCAATAATATATGTAAAAATATTACTTGGTTTAACACATTTGTGTTATTTGTTCCACAAAATGCAGGTTTAACTATTAGAGTTTTTTATAGTTTGTCGCAGAATGGTGTGATATTGGAGCATAATGCTATCCACAAGTAACTTGGATTGTTGGTACACCCTCTGTGAGGAAGATCAATTGTTCCCTTTAATCGGAATCATGATTTAGAAAAACGATTTCCATAAAATGATGCACTAAATACACTTTCTATTTATCATGTCAGATAATTCTGATTGCTAGTGCAGACTCCTATTTTAACTACCTTCCGAGTGCTACTTTGAAAATAAATTTATTTCATTGGTATCCATATTGTTGTTATGGCAACAGTATAATGCACAGTTTATATTTTGACCTGTTGTCAAACACCTTAAATGTTAACGGCATCTGCTTGATGTATTGCACGGAAATTTAAACCTATGTCAAAGAGAAAACAGAAGGCACATACTGTCCTAAGGAATATAGCACTTAATGAAATGCAAATAAAATATTCATCATTATCAATATTTCATTTACATGGAAGATATCTTATTTGTTGATGGTTCTTTATCTGTCTTTCACCAATTATGAGGAATATGATGTTAGAAGTGTTAACTTCAATTAGGAGGCTACTGACGTAGTTTCATCATCTGGAAATCAATCCAACAATGTTATCAAATCAAGACAATACCTGTAGAGAGTGGTCAGTAATTTATGTAAAAATATTACTTGGTTTAACACATTTGTGGTATTTATTGCACAAAATGCAGGAAGATATCTTATTTGTTGATGTTTCTTTATCTCTCTTTTACCAATGATGAGGAATATGATGATAGAAGTGTTACCTTCAAGTAGGAGTTTACTGACGTAGTTTCCTCATCTGGAAATTGATCCAACAATGTTATCTAATCAAGACAATACCTGTAGAGAGTGTTCAATAATATATGTAAAAAATATTACTTGGTTTAATACATTTGTGTTATTTGTTCCACAAAATGCAGGTTTAACTATTAGAGTTTTTTATAGTTTGTCGCAGAATGGTGTGATATTGGAGCATAATGCTATCCACAAGTAACTTGGATTGTTGGTACACCCTCAGTGAGGAAGATCAATTGTTCCCTTTAATCGGAATCATGATTTAGAAAAACGATTTCCATAAAATGATGCACTAAATACACTTTCTATTTATCATGTCAGATAATTCTGATTGCTAGTGCAGACTCCTATTTTAACTACCTTCCGAGTGCTACTTTGAAAATAAATTTATTTCATTGGTATCCATATTGTTGTTATGGCAACAGTATAATGCACAGTTTATATTTTGACCTGTTGTCAAACACCTTAAATGTTAACGGTATCTTCTTGATGTATTGCACGGAAATTTAAACCTATGTCAAAGAGAAAACAGAAGGCACATACTGTCCTAAGGAATATAGCACTTAATGAAATGCAAATAAAATATTCATCATTATCAATATTTCATTTACATTTCATAGGACAATATCCGAAACGGTGAGGGATCTTATAGGTTCCATCGTCTATCTTGACACGAGGCAGCGGTTTTACTGTCTCTTGCGAAAGACAGGACATCGGACAGGTCGCGCTGTTCGCGCTCGAACCAAGCCACGAGACCTCTCTTTGGTTCGATTCATTTTTTTGAAAGATGAAGCACAAAGCATAGAAAATAACGCCTGAAAGGAGATAATATGATTTGATAGAAGTGTACCTTCAAGTAGGAGTTTACTGACGTAGTTTCCTCATCTGGAAATTGATCCCAACAATGAAATCTAATCAAGACAATACCTGTAGAGAGTGTACAATAATAAATGTAAAAAATATTAATTGTTTTAATTCATTTGTGTTATTTGTTCCACAAAATGCAGGTTTAACTATTAGAGTTTTTTATAGTTTGTCGCAGAATGGTGTGATATTGGAGCATAATGCTATCCACAAGTAACTTGGATTGTTGGTACACCCTCAGTGAGGAAGATCAATTGTTCCCTTTAATCGGAATCATGATTTAGAAAAACCGATTTCCATAAAATGATGCACTAAATACACTTTCTATTTATCATGTCAGATAATTCTGATTGCTAGTGCAGACATCCTATTTTAACTACCTTCCGAGTGCTACTTTGAAAATAAATTTATTTCATTGGTATCCATATTGTTGTTATGGCAACAGTATAATGCACAGTTTATATTTTGACCTGTTGTCAAACACCTTAAATGTTAACGGTATCTTCTTGATGTATTGCACGGAAATTTAAACCTATGTCAAAGAGAAAAACAGAAGGCACATACTGTCCTAAGGAATATAGCACTTAATGAAATGCAAATAAAATATTCATCATTATCAATATTTCATTTACATTTCATAGGACAATATCCGAAACGGTGAGGGATCTTATAGGTTCCATCGTCTATCTTGACACGAGGCAGCGGTTTTACTGTCTCTTGCGAAAGACAGGACATCGGACAGGTCGCGCTGTTCGCGCTCGAACCAAGCCACGAGACCTCTCTTTGGTTCGATTCATTTTTTTGAAAGATGAAGCACAAAGCATAGAAAATAACGCCTGAAAGGAGATAATAAATTTGTATACTATGTGACATGAAAGTATCAAATTTCACATACCAAATTACGAAATACTCATTGAACAGTTCAAAAAGAAAAAAAGAGGAGTTACTGGCTCAGTTATGTGGCAGAAGTCACCATGTAGCTATACAATACATGAATATCAATAATATACTAGCACATATAACACATAACAAAAATATTTGGTTGTAGTGCAATTACGATACCGACTTAGGACGGTCATTTAATTTGAAAAAAGCCAAACAAATGGTGTGGTTAACCGGTTAACGGGCCCACCTTCCCACTCACCGTAACAGCAGAACAATCAAAGGACGTACATCTAAAATTTTATAAATAATCCTCCATGTAAAGAACGATGGTCAACAGGTATCGCATCCTGAGAGGTCATAAAAATATAAACACGTAAGGTATTGTAAAGAAAAAAGAGGAGTTACCGGCTCAGTTATATGGCAGAAGTCACCATGGAGCTATACAATACATGAATATAAATAATATAATAGAACATTTAACACATTACAAAAATATTTGATTGTAGTGCAATTACGATACCGACTTAGGACGGTCATTTAATTTGACAAAAGCCAAACAAATGGTGTGGTTAACCGGTTTACGGGCCCACCTTCCCACTCACCGTAACAGCAGAACAATCAAAAGACGTACATTTAAAAATTTATAAATAATCCTCCATGTAAAGAACAAGGGTCAACAGGTGTCGCATATTGAGAGGTCATAAAAATATAAACACGTAAGGTATTGTAAAACACATAATGGTATAAAAATATATGCGACATCAACATGATAAACCGTGCTCTGCCAGTCTGAAAGCGAGCTAAGACCCTAGATCTGTAGGAGTCCCGACTAACAGTCAGAGGGGACGAGGTTCAGGACCATGTCTCCTCTGAAAGAGGTTTGGACAAGGCCCGTCATATAGTCCCCACTGCCCTGTTAGTCAGCGTGCAACGTTCAAGTTAAAGTCTGCATAAGGCTGTAGAGGGGCCAAATACAAGACCTATAGTCTTTTTGATGATCTCAATATCATATTGTCTATTTAGGAGACGTTTGACTATTTTATTACATGATAAAATAACGTTATCGAAGCCTTTTACTTTCCTTAGTTTATATACGAGATCACCGTAAAAATTAGGATGGGAAATTCCATTGGATACATACTGTTGAAAAGAAATATTTCCAAATTCAGATGGAAGTTCTGAATAAGATCTGAAGAATTTGCCGAATGTTTTTCTTAGCTTGTGATATCTGTAACCCTGAGTAAAATGTTTAGTAGTAATTTGTAAATTTCGTTTATGAAAGTCCAAAACATCGGTGCAGCCTCTGACAAATCGAACTAATTGAGATATATAGATACCATATGATAGGATTCGAGGGACATCGCCATCCAAGTAAGGGAAATTTACAATAGGAAATCCAAAATCCTCACGTTTATCATAAATATTAGTATATATTAGGTTGTTGATAATTTTGATGTTTAAATCTAAGAAAGGTGTAGATTTATCTCAAGTATTAGCTTTATTCAATGTGAGCTCTGGTGGATATATTTCTGATATAAATTGTTCGAATTCAGGGTTGTCGATCACCAAAATGTCATCCAGATATCTGCAAGTATTATTAAATTTGTCAATGAGCTCAAAACGTTTTGATTTTTGAATAGAAACCATAAAATCCCTCTCATAAAAATAAAGAAATAAATCTGCTATCAGAGGCGCGCAGTTAGTACCCATAGGAATCCCAACTATTTGTTGATATATCTTGCCATCAAATTGCACAAAAATATTATTCATGAGAAAATCTACTGCTTTACATAATTCCTTGCAAGTCCAGTATTTATATGAAGTATATTGTTTGTTGGAAAAGAATCCAGAGTTATTGGAAGTACATATGTACGTTTTAGATTCTCTGTGAAAACACCATTGTATAAGAGACAGCAACTTGCTTTTAATCAAATCATGAGGCAGAGATGTATAAAGTGTAGAAAAATCAAATGTAGAAATTTGAGTCGCTTTGAAATTTAGCCAAAGAAGTTTGTCTATAACTTCATGAGAATTTTTAATCGACCAAAAGTAATTGATGTTACTATTATGAAATGCGACATCACAATATTTGATAATATGATCTTTTATAGCAGTTAGAGCAGACGTAATATGTTTCGATAGTACCGTAGTAGAGCAGTGGCTAGAATTAGATATGAAACGTGATTTATATGGACTTTTATGTAGTTTTGGGAGCCAATACATGGTTGGTAGATCAGATTTATCAGTTTTAATTTTGAAGTCGGACATGGTCATGAGGTGATCGTGCAAGGTGCTCTCTTTTGAGGTAGGGATTTCCACATATGTTTTTGAGTCGTTTTCCATCCACATTTTCACATTGTTAATATTATGTTGGTATTTATTAAAGTGGTTATAAAGAAAATTCTGGTATTTACGTCGTGAATTATTACGAATTTTATAGGAATGATTCCGAAAACGTTGTTTCAAAGTTTGAGAAGTTTCCCCGACATATTGAGCCCCACATCCTCTAGCTTCTCAAGGAATGACATATATAACATTGGTAGTATTTCAATCTATGTCTTTGTCTAATTTGGTGTTAAATATATTTCCATTAACCGAAGATTCAATATTGGACTTGCAGTTTAAATGATGGCAAGTAAAACATTTCTTGGCGTTGCACTTATTAATCTTAGAATACCCTCTGCGTATAGAATTGACAGCTCTGTAAGAATTTATAGGTGTGAATGTTTTTGAAAATGAGATCGAACGTTTAATAGGGAAACTACTTTTAAGTGGAGAAATAAGAACTTTAGTGGTGCCGAATAATTTTCTACAAGAAATACCAGGTATATGAAGAGTGGACACAGAGGACAATCTAAGTGGTGTGATTATAACTTTAGGAGATTTGTATTTTATTTTTATTATATTTGAAGCCATTTTAATGAAAAGGGGGATAAGGATGTACAAACCCTGGGGAAAACTCCCACACAACCAAGTCAGTAACTATTGGGTGAATAATAACACTTGAAACACCCAGACACGGGGAACCTTTTTACAGGCTCCACACTGCATCTGAGAATAAGTGTAGATATGAAAGAAAAAATGTAATACACATAATGATATAAAAATATATGCGACACCAACATGATAAACTGTGCTCTACCAGTCTGAAAACGTTTGACTATTTTATTACATGATAAAATAAGGTTATCTGAGCCTTTTACTTTCCTTAGTTTATATACGAGATCACCGTAAAAATTAGGATGGGAAATTCCATTGGAAACATACTGTTGAAAAGAAATATTTCCAAATTTAGATAGAAGTTCTGAATAAGAACTAAAGAATTTGCCGAATGTTTTTCTAAGCTTATGATATCTGTAACACTGAGTTAAAAGTTTAGTAGTAATTTGTAAATTTCGTTTATGAAAGTCCAAAACATCGGTGCAGCCTCTGACAAATCGAAATAATTGAAATATATCGATAACATATGGTGGGAGTTGAGGGACATCGCCATCCAAGTAAGGAAAATTTACAATAGGAAATCCAAAATCCTCACGTTTATCATAAATATTAGTATATATTAGGTGTTTGATAATTTGATGTTCAAATCGAAGAAAGGTTTAGATTTATCTCAAGTATTAACTTTATTCAATTTGAGCTCTGGTGGATATATTTCTGATATAAATTGTGAAAATTTAATTTCTTTTCAATAAATTTCACCGCATAATCTATTACTTGTGGAATGATTAACATTATTTACACAAAATTCAAAATCTAAATAACAGAAAAGAAATAAAATTCACTAATTAGATACTTCGTAAAGCATCGGAACTTTCCGGAATCTGAAGTACTTAATTCCGAGTCTCAAATTACGGAAATCCCTCCTCTATAATCTTGTTAGCGCTGGCATTAAGCTTAAACAATGTTTACCCCAAAAATGCCATTGACATAGAGATAAAAATGCCATTATGTTCGTTAACTTTAGTTACTTAGATACACGTGAAAGATAGATCACTAAAATACGATATTTAGAACCAAATTATCATTTCTTGTCAATGGACAATAACATTCTTTACATAGAGAACAAGGATCAAAAGGTTTCTCAAGAAGAGAAATCATAAAAATATTATTACACACGTGACATTTATAGAATAATATGTTGGTCTAAAATATGCAATGCGACATAAGTGAACCGTGCTCTGCGCGTCTGTAAGCCGAGCTCAGATCCTTGATCATTAGGAGTCCCGACTAACAGACAGAGGGAACGAGGATGAGAACCTTGTCTCCTCTCAAAAGGTTTGGACATAGAGTCCCTACCGCCCTGTTATCAGAGTACAACGCTCAAGCAAAAGTCTCCAATACAAGAACTATGGTCTTAGCGATGATCTCCCTGTCATACTGTCGATGTCGAAGGCGTTTTATAATTTTAGACCCTCCTTAGTTTGTACACTAGATCAAAGTAGAAATTGGGATGGTATATTGAATCGTAATTGTTGAAAAGTCACATTTCCAAATTTAGATAAAATGTCTGAATAAAATAAGTTTATCATATCTATAACCCTGAGTAAGAAGTTTAAAAGTTATCTGAGAAATTTTTACGTGAAAATACAAAATATTTATGTCTCCGTGTGTATGGAAAAAGAGACTGAAAACATAGGTTTACATTTGATTGCATCGTACTATTCGAGATGTTATTTATATTGTCTTTACCTTTAATGTTCTTCGACACTCATCTCAACATCCAGACATCACAAACGTACCAAGGCTTCAATCCGATGCATACATCTCAGTTTAGGGAAGAGAGGTAGTAGACTTTCCTTGCCTGTCTTTGTTGGCAGATAGTGAAAGCTTCTGCTGTTCCTTCTTCTTTGTTGTTTTCTCTCAGCAACTATAAATACTAAGATGATAGTGAGGTTAGAAGTAAACGACAAACATGTATGTTTCCATGTTTATGAAATAGATACAGAAAAGATAGCTTTACATTTGAGTGAAGGATACTATGCACAATGTGATTTATATTGTCTTTACTTATCCTGTTGTATGACATCAATCTTAACATCCACATACATACCTGCCTACAGGCCTGAATACAACTTTTACTTTACAGGCTTTAATTCCTATGCATACTTCTCAATTTCTGAAATACATGTAGAGAAACTTTACTTCACTTGCCTGTCTCTGTGGGAGCATTGATAGTCACGTCCTTGCCCTTTGTCTCCTTGGTTGTGGTTTTCTCTCAGCAGCTACAAATACTAAGATGATAGTGAGGTTAGAAGTAAACGACAAACATGTATGTTTCAATTGGTATGGAAAAGTTAATGAAAAGATAGGTTTACATTTGAGTGGAGGATACATTTAAAAATATCATTACTATTGACTTTTAATATTATACGGCATTATTCTCAATATCCGCAAATCACATACATACCCCAAGCCTGAATTCCCATGCATACTTCTCAATTTCTGTTTCAGTTAGTGCATAATGTTACTTCCCTTGCATGTCTCTGTGGGGTGTTGAAAGCCACGGCCTTTCCCTCTGTCTTTTGGTAGTGGTCTTCTCTCAGCAGCAACAAATACTAAGATGATAGTGAGGTTAGAAGTGAACGACAAACATGTATCTTTCACTGTGAACGAAAATAGATACTGAAAAGATTTTAAAGTTTTAAATTTGAGTGAATGATAAAATTGAAGATATTACTAATATTGTCATATTTAATTTTAATGTTGTACGCCATTCCCCTCAAAATCCACACATAACATACGTACCCTAGGCCTGAATTTCCATGCATACTTCTCAATTTCTGGTTCAGATGTAGATGCAAGTTACTTCCCGTGCCTGATTCCGTTGGGGCATTGAAAACCACGGCCTTCCCCTTTGTCATCTTGGTTGTGGTCTTCTGTCAGCAGCTATATGTGCTTAAATGATAGTAAGGTTAGAAGAGAACGACAAACATATAAAGTTTTCCTTCTGTATTTAAATGGATACTGAACAGAGATGAATGATGCTTTTGAAGATGTTATTTATATCGTCTTTACTGCTTGTGTTGTACGACATTCATCTCAACATCCACACATCACATACATACCTCAGGCCTCTTTTCCTATGCATACTACCGAATTTCTGGAATACAATGTAGATGTAATAAAGTTACCTCCCTTGTCTGTCTCTGAGGGACATTGAAAGCCACGGCCTTCCCCTGTATCTTATTCAACAGCTACAAAATCTAAGATGATAGTGAGGTTAGAAGTGAACGAGAGACATGTATCTGTCATCGGGTACAGAAAGAGAAAAAAAGAGTTATTTAAATTTAGATAAGATAATATTATATATATTGCCTTTTCTTTTAATATCCTACACCACTCATTTCATTAAAATTCATGCATCCGATACATATTCCAGGCCTTATTTTCTATGCATACCTTTAATCGTTTGGAATATATGTAGAAAAGAATTACTTCCGTTTCTTGTTTTGTAATCTCAGTCCTTCCTGTTTTCTTCTGGGTTGTGGTCTTCTTTCAGGAGCGGCAATATCTAAGAATATAGAGAGGATATAAATGAATGCCAAGTTTGTGTATTTTTTTTTTTTTTATTTATTTATTTATTTATTTATTTATTTTTTTTTTTTTTTTTTTTTTTTTGCGTGAAGAAATAGATGCTGTAAAAAATTGAAGAAATGAAATTGAACAAGTGATACTAGTATTTAGGTCTTCACCGTAAAATACTCCAGCACATTTTCCTCAATATCCATGAATATCAGAGAGAAGACGTGAACGACAAGTATTACTGTATGGATGGTTGTGGAAGAAATAGACTCTGAAATTATGGATTGAAACGTTAACTTTTTATTTCAATAGCTATACATCAGATACATTTTGGTTTGATTTCTCTAAGATACATGGAAGATATCTTATTTGTTGATGTTTCTTTATCTGTCTTTCACCAATTATGAGGAACATGATGTTAGAAGTGTTAACTTCAAGTAGGAGGCTAAGTACTGACGTAGCTTCATCATCTGGAATCGATCCAACAATGTTATCTAATCAAGATAATACCTGTAGAGAGTGATCAATAATATATGTAAAATATATTACTTGGTTTAACACATTTGTGTTATTTATTGCACAAAATGCAGGTTTAGCTATTAGAGTTTTTTTTGGGGGGGGGGTTGTTTTGTTTTGTTTTGGGGTTGTTTTTTTTTTTTTGTATTTTTGTTTGGTTTTTTTTTTTTTTTCGCAGAATGGTGGTACAACCTCAGTGAGGAAGATCAATTGTTCCCTTGAATCGGAATCATGATTCAGAAAAACCATTTACCATAGAATGATGCATTTAATACACTTTGTATTTATCATGTATGATAATTCTGATTGCTAGTGCAGACTCCTATCTTAACTACCTTCCGAGTGCTACTTTGAAAATATTTTTATTTCATTGGTATCCATATTTTTGTTATGGCAACAGTATAATGCACAGTTTATATTTTGACCTGTTGTCAAACACCTTAAATGTTAACGGTATCTTCTTGATGTATTGCACGGAAATTTAGACCTATGTAAAAGAGAAAACAGAAGGCACATACTGGCCTACGAAATATTGCACTTATTATTATGAATATTTCATTTACATTTCATAAGACAATACCCGAAACAATAGGGGATCTTAAAAGTCCCAACGTCTATCGTGGCACGAGACAGTGATTTTACTGTCTCTTGCGAGAAACATGACACCGGACGAGTCGCGCTGTTCGCGCTCGAACCAAGGGTCCTTCGGTCTGAAATCAAGCACGCTGCGGACAGAGTCACTTGAGCTCCTTGACTAAAGGAAGAGTCTTTAGCTCTTCAAACCTTTAATGCATGATTTGACTGAAACATGAGATGGTATAATTTTTGAAGTAATTACATAACGCACATAACATAACATAGTTTTGTACACTAATACTTCTGTATACTAATGCTGCAATGTTGGGAAATGTCCCTTTGTCAGTATGCTGTGCACGCTTCAATGATTCATTTGTACCGAACAGGTGTCGCCACCATGTGAATGAAATAATCTTGTGAAGTTGATGCATTTATGTTCGAGGCATGTAAAAAATAATTGTTGAAAAACTTCTAGATTCATTCAGGGAGAGGCAGACTAGATGCAGTGCACAGAGGTCACTCAAACTTGAATTGGTTGTTTTACATTTATATTAAACAAATAAGAACAATTAAACTGACAATCAAAAAGCTTGCATAACTGAAATCAGAGGAACTTTAGAAGGTAATATTACAAAAGCAAGGTCCTCGAAAAATAGTAGTGGAGATAAAATAAAAATAATCTAGGTGCATTGCGGAACATGTTACTTTATTACATGGAAATACACAGAAAAGTAGTAGGCGGTCAGGAATGCGAGGATTCTGCATTTTATAGTGATCAAATGTTTGTAATAAGACGGACTCTCCATACTACCCTCCTCCTTTCCATCTCTTTCTCTCCCTCTATTAATGTCGACTGGTCATTATACTTGATAATGAAAGTTTCTGTATCAAAGATGTATATCTAAATTTTATTATTATATAAAGACCGTAATAAAGACCTACCAATTTCGTTATATATAAGTTATCAAACAATTTCAGTCTAGTGAGTCGATCTGAAAGTCAAAATGAATCAAAGTTACGCTGACATTCTTGCTATACCAAGAAGGATTTTGCTAAATCATTATATCGATATCACAAGTTTCTTATTTCATATACGTGTCAGTAGGCCAGTAAAACAAAAATGTGGAAAAATCCATGATGTTTAGGGGCTTTTTTTTTTTTTTTTAATAATTTTTTTTATTAGACGTACAACTTGCGAAAAAAAAGGTGTCTTCACATGAAATAAGAGTGCGCTATTAAGAATGATCCTTTTTTCATTACATAGAATCAACATGTGTTTAAAAAAAAACTCGCCGATTAATTCCACTAGTGTTCACTAGTTTTTGTTTAACAAAAGAACGTGAAAAACAAAAACATAAAAGTAAGTTCAGCAATATCATTAATAAAATGAATTAAAGAAAGTTTTAAAAGAAAATCAAAAAGGTTTTCAGTTAACCCTATTTGGATTCCAAATCCGACATTTTCCGAATCCGACTCTGACTAATATGTTCGGTTAGGACCGAAAGTGAAAGTAAAAGTGCTATGGTACGCGATCGCAAGTAGAAAGTCATGTTGTTGTTGAGATTGTTAAAACCTGTTTATCTTACGAATACAAGAATTTGTTGCAAAGCCTGTATTCAAAGACAATTGATCTTTCATTTTAGAGTATTGTCTCAAAGTTCTGAAAATGAAAAATCAACTGCAAAGAAAGCAACAGAGGTCGATTATAGCAGAAGTAAGGGGGGTGGGGAGTTAACTACAGCTGAGAAAGGTATGTTGATTCAGTAAATTTACACGTTGTTTTTCTATTGGAATGAATTATTTCCAGATCGAAGAACCGTTATAATTCGTCACTGAGTTAGAAATTAACTGTAATCAGTGTAAATACTTAGTTACGACTGCAACTGAAGAGACGGGACAAAATAGCTCTTCCGTTGCAGTCGTAACTATGTAAATACAAGTGTAGGCCTTACAGGATGTACCACAAACCGCTGATTATATATATTTTATCTTTAAATAGTAATACTAAATAGAGGCTTCTGTACCCTGTTGTAGATTTAGTGATATATGGCCTGCTTAGCATACTTCAGACGCAGATCCAGCCGGAGGAGCACGGGGGCACGTGTTCCCCCTGCAGTGCCCGCCGAAGGGGGCACTATAGTCAATTTTAGGGCCTATTTTACTGCATTTCTGTCTTTTCCAAAATTTCGCTGGCTTGCTTTGCTCGTCAGTTATTCTCTCATATTAGTATTACTTTAAATTTGTAGTTGAAAAAAAAATCGTTGACTCGCTTCACTTACAATCAATTTCATGATAAATCTCCCATGATCCCAGTTTATGATCAATAATATCTTTGAGAGGGAAGCGAAATATATGTGCAATCCAAATTAATATCCAGGGCACAAAAGTTCGGCCAATTGGCCTCAGGCGAGTAAAATCGTATGGTTACTTGTACATCGTGTAGCAAATGTTACAAATGTTTGAAACTACGCACTGTACAAGATGGATTTTACTTATCCATACAATTTTACTCAAATACGTCTTGTACATTGTGTAGCTTCAGTACAAATTTTTGAAACGCTTGTACTGAAGCTACGCAATGTACAAGATGGCCATTTCTAGAATAGTTTATTTTCACTCAACGTGTTTTGTATCTCCAAAAGTCTCAAATACAGGAGCTTACGTGTAGGGGGACTTTGCACCTTGTTCCCCCTACCAAGGATCTACCCTGCATCCACCGGGAACCTATAGGCAGTCCCTAGATTTCCGTGTATTAGATCAAAAGGGGCCTAATATGGCGCACACGATTTTGCAAGATGGGAGGTAGGGAGGGGTGAACATGATAATTTTTGACGGAAAATATTACAACAGTTTTCTTCTGGTCATTGCGGAATATTTGAAGTCAAGAAAATGTTGATGAATAATGCAAAAAAGAGCACCAGATTGCACCATTTTGCCTCATTTTTGCCAAATTTTCCCCAACCCCCACCTATGGGGGGGCAGACCCCTCCCATACCCTCCCCATTTGACCCTTCGGCTTCAATTGTCAGGTGCCCCCCCTCTCCCGGCTGAAGTTCTGGATCTGTGTCTGTACTTAGTAAAACAATGTTCAGAAGGCCATATAAAAGGTTACAAACCCTTTTGTCTGTTAATGTACTGTTTTCCTAATAATACACAAAAAAAGTATGTGATGGAATTCAGAATGCTCTAATTATACCGCCCACAAACTTCATATGCGGTATATATAGGAATCACTTTGTCAATCTGTTCATCTGTCATTTGTCTGTTGGTAAAAAAGTTATGAAAACAAATTTCTCTTACTGTATAAGGGATAGGTCTTTTATATTTCACATACACACATTCACAATAACAAGTACTACATTTTGATACAAAACATTTGACCTAGTGACCTTGACCTTGAACTTTGGCCTTGTAAAGTAACTTGGTTAAGGATTTCTGTAAGCAGATTTCTTTTACAGTATTAAGGACTGGGCTTTTATATTTAAAACATCAACACATTCACCATAACAAGTACTTATGGATCATGAATTATTCAGCATAACAAGTATAATACATGCACTTTATCCTATTCCAGATTTGTTGTAGTATGTAGTTGGAGAATATTAGTCCAGTTTATAGACAAACATTTAGTTCAAAATTGAAAATAAAAAGTTCACTTACCAATGTCTGAACTTATGCAAGTCCAGTTTCCAACATTTTGTTATGCATGTCTTAAGAATATCTCTACTTTTATTGTCTGACCACAAAACATGATAATAATAGAATATACGCTGAAAAACGACATTACGAAAATATTCCACCATATAGAGATCAAGGATCAACAGGTTTCTCAAGAAGAGAGGTCATAAAACTTTTATTACACACAAAAAGTTTATAGAATAACATGTTACTATCAAAAATATGTAAGGCGACAACATAAGTAAACCGTGCTCTGTCCGTCTGTAAGCAAGCTTAGATCCTTGATCAATAGGAGTCCCGACTAGCAGTCAGAGGGGACGAGGATCAGGACCTTGTCTCCTCTGAAAAGGTTTGGACAAGGCCCATCATAGAGTCCCTACCACCCTGTTAGTCAGCGTGCAACGCTCAAGTAAAAGTCTGCATTGGGTTGTAGAGGGACCCAATACAAGAACTATGGTCTTAGCAATGATCATCTAAAGTCCAATTTGCGCATCAAAACAGATAATTTCGCATGGTACCCTTCACACAGACAAAACATCTAACTGCCAAAACGATACCAGGTATCAAAAAGTGGACTTCATCTTGAATTATTTTGTAAAAAAAATTTATATATAAAAATCATTGTGCTTATCAATAGTTAAGCATCTACTCCTTTCTTAGAAAAAGCTATTGTCATTTTGCAGATACATGTACATACATCCATAATTATCAGATTGACCTAAGCTAGTCTTATACTTATATTTGGTATTTCAGACATCTTGCTGATTTAAGGCTAGAAGAAATATGCATGTTTCCTGTAATGCGACCGACCCTAATTTTTGGCCCAACCCTAAACTTTTTTTATTGGGCTTTCAGTGGAAAATTATTTCAATATTGAGTATTTGCCTTAAAATGTAGTTTTTGATATCCAGGGCATAGTTGTTTGGGCAAAAATATGTAATTGTCACTTGTGAGTGGTCCAAATGCATTGCCATCACACACTGATTCAGTAAAAATTAAAATATTAAATGAAAAAAAAAAACACTGGCCTACCGACCCTAATTTTTTTCAGCATGTTACAGAAAATATGCAAATTTTTTTGTTTGGCCGGATACTGATTGATTCTGCTGAGTTCCAAAACTTGCATTAACAATGGAATTTCTGTTACATTAATAGTTGTAGAGGCAGGAAAAACAACCATGTACCTTGGAGTGATAATAGCAGGCATTGGAATTATAGGTGAGTGGAAATTTTATAAGAAGTGAAGATTTTATTACAGTTCCTTCCCACAGTTTAATGGCTAGCAAAAGAGGGGAGGGGTTCCATCATCTGGACATCTTTGATTCGGTGAAAAGGGGAGTAGAGGATAGAAACCTGAAGGCTTAAGAATATTTATTAATTTGAGATGGATTCTTCTAAATGAAATAACAGAATGAAGCAAGAATGTTTCAAAACCATGTCTTAACACCATCCAAGGAGAGTTTCACCTTTGTGGCCATTTGTGCAGTCAGCTGGAAATTGGAATCCTTGAAGTACATCATTATCCATCAACAGATACATTGCTGACCTTTCCACTTGTCCTTGACCTGAGATCAGTGAGAGGTCATAGACATTTCCTATGTTCTGCTTTAATATCTTTATTTGGTCCATTCAGACATAATATCAATGATTAATTGATATTGATCCCAACTTTTTGACCTATATCCAAACTGGCATTCAAGTTATGAGAGCTGGTCATTTTATCAGGTATCATTAGTAAATAAAAACACAAGTTTAGGATAGCAGTTTCATATAGTGATGAATTTTGATCATAAACGATATAAAACATTCCATGAAGTAGGAGCTATACACATCCTTTAAAGTGCTATAAGAATGTTCACAATTTTTCTATACAATGTGCGTATCTACATACACGAATTGTCGACAAAAAACTACACTGCTGCATGACTCCGATCACAAGATATATACAATAATCCATAAACAACTCGATGGATTTTTTCAGTCGTTAATCTCCATGATATGTGACGTCAGAAGTTGTACAAATGCTACTTTTCCTTAACTTTTAATTATGACGTTAATATCTGCATTGTGACGTCACAGTAAAATGACGTTAAAAGTTGTACAACAAGTTGTACAGGAAGTCTTTATTTTACTCGGGTGTTTTCGTAAAATCGGGCAAATGGACATTTTTAGATATCTCTCAGAGAAATACTGAAGTAGAAGGAGCAGTGATTTTTATGTATTTTATAATAATTCAATTAGGATTTTAAGAAAATACAAAATACTCCAGCATTCTAATAGCACTTTAAGATCAACTTTACTTAAGTCCAGGTTTACATTCTTTTTTACATTCAGTTCTTGATATTTCCTAATACTGCTGGTGTTGAAGGTATTTATAAGGTGCATGTATTATGAATTTCATATAGTATTCACAATATTAAATGGTTTTATTACAGATTAACATAAAGGCATACCTGTATGTTATTATTTATAATATTTATACTTAATTTTCAGGGGGAATGGTCTTCTTCTTAACAAAGGGAATTTTTTCAAGTGAGAGCCCTAATGCAATATATGGAGATGCATTAGCACTGTGTAGGAAAAATACACAGGTATGTGTAATGAGAAATATCACAGGTATATGTGATGAGATATATCACAGGTATGTGTGATAAGATATAACACAGGTATATGTGATGAGATATATCACAGGTATGTGTAATGAGATATATCACAGGTATGTGTAATGAGATATATCACAGGTGTGTGCAGTGAGATATATCACAGGTATGTGTAATGAGATATATCACAGGTATGTGTAATGAGATATATCACAGGTATGTGAGATGAGATATATCTGAGGTATGTGTAATGAGATATATCACAGGTGTGTGTAATGAGATATATCACAGGTGTGTAATGAGATATATCACAGGTATGTGTAATGAGATATATCACAGGTATGTGCAGTGAGATATATCACAGGTATGTGTAATGAGATATACCACAGGTATGTGTGATGAGATATACCACAGGTATGTGTAATGAGATATATTGTATTTTTGTAGTCAGTACGTTACATCTGCTTTATTCACCCTAACCTTAGTACAGTTATTCAATATCTAGATTTATGTACAAGTATGCAAAGTATGCACTCCAACATCCACCTCTGTTCTGAGTTATTTCTACCATAAATACATGTATGATTAATCTTTTCATTGTTTCATGTTGCAAACTGAAGCAGACTAAATGTTTACCTGCCTGTCCATCACACTTCTGTTTTAACTGATTTTGCAAGCCACGCTCATGTTCATGAAGGCACTTATTTTTTGTTTATGTAAACAGATGAAATTTAACCATTTATCTGAAGTATGTTCTATGTAAGTTGTGTTGGTGTTCACTAACAATCTCAGTAATGTTTATAACCCATAGTATATAGGAAAAAACTGAAACAGTATTTTCTCTGCAAAAAAAAGGTGAAAGAATTTATTTAAACTATATCTCTTTCAGATAATATTGGTAAATACATATGTGTATTTTTACTTGCTTTCTGGTGGTATATTGATTTTAACTGGTATGAAATTAATAAAGATTGGAAACCACTTTTTCTGTCATTATTTCCATGGCTTTAATATGAAAAGTATGGTTTCCTCCCCTTAGTTCAATATCTGAAGTATGTTTGTTCATATATGTACAGGTGCAAGATACCTTTGGAGAACCAATTAAAGCACATGGTGAAAAAACAAGGTCAAGACGAGGAAGAAGGAACCATGTCAGGTGAGAATATGTTATATACAGGTATTCCAAAAAAGATTTGATGAAATCAAAACCGATCATCAGAACTAGGATTGATTGATTGATTGATTATTGTTTTACATCACTCCACAATTATTTCACGTATATGGTGATGGCATCTGCCTGATGCATTGCATACATATTTAGATCTTTGCAACGGACCTACTCAAGGCAGTGAGGGATCTTTTACGTGCCACGCCTACTGTGACACGTGACCGTTGTTTTTCTCATCCGAGAGACAAAACACCGCTGTGCCCAGTGGAGGAGTCAAACCCAGGACCTCTCGATATAAATAATATCAGTTTGGTCATTTGTAATAGACTTTTCTCTACAAGGTGAGGAATAGGTCATAGTAAATTAGGGATCTGCCATATGGTGGGTGCCTTACAGTAATCACTTTGTCTGTCCGGCTGACTGTCTGTCTTTTAGCACTTTCTTCCGCACGCGATAACTTGAGTTTCCTTTACACAGTTTTCATAAATTTTATACATAATATTTGGATGAATGAGAGGAAGAAGCCTTTTGATTTAGAAGATTATCCAATCTGCATTTACAGAGTTATTGGACTATTTGTTCATGCTAATAGAATTATAATACTGTCAGCACTTTCTATGGCACACAAAACTTGAGTCAAAGGTCAAGCTCACAATCAATCTTGAATTATTTACATGGTTTTTACATCAATGATTGGTTCTGTTGTGGTAGCTCAGCAAGAAGGTAGTCTTCAAAATCTATACATGATAGATAGAGAAAGGTTAGTGGTAAACACCTGTACCATTTGAGGTCAAAGGTCAACGTCACAATAAGATGTTACATTTAAAGATTTTGGATGAAAGGAAAAAATAATTTTAATGTAAATTAAATTGCATTGAATATTATGAGAAATAATGCTGCTGTTTGCTATAAAAGCCCTGTGGTGGGGCCCTTCCTGACTTTGTCGGTTTTCTAGTTTTAAATTGGATTTAAAGTTAATACATGTAGATGCTTTCTTTGAAATACTTTTTATTTGCGCAGATCGATTTTCGATGGAGTGCACAAATAGTAGATTTAGAATGTGGCAATATTTGTGCTAATTGAAACCACTCATGATATAATAACATATAATTTATTGTAGCTCAACTGTGTTCATGCAAAACGGAGTGAAGCATATCAGACTGATTTTCTATATAGAAGGACCACATGCATCTGGGACAGTCCATGTAGAGAAGAAACAGGTAAAGAGTGGGACCTTTTAGAATGCATTTATACAAATACATTTGGATCCTAACATCCTTTGGCCTTATTTTTCAATTGAAACAAAGAAGATCTGACAATTTACAGATTCTTATACAGTCGAATTTCGATAACTCGAAGTGCTCGGGACCTACAAATTCATTTCGAGTTTCGGTAGGTTCAAGTTATGGAAGTTGTGGAAATTCTCGGGAAATTAGAAAGGGAAAGATCCAACTTTGTTACCTATGTACATATTGTACTACTGTAAAACTAAAAATAGCATAAAGACGATATAATATTCTAAATTTATTTAATTCAAATGTATGGCATGTCAAATATCATCTATGTATTTAATAAAACTAATAAAAAATGTGTAACATGGCGATCTGCCCTTATAAAGCCACTCTATCAGCTTAGACACTGTTTAACGCTGTCGGGGGCTTGGTTCATTATCTTAGATGAAGTTACTGTTTAAAATTTACAGCTTGTATAATTCAAGACAATTTTCCCCATTAGCAGTTTTTAATGACCTTCTTTCATAATTACGGCAGTTAAAATTACAATAAATCATCTATAGATAATAACGATGATACCCTGAATGTTAAATTACTAATGTGGATGAAACGTGTAATATATGATCCCATACACAAGTCCGTTAATCCTTCAAGCTTGGATGCACACAACCGCTGTGTAAACAAGCCAATTGCTTTCTGTCCTGTAATTTGCTTCGAGATTCCGATGGTAAAATGCTTTGAGTTTGCGAAAGTGAAATTAAGTACAAATTTGTCATTGGGACTTGAAAATCACTTTGAGTTTTTGGGGGTTTCAGAAGTTTGAGTTTGAGAAGGCAAATAACATTAAAATATTCGTAATGTTCTCAGACCGTAGGATGACTTTCAGTTTCCGGGGGTTTCGAGTTTGCGACGTTCAAGTTATCGAAGTTTGACTGTATATAATTAGCAGGCAGTGCAAGGGTGAACAGCAGTAGGTACAAATTTGATTCATGGATTACAATTGTTATCAAAAATTTTATATTAGTGTAAAAATAAACAAAACAAACTTTCAATTTTTGACTCCTTACATCTTAAATATCTGTATTTTGTAAATAAAAAAGGAACACATTTTGGTCCAGATGAATGGCATAGGCTTTCAGACCTGAGGATCTGTATTTGATTCCAGGTTTCGTCTAAGATTTTTCCAAGATCATTAATCATCTTCTGCCTCTCTGTCTTTCCTTCAAATAATAAAGCATAAACTGATCTTCCTTGTCTCACTAGTTGTTTTCACATAAAAGATCCCTCACTGCTTTGGTTGCATCTATAGCATAGGTAGAAATTTTGAATCAATGCAGTAGGCAGGTGTCAGGACCATAAAAGTGAAATAATCTTGGAACATCATACAACAATAACAAACCATCCTTTGAATGGGTACCAGTGATTTTGGAAACTTATTCGGCAGCAAACTGCTATCTTGATGGAGGACAGTCTTATACCTATCTGCTGAGTACAACAGAAACTGGGTAGAAGCACTAGCCTCACTGTCCTTCATGGCTTGATAAAGGGATATAACTCTTACGTAACACAGAACACATAATTATGTAATAAATACCAGGACATATATACCTGTGCCAATTTGTGGCACCATTTGTGCCTTTTGACAACTTTTGTCTCCTTGATGATGCTCAAGGTCTAAATTGTGGAAATAGGTAGTGTAACTAGGAATACCTCTTTTGCAGGATGAGAAGGAGAAGTACCAGTATGTGTATGTGATCGTAGAGCTATCAGGTATACAGCATAGGCTGATCAATGTGGTGGATAACAGATGACTTGCCAACATAGATATTTATTCCAGTGATATTTTGTGCTTTACCTGCTTTAATAAAATATATGCTTATGGTTTTAAAATGTGTCTTTTTTAATCCTCTGAAGAGAGGTCTTTGAAAAGAGTGCTGACATTTTTGTTGCTTACTGAAATGATAACAGATATGAAATCAACATTTCAAATAGACAAAGATCATTATGTATCAATGTAAAATATCAATCTCATTAAAACTCAATCTATCACGCTTCTTAGTATTATCATATTCCCTGTGTTAGATCTCAATACATTCTGTAGCAATTCATCTCAGATCGACCTTTGAAACAAACCAATCAGCATCCGCTGCATGGAGCTGGCCAGTTCTTTTTTTTCCATTGCTATCTATGATAATTCAAATATGAACCCACAAATTATGCACAAATTGCTAAATATATAAGTTTTTCGAAGCGTTGTGCCTTGAGATATGGCCACAGCCATGTTTGTTTACACACATCCACATGGAATTTCTTTTGCTGGCCAGCTTCATGCAGTGGACGCTGATTGGTCAGTGTCAGACGTCAATCTGAGATGAACTGCTACAGAGTGTATTGAGATCTACCACAGCGAACATGATAAAACTAAGGAGCGTGATAGACTGAGTTTTAATGAGATTGCATAAAAGATAATATTACACATTTAGCAACCTGTCATCACTTTGTCTGTCTGTCTGTTTAATTTGCTGCCTATCCAAATGCATGTCAATACTTTGTAATGAAATGGATAGGAGGAATTATGTGGTGATTAAGAAATCAGATGTTAAGGGTTCAAGTCATGATTTAAAAGAAGAAAAAATACTCTTTTTTTTTTATAAATTGTTATAACCAGTATATTGTTCATCCAACGTTGTCCATATTACATACAGATGAAGAAGGATTATAAAACAAGACCAATATTTAGAGATTTAAGAAGTGAGGAGATGAAATGATTTAAAAATAATATGAATATACTTGTATAACAAAATTTACATTCTTTAAAGTAAGTTCGGTACTAGTTTAAGAAGGGTATTTTAAATTTTGGTGAAAGAAAATTGAATAAAAGATTGGCTCCATTTTAAACTTTGATGAAACAAAATTGAATGAAAGATCACCCCACCCCCTACAAGAAAGCTCAATTTCACCATCCAGAATTTATGAGCTTGAATCAAAATTATAAAACATTAATAACCAATGAAGAATTATCCTGCGAATTTGATTTCAGAATGAAGACCCAGTTCAAACACCTCTAAGACCACGGATAGATAACTGTGTATTTGATATTTTTCCTGACAGGACTGCAGCATAATAGACACTTTTTCATTACCGTTGTCCAATGTGACCTTGACCCTGAGGGTGATTTTTGTCAATGTCATATTGCATCACTTTAGGAGTCGGAACATTTCTGACGTGTCTGAATCATTAGGCAGGATGGGGAAAATCACTCATAGCTTACAGTTACCGTCACCTTGAACATATAACCATAGGTCAGTTTCGTGACATGTCACCTCAGTACGAGAATATAAAAAAAAATTGTTCAAATTTGACATTTGGAAAACCATGAGCCAGTGCAAAGTGTAACCAAAGACATAGACTACCTTCAGTCTCTGGTGTAACGTATGAGCTCATTTCAACATAACTGTTTTACGCATCGTTAAAGACGGGAAAATAGAAAAGAATATATTTTTGTGCTATTTTAACTCTTATGAAGATATGCGTATGCATTAAAGTTAGGAAACCTGCGGTGAGAGAGAGCGAATCAAATACCTGGTTAGCGAAAATGTGTATTTCATTTTAATTGACTAATGAGAGAAAGGCATTATATAAAAAGGATTGCAAAATTAATATATCAAAATAACAATTGAAAAAAAACCCTCTTTTTATCATTATTATTTTTTTTTTCTGAAAGTAATCAGTTGACCGTCCTAAGTCGGTATCGCAACTGCAATACAAATGAATTATGTTTGTTATGGCCTTGCGTTTAACGAGTTATCTTTGTGCTAGAATGGTCTTCGATACATGTAGTATGTCCATAGGGGGTTTCTGTCTTTACACTCGAATCTATTCCCTATTCCTTCCATTTAGTTATAGAATCTCATTTCAGCAACAATATGACAAATACATCGGGCTGACATTGCTCGATTGGTTCCAGGTTCGATTCACGTGTCTTTGGTATGAGACGGTAAAAACCGAGGTCATGTGGCACCCCAATGATCTTTTACTGCTTCGGTCAGGTCTGTAGACGTAGATTTAAATTCCTGTGCATTACATCAGGCACATTTCATCACTGTATAAGTGTAGTAATCTCTGCGTGACATAAAAAAAAGATAGAACAAAGGAACTACATCAATATGCGAATCGGTCACGTGGGTACATGTATATCAACGACTTATATGTGTACTACATATAAGTCCTTGGGTATATATATTAAGAAGTCTTGCTTTTCTTGGAGAAGGTATCCATTCAAAATGTACCGTTATATACAACTTGCTCCAAGCAAGAGTAGAGTATTTTTGCTCCAAACAATATTTTAATTTTGAAATTTATTTTCATTGAATGTCGCAACATGCAAGTCGTCAAAGAGAAAGAAAATAATATGTAAACAACCATACAAACTAGCTACATCGAATATCGTCACGCGTATCTGTGATATGTAATAATTTGATAAGAATTATTCAAGTGCACTGTTGGCATTCCTCTTGGTGCAAATTGATTTTTCTATAAGATAGTTTTAAACTTTTTCTAGATACCGCAAAGATGCCTAGCGAAGGAAAGAAACACTTGGACGCTATGTTTTTGCATTTATTCTGTATATCTATCTATCAACGATATCTATTTAACGAAAAGACTGAATATGACAATGGTGTGAAAGTACGTAAAATAAAATCCACCATATACATATGAAATGAATATGGACTAACATATTGTGAAAAGAGTGTCTTTTACTTATTATGTAACGACTTCCTTGTGGAAGATTTGACTTATTTTGGGTTTAAAAATACCCCCAAACCCATGGTTCATATAGCTCTTTACCCGGTATATGAAAGTTATCGCACACATACTTATTTCTATCTGTGAGGGAAGCGGGATCTATGCATGAAATAAATCATGTGATAAAACCCATAATTTATTTGACATTCTCAAAGTTCTGCTTATCTTTGATGTTTAATTTAAATGCATCGTGTCCTGGAATGGGCATTTGGTTATATGATCAAAGTAAAATGAATTTCTTGTCCATCTTGCCTAAAAATTCAGGCACGTCACATGGCAGAAACGTTACTACGTTATGTACACATAATCTGATTAACAGGCTCATCATCTTCAAAGCCAAAGCCACACAGTACATGTATGTCTACAACAAAATATCGACAGGAATACATCGGATAGACCGATAATTGCGCGAAGGACAACATCATTGATTCCATCGACGACAACGTCATGTAGCTCTACGATAAGAACTGAGTTTTTAAAGGATGGGGATATGCCAAATGCAATATGGCATTTATCCATCCAAATACTGACGCGGGTGTTTTCAAAAGCCATTGGACGGAAGTTTATGGTAATGATTTGGGCTACTAGTATCCAAGGCGGCTACGGCGAGAAAACAGGAGACGCTTGAATTAACCCTCCCGCCATTGGTTTAGCCTCTTATTTTCAGTTGTTCATGATGTTCGAACGATTCATGACACGTTGTTGTGAATTCTGCAATGATAATGCACTGGTTATTTTCCACTTTTACTTTTAGATAACAAACCTATTATTCTAAGTCCTTGTTCTGTACTATCATACATGCATTAACTACGCCTAAGCAGAAACATATACGTGTATACACATGTATATATGTCTCTGGCCTAAGAGACTCCTGAAAATCTGTTCTTCGATAGTTTGTCGTCAGAATAGAAAAAAAATGAAGTAAAGAATAGCAATTTCTGTCCTAGAAATGGCAATTTCCCAGGTTTTATATAATCTTTAAGACTTTTATGTTTAGTCCGTATAATATAGAACTTGATCATATTCCGGATGTCTACAGACCGTTATGACTTGAACGCTAACTATTTACTGTAATATTTCCTTCTTGACTTAAAACACGATGTCGAAGTTTAAGAAGAAAAAAGTGGAAGTTAAGGAAAGATCCAAGAAAGACAGACTCCCAGAAGAAACAATAGACTATTATAAAAGAGTGTCAGAAACATTTAATGAAGGATTTAGCGACGAAGACGAAAAGGGTATGCCATGCTGTTAAACGCAAACGCAAAGCGGGCATGCCTGCGACTGCGAGTCAAATTTTAGAATAAAAGATAGGAATATATCAACTAATATCAAGATTTATAGAGTTAAACACACATACTGAATCACGAGGCCCATACCACTATAACAGCGAAGTCTGATATTTATAGGTTAATTTTTTAAATTAGATAAATTTCTTGTAGCCATCAATGGAAGTGGAGAGGGCACCCACCTGGCAATGACCAAAACTTTTACCAAAAACGCTGATATTTGGTTCATTTTCTGTCAATATCGATAAAATATTGGCTAAGTCACCCAATAATTGTCAAGTTAAGGCGCCCCACATAGATTCATCTGTTTGTAAGTTATATACACATATATCCTTGAGTTACTAATTTTCTAATTATGTATCTGATAAATTTCTATAAGTTTTATGAATTTATATTATACATGTTGTATAATAGAATATTGAGGAAAATAAAGTTTTATGATAGATGTTTTGTTGTATGTTTTCTATACGAAAACATACACCACAACATCTCTTATTTTCATATCAATATACTTTACTGAAAAATACATAATAACACACTCATATATTTGTACATAAAAATTTAACAATATATATACCATTATAAACAGATGAAGTACATGGGGGAAATTTAACCTGACATTATGGGACGATTTTACTGTGGGGCGACTCAACCTGACTCCCATAAAGACCATGTGAACAGAATCATATATAAAACATATATCAGAAATCTTTGTTTATAAGTTTTAATTTCATCAACATAGTAGAAAATGAATTCATGAAAATATTAATGTATCATGTACAGTTACCAGATAAATGATTTATACTGAATAAAACAACACTATATACATATACATGTAAAATATATTAATACAATATGAACAGAAGAGTCTGTATATTTTTGGCACCTTGACTTGACATCGTTGGGGCGACTTGACTGATACAAAGTGACTTTACTTGGGGGCAATTAAACATTGGGGCAATTTAAACTGATTCCAGGTTAGTTAGTTGGTTGAATGGTGTTTTATGTCCCTGTCAACAATTTTTCAATTTTATGAAACATGGAAGCAGAAAGTAACAAATTTCCCCAACATGCTGATAATGGCGATGGTGATGGGAGTCAAATCCAGATCATCTGCTGCATCATCTTATTGTGATCAGCTGCTTATATTGAGCTTTTGATTTTAATTTATAATTTTGACGTATATTTACAATAAACCTTTCCAATCCTTCTGAAAAGTCAAAGCTAATCAGCAATATGATAAAAAAAAGTATACCGGGGTAGGTAAGAGGGTGGGGGATAGTTACTACATGTACATGTACATGCCTTCATGCATGAACCAGTTAGACTGATGTTGATTGGTATTGTTTTAATAGTTGGTATTGTACATTCTTTTTGTAGATATATTTTTGAAGAATGTCTTGAGTCAGTTGGAGAAGGATGGAGTGCGTCTCTGTTACCTTGCGAGTACAAGTCGTATCTTACAGACACTGATACAGAACTGTAGTTCATCTCATGTGGCACTTCTTTTCAGAATCTTCAAAGATGACTGGGAATCACTTATCACAAACATATATGCCAGCCATGTCATGCAGGATCTAATCAGAAAAGTATGTATATCAGGAAACATTTAAAAGAAAGACAGTAAAGAAATTTTGGTGTTAAATTGTGAAGTGTTCAGTTATGACCAACTCATTCAGAAAATCATTTGTATCGAACAATGAACACCAAAATAAAAAAAATTGCAGGCATGATTTAACCATGTTAACAAGAATTGATAATTATTTATTTATTTATTTATTTTATCGGACTCTATTATTT
This sequence comes from Pteria penguin, assembly GCA_035048485.1. Classification (NCBI taxonomy): domain Eukaryota; kingdom Metazoa; phylum Mollusca; class Bivalvia; order Pterioida; family Pteriidae; genus Pteria; species Pteria penguin. The sequence goes on along the minus strand of CM068582.1, from coordinate 25,267,848 downwards.
TTAATACATGTATGAAAATGAGGTTCAGATTTTGAGACTACTATAATAAGACACTTTTTCTTTTGCCTGCAGAGCATGTGAACATCTGAAGATCACTAACTCATTTTGTTAGTCAACTGTCTGTCACAAGGCTATATATGTATGTTAGTCAACTTCACTTTTTGTACATATGTTACTAAATATAGGAATCTCCACTTTATATATGAATTCTTACATATTCAGGTTCCTCATTGGATAGCAAAAAAACATACTTCTAGCAAGGAAAATGCTTCGATCAAAAAGGATTCTGAAGATAGTGATACAGAAGATGAAAGCAATGAGGAGGAAAATGTTGAAAATCTCTTTTGTGAACTTTGTGTTTTTATAGCTGACAATTTAGATGACTTCATCTGCAATACACATGCGTCACACATAATCCGCACATGTTTTGAGGTCTTAGGTGGACATGAAGTACAAAATCAACTTATTAGAGATGGGCGTCATAAACAAGGCAAAGCACAAAAAGGTCAGCAACAGGCAGTTTTATCCACTTTATTTAAGTTCTTATATTTAGCTACCCACAGCAAATGTATTTCAATACATTTTGACAGATCCATGCAACTTTAGTGTTAAAGTGATTCCTCAGATTTTCTTCTAGGATGTGTTTAAATGAATGGTTTTTACATGTATTTTTATTTTTTATTTTTTTTACTGAAATAAAAACATTTTGAACCAATATTAGAACATATATACATCTAACAGTTTTGTGCACCAGATAGGCATTTTGACAATTTATGTCTCTTCAGTGATGCTCATGGCCGAGCGATTAGAATTCTAATAATATATTAATATTTGAAGAGCAGAGTTAAGCCAAAGTGGCCGAAAAAGTGAGCCAAAGAGTCAATCTAAGGACAGAGCTATGCATTAGGGAGATAATCCTTAGTTTTTGAGTGATTTACTAAATTTCATGACTGAAATTTTAAGTATATATTTCATGTCAGTACAAAAGCACTGAAAACTACAGTTATGATGCCCTCAGGGACTATCAGTCACACCGGCGTATAATCAATATATATGTGTTATAAGCAATGTAATGTGAAACCTTGTCTTTTTAGTTATTAGAAAGAAATTTCTGAAAATATTTCAAGCTGAGGATTGTTAAATATGTGTTTATTATGTATTTGAAAACTTACTGGTTGTCACAGAATAGCACTAACAATGTAAATGATTTAATATATCTTTTACAAGAGCATGTGGGTCATTCAGTATGTCTTCAGTATTCACAATGTGTCACTGTTACAGGAGCTTCCAGGTTTGATGCTATAATTTTTTTTCGTGAATGCTGAAATAGAGCGAAAATGCAGTTGAAAAACTAGACGAAAATTTTTGATTATCAGGATTTAAATTTGCATAATTTTTTTTTGTAACTTTGTATTTATAGGTACTGGTGAGACAGATGTTTTTCCAACGTTTACACTACCGGACAAATTTAGAAAATATTTGAAGAAATTCTCTAAATTCATTTTCAAGATGCAAAATATAAAAGGTACAATTTCTGTTGCCAACTACTCATTTTTTTCTTCAAAATAGTCATTGTCTAAAAGATGTTTGGGAAACATTTACAATTCAAAACAAATGCCATTGTTGTTCAGTTACAGTGTCTAATAGACGTTTCATAGATCGATGTTGAACTTAATTTCTATCACAGTTTAAAGTTTATAAAACATACTTCCATGTAAACAACACAGATATATCTTTGCGTCAAACCTCCAATATAATATAATTTTACTCAACCAGGTTAAAGATGTAATGCAATTGTAAATATTTTAGATTAATATTTTGTTATTATATTTTGTATTACAAAATTGTGATACTTTTTTCAAAGTTTACTTAAATATTTTAAACTTATATTTTGTTATCAATTATGTTTTTAACTAACTCCTGATGTTTTTTTTTTATAGAATTACTTTGTGACCGGACAGCTACTCTTGGGATTCAGACCCTGTTGTTAGTCCTACATCATGTGGATGACAAACTCTGTCAAAAGTATGTCAACAAAATCCTCGAGCTGACAGGTCTGTTACAGGAGTCCGAAGAGTGAGTAACTCTTACTATGTCATGTTGATACAGAAATTGATCGTTTTATTGATTTATTTTAATATTAAGCAAGCCGGTGTGGCTTAGTGGATAAGATGTTTGGCTCATGATCGAGAGGTCCAGGGTTCGACTCCCGCCCTGGGCGCACCGGTGTTCTGTCTTTCGGATGAGACAGTAAAAGCCAAGGTCCCGTGTTACGGTAGGTGTGGCACTAAAAAATCCCTCACTGCTTCGGGTGGGTCCATTGCAAAGGTCTAAATTTGTATGCAATGTATCAGACAGATGCTGTCAACATATATGTGAAATATTCGTAGAGTGACGTAAAACAATAATCAATCAATCAATCAATTTAATTTTAGGCTATTCATTGCAACATCAGGACATTTCTTTTTATATAGTGGTGGTCTGCATTTCTTAGTAAAGGTAACTGCAGTATATTGTACCAGGAGAAAAGCAAAATTTTTCAGCATTTTTATCTCGTTATTGTATACCTTTGCTAAAATTCAGTATACATACTTACATTCAGTACATGCATTAATGAAGGAAAAGAGTAATAGCGTAAATGTAAATTGAAAGACATTTCAATACGGGACTTTGAAGATACACATCAGTAATTCAATGTAGGTGAAATGTAGGGCATTCTATGTCCAGTTCAATATAAATGGGTACAACCATGACCAACAACCGGAATGGAATTTCTTCAAATAGATGAAAATAAGAGTTGTACTGCTGTGATTTTCATTTTTGTATGATTGAAATGTGTTTATAAATATTATTGTACAAACAAAAGTCCTCTTCCACTTTATTTTACAAAAATTTGTTTTAAGGTTACCAGGTATACCCTAATTATACCATGCCAGAAATTTATTGCCTAACAGAAAACTGCCATCTTATTTCAATTTGGCAAATGTTTCCCATTTTAAATGCTATGTACCTAAAAAATAAATATGTATTCGTGAAGTAGATTTGAGACTTAATGCAAGATTGATAAAAAGCTTCAAGCATGTGATTCACACAGGTATTTGATTTAGCATTATGCTACATCATGCATTTTACTTGTACATGTATGTATTCTTGCAGTCTGTTGGTAATGGTCAAAGATGAAACAGCATCTTACATTGTCGAACAGTTGATTACCATAGCAACACCAGAAACTCTTGATCTCATCTACAAGAGTGTCTTCAAGGGCAAGCTACTCATTTCCGCTCTCCATCCCATAGCCAACTTTCTCCTTCAGAAGCTGATCACTCATGTCCAAGATAAGGAAATGGTATGTTGGGGATAGTTTTTCTCTCTGTTCTTGTCATATAATATCATTAAGGAATTATGAATCATAGAGTTTATATTACTGGCATGCCTAGTGCTTAGCTTAAACTTTTACTGGCATGTTTAGTGCATAGCTGCAGGTTTTTTTTACTGACTTATCCAGTGCCAAACTCGCACTTTTACTGGCATGTCCCATGTATATCTTACATTTCTGCTGAAATGACCAGGGCATAAATAAAACTTTTATTGACATGCCCCATGCATAGCTCAAAATTTTACTGACATGTCCACATCTTTACAACGTCAAGGCTTTGTGATTACGCAACTCCACACAACGTCAAGGCTTTGTGATTACGCAACTCCACACAACTTGTGTGGAGTTGCGTAATCACAAAGCCCTGACGTTGTGAAGATGACATGTCCAGTACATAGCTCAAACTTTTACTGACATATCAGGTATGTTACTGCTTTATCAGCTGATAAACATCCTAGCCATTGGCAGTAATTATCAACCTCTAACTTGCCTGTATGGAGTACCATTGTTGACACAGGGTACTTTGATTTGTCTAACTTGCCTGTACGGAGTACCATTTTTGACACAGGGGACTGTAATTTGTCTAACTTGCGTGTAAGGCGTACCATTGTTGACACATGGGACTGTAATTTGTCTAACTTGCCGGTACGGAGTACCATTGTAGACACAGGGTACTGTAATTTGTCTAACTTGCCTGTACAGAGTACCATTGTTTACACAGGGTACTGTGATTTGTCTAACTTGCCTGTACGGAGTACCATTGTTGACACAGGGTACTGTGATTTGTCTAACTTGCCTGTATGGAGTACCATTGTTGACACAGGGTACTGTAATTTGTCTAACTTGCCTGTACGGTGTACCATTGTTAACACAGGGTACTGTATTTGTTGAAGACTCTGAATGTGTACACAATGAGTCTACTGGTTGCAGTACCTCCTGTCAACTGATGTTTTTAATATTTCAAGGAATCAATACTTTCGGGGGGAAATTGTTAGTACATACTTTTCACATCTATTCTGGCATAATTCTACAGTACAGTTTCTTAATTTTAGATACAGCAACGTGTTCAATTCCCAGATTGAACCACTATGTTGAAGAGGTTGCATACCTCCTGCTTTCATGATATACGTGAAAAATTGTTGAAAGCGATGTGAAACACCAGTCAAACAACTAACTATAGACTAGCAGATTTTAAAATTCATCACAGATATGAAAAATTTGATATCTTTTGTATGAGTGTGTTTATTTTGAAACTACTTAAGAATATTCATACATGTATTTGTTTTTTATTTTCACATGGTATGTTTATTTCTTGATATGCATATATGTAGTTTGAGGAAATCTTTGAGAAGCTGAGTGAAAATTTGGAAGACATTCTGGCATTTAATCACATGGGACTGGTTGTCAGGATTGCAGAGACATGTCTACGTCTGAGATGTAAACAAGAAAAACTTGTTAGGGTATGTATGTATGTCTGTATGTATGTGTGTATGTATGTATATATATGTGTGTATGTATGTGTGTGTATATATGTATATGTATATGTGTGTAGCTATATGTGTGTGTATACATGTACATGTGTGTAGCTATGTGTTTGTGTATGTATGTATGTGTATATGTATGTGTGTATCTACATGTATGTATGTGTGTGTTGGGAATAGAATATGCAATAACATTGATACTGCTTTGGAACAATTGTAGTTGGAGAGAAAGTTGTGTGCAATGTCACTCTTTGTCTTAAACTTTAATCACATGTATGACTTTTTATCAATGATGTCTGAGTTTAAATGAAATGTTATGAAAAAATATCCTACTCAGTGGAATTGACACACATCAACTTGTTTGTTAATGGATACATCAAGTCATGTGTGTGTTTTTGTGTTTTTTATTGGATTCATGTATAGACCCGGTGTTTTGAAGAAATTTTACTTAAGTGGGAAAAACACCCAAAATCACAGTGGGAGTCCAGGTGAAAATTTCCCTGTGCTTATTAATAACACGTTGGTGAAATACACTTTGTATTGTGTAATACTTGAAACTGCACCTGGATATGGCCCACTATGGTGGGTGGACAAATTACACCTGGACTGTACTGTAATAATCCTCAGTTTTGAAAGCAAAATGGATGTATAGAGGATATTTGTAGGATTTATTTTAAGAGAGGCAATATTCCTCGGTTTTGAAAGCAAAATGAATGTATAGATGACTTTTGTAGGATTTATTTTAAGAAAGGCATTGACTCTGTATTTGGTATTACAAACATCTTCTGACATTTAGTATCATATTTTGATAAAACCAAGTTAAAATAATTAATGATAAATTATCTTTGGAGTGAAAAGCTTGTGTAGGTTAATAGAGTGAAATGCATAAAGGATATTCAGAAGACCCACTGGTCACAATATCTGGGTACACAGCACTGTAATTTTATTTGGAATTTATTATAGAAGAAAGAATCATCTTCAATTTGAGAGATACAAATTTAAAATTCACTATCTAAAATTGAATACATTCAAGATTTCTGTCAATGAGAAATACGATTCATACTTATAGTGTCTGATGAAGGCATTTCACTGTGAGAAGCCAGAGGAGAGACAAGCCATGTTGGTACCACTAGTAGCATCACTGACTACATACGAGGTATTCTATGATACAGAGACCAAGGAAAATGAGCCAGAAGAAACGGAAAAGGTAACAGGATCGACAAACCTTGGAATGAATTTTTTTATGCTCTTAGTTCATGTATATGACAGTTTACATGTTTGTCACCTCCCCTTTATTTTCTTTATGAAAATCATGAGACAAAATGAACCGAAAGACAAAGAAACGGTAACGGGGTAAGACAAAAAGAATGAATTTCTTTATGCACGTAGTTCATGTATGTGACAGTTTACATGTTTGTCATCTCCCTTTTATTTCTTTTAAGAAAAGCATGAAACAAAATTATCAACTAGGCCATTACTGGTAATCAATTAGATTGCAGGATTCTTATATAGGGTGTGATGAAATACCATACAAAAAATTCTTTCAGAGGGAAGCTGATATTTAAAAAGAAAGACCAAATATTCTGTTCTCAAATTAGCCATTCAGCCTTTATCAAGTGAAAAAGAATGATGTTGATATAGAAAACTATATACAGTTCATTCAACATTACAAAATATTAGTGTAAATTTATATATATTCTATCAAAATAGTTTTCATTTGATAGAAACCAAATGGCTGAAAATTTGTGAAACAAGTTTGTAATCTTCTTACCTATATTATGACATCAATTTGCATATCTAACCCTTCATGAAGAAGGCTACTAATTGTATTAATACATAACATTAACAGGATATAAAACCTGGGATCCTGAGCTCTATTAACTACCATGGCTCTGTCCTCCTCCAAAAGTTGTTCTGTTTTGGTAACCCTCGACACGTCATGACTAGTATGATCCGCTTAAAACCAGTGGAACTGAAGACCATGTCATGTGACCCATGTGGAAGTCATATGATAGATGCATTCTTTCAGAGTTCTTCCATTGGAGAGAAGGGGAGAGAACAATTAATCCATAGATTACAGGTATGTTAAGCAACACAAGTTATGCACTACTTTGTTCAGTGAATACCAAGGTTTATCAGTCTCAGACTTCATTTGTGATAGCAAAAATTATCATTGTAAAAGCTTTTTTATACACATATATATTGGAAATTTCTAGAAAAATTTGGTATTTGTCTCCCTTGCACAATGATTAGTTATGATGGTAAAACCATAAATAGATATTTTAACTACAGCTTTATTATCACAATTTCTGAAAGCTCCAAACTCATGTCAATTTAAGATACCATTAGATAATAATTGGTTAACAGAATTGTTTATGAAAATGATAACTGCGTAAGAGTCCGATATTTTTTCAGCATATGTATGATGAGCCAATGATGACATCATAGATACGTCTCAGATTTGAAAGATCAGTTGTAGGCTATAATTAGCATGCTTCCACAACATGTGGCCAAAAAAAAATATACTAAAAAAGATGGTAGACAACAAACATATAAATATAAAAGATGATAGACAACAAATATATAAATGTACTTAGTGGTGAAATTTAGCATAATTCAAAGATTAAAGTTTAAAAAAAAGTTTTTCAGTCATCTGTATTTTTTTTTTTTTTTTGTAGGGGGTGTATAAAGAGTTGGCCTGTAGTCAACATGGAAGCAGATCTCTGGAAGCCATGTGGAAAGTGGCCACTGTAAAACAGAAAACTTTCATAGCAGGTGAACTAGTTAAACAGGAACACAAACTTCGAAGTGATCGATACGGATTCTATATCCACAGAAACTTTGCTTTGATGCAGTTCTCGAATAGACGATCAGAGTGGACGGATGTGCAAACAAATAATTTTAAAAGAAGGAAGCTCTTTACAGATTTAATAGGTGACACAGGTCAGTAGATAAGAAAATGTAAAAAAAAAAATCTTTTCTGGTATAAGATGTTTATTTTTAATTGTTGCTATCATCGTATGCACAATATATCCCATCATTATACCACCTCTCAATGAAAGTAGGAGTTGCCTTTTGAATGATCTTGTCTTTTGCACTCAAATAAGTGCTCATGTTACAATAAAAACAATAAAATACAAAACTGAAGCATTAATTAAACTAGGATATTTAAAATGGAGAAAATAGACTGTGGTGTAACACATGACTTTACTAGTGCTCTTGTCTGTTGGCTGTTTCAAACTAACCCAGGTATGATACACAATTCTTACATAATTTTACAGATTCAAAAAAGATGAAGCTTGATGACTCAGCCACGACTACAGATCAAGTTTCAACAATATCAGTATGTATACTTATGTGTATTTGTTATGCAATTTGTAAGCATCATTCTTTTGTTTATCGAGTTAAAACCAACAGTTTGAATTCAGAGTACGTTTTTGATACAGTAGTAATTAATATTTGTATATTGAAAATTTAGCAGGTATTTATTACATCGGTTTTGATTTAATCAAATGATCCAAGGGGCAAATTGTCCATTATTCAGACCTTAACTAAGTTTGCTATATTTAGAAGCAATATTACTGCAAGAAGCACAAGTATTTGAAAATAGGGCACTGCTAAATGGGTACATGATATGCCCGCACATTAACATGATGGATATGCAGTTTGGTCAGTACAAAGACAAGAAATATATTTTCAGACAATTTACTATTATATTATGACAGCACTATAGCATAATAAAATAACACCTTTTACTGATAAATAGAAGATGCAGAGACAAGTTTTTTTTACCTATCCTAGGATTCAAACCCAAAGTTTAAAACCAAAGTGCACAATCTTAAGTCAAACCTTTCATGTGCCACCATGAAGTCATCCACATCTTTTATGGTTATGAGAGAAGAAGTCATAACAAGTTTTTTTTTACCCTGCCCGTATTTCCGAACTCCATGGGCTAGACCTCAGTTTAAAACCAATGTGCACAACTTCTAGTCAGACCATTTCATGTACCACCACCAGATCATTTACATGAAGGAGAAATAGTGCAAACAAGTTCTTTTTACCCCACCCATTTATCCTTACCCCAGATTAAAACCCAGGTGCACATTTTCAAGTTAGACCTTTACAGATACAACCACCAGATCATCTGCATCGGTCTTAGTGGCAGAGAGGAAGCATGGACAAGTTTTTTACACCCTGCCCATTTTAACCTTTTTCTAGGGGCCAGACCCACTTTACATTGATTGACTGATTGAATATTGTTTTACTTCACTCCACGGTTATTTCACATATATTGTGATGGCATCTGCCTGATGCATTGCATAGAAATTTCTACTTTTGCAAGAGACCTTCCCGAAACAGTGAGGGATCTTTTACGTGTCACACCTACTGTGACAAGGGACCTTAGTTTTACTGTCTCATCTGAAAGACAGAACACCAGTGTGCCCATGGCAGGTATTGAACCCAAGACCTCTAGGTTATGAGCCAAGCACCTCATCCATTAGGCCACACTGGCTAAACCCCATTTTATAAATATAAAACCCAAGTGTACAGCTTCAAGTTTGACCTCTTCATGTACCACCACATTTGTATCTGTCATGGTCAAGGACAAACATAGACAGGATTGTGGGGAAGATGGATTTGTTGACAAGAGGATTCACATTCTTTCCAATTGTGATGTTGCCTGTGAAATAACAGGACATATAGGGAATCACATTATCCAGTTTTCTGTCATTTGTTTATCTGATAGCAGCCACAAAACTGGATAGTAGACTATGCATGATCTTCAAACTGTGTAATGCACAAAATCAGTTTGGAACAATCTAAGAGAATTAAAAACATTCGAGACACTGTTAATTAGGCAGAATTCCACTTATTGTGAAGTAATTGAATCTTTGATATACTGCTATATAGGCAAAGTTACTGGTACATGTATTGTAAAGTAATTGAATAATTCATGATTTTTTTTTTCAGAAAAGACCAAAGAGCCAAGGGGATTCATTCATAAAACAGAAGAAACACAAAGACAGGAAAAAGAAAAAAGCTCATGTTTCATGAAATAAATAAAGGGGAAAATATTTCCTGATGTTTGGTCAAATTTTTAGCAGATTTTTCAGATGATCTTTGTCTGTCGTCTATGCTTCTCTGTTCAAGACATATATTTTTTAGATTACATTTTGCCAAGGATACATTGTATATCCGTTATGTATGACTAGTGTTTTATATAGAAGGAAAGGCTAAACTAGTTTGCAAACTGATGATGTCTGTCTGATGACAATTTAAATCAGATGTTGCATCTATTAATTTCACACCTAAATCAGTTCCTTGATCTTGATGTTCAACCATAAAACTGAGCCACTGAGTTAGTAGTTTAACTTTTGTGTGGAAGAACTTTCAGGAGTATCGTACGTAACTTCACACATCAGATCTATGAAATACCACCATCAAGTTTCACCTTGATGTGGAACATTGAAATTTCAACTTTCACTAAGACTTAAGGTGGAAAACTTAAGATGTAAAATATTGTCCAAGTTTAGGTGGAAATTTTCTTTGTTTTTGATTTTTGTTTGTCACATGAAGAATATTTCATAAATTTGGTGATGGCATCTGCCTGAAGCATTGCACAGAAATTTAAACCTATGCAACAGACCCTCCTTAATTTTTGTGCCACACCTACCATGACACCGAATCTGTTTTTCTGTTACAACACCTACCATGACACTGAATCTGTTTTCCTGCAACAAACCTGACAATTACTGATTGTGCTACATTGGTTCTATAGGTGTAGACAGGCCATAATGAAATAGCAAAACAAGAACCATCAGTATCACAATATTGATATGGAGTGACCCTGATTATTATAACCAGTGTGTTTCCTTTTGGAAGTCATGGAGTGGTTTCCATAATGAGATATGTAGAAAAAAATATGAAGATAAGTGATAGTATGTCACTGTTGCATTCTCAGCATTTATGCATCTCTGAAAGTCCGAGGTGAGACCAGGTGCCCAAGAGGAGTGCAATTGTCATTTGATCTTGACCTTGACATTTGATTTTTATAGTTTGTTTATTTGATAAACACCACATATATGGTATGGTGACAACATGCACATTGTTTCAACTTTTGACCATTGCAAAGGACCTTTCTAAACTACAGGTTTTGTTGTATGCCAATGTACCATATGAAAGGTGATATGCTTAAACATCAAGCTTGCAGTGCAGGTCATCAGGGTTTGATTCAGACAATATGCCACTATGTCAGGGTTTTATTCAGACAATGTGCCACTTTGTCGGGATTTGATTCAGACAATATGCCACTATGTCGGGGTTTGATTCAGACAATATGCCACTATGTCGAAGAAATTAGTTACTTCTTGCTAATGTCATGGTATGACTGAAAACTTGATGTCAGTGACGCAGAAATTTCTACAAATCAACTCATTTACTTACTGCATGTTTATCTCATTTCTTGTTGTGGAAAATTGATATTTTCATTCAAAGAGGTATACCAATCATATCACATAAATAAATCAAGATATGTTATAGATATGGCTATCTATGCATTTAGTTCTTTATAGTCACATGCTATCTCCCACTTACTGTTTTCAAAGGGGAATTCTTGTGATAAAAATCTACCAATCCGGGCGATAATTTGGATTATTTTATTGCTTGGGATGAGCAGAGTGTAATATTCCATCCCCTGACAACTTTATGATATAAAGGACAGCCTTAAGCTAATGATTCATCATGAGATATTTCCTGCCTTTAACTTTTACTTGATATTTTGTTATCAAGAAAAACGTTTGAAAGAATCAAGTACAACTTGGCAAAATTTAATGATAACCAAGTCATTTATTTATTCATTTTAATTTTTCTAATTTTTTAAAAAGTGAAATGCACCAAAATTTTCCATGACAAGAAGTGGAGTATCGGTAAGCATATAGTACAAAATATAGGTGGAAATGACGACTGTGTAAAGACAAAACTTAGACTGGAGAATGTGTTTTATTCAGTGATAATTTCATAGTCTTCAGTGACACTGATTTCTAGGTAAAGTTCTTTGAGCATATCGAGCACAGATTCCTGAATCTCGTTCACCTGATCTGGGGGACAGTAGTCGTCATTACTGGACCTGAAATGGAATCAATAACCTGTGGTAATTAAGAAGAGTAATGAAGTCCATAGAATTGTATGTAGTCAAAGGATAAAATCTGTATATAGTATCAAAAAGCTAACAAGACACTAGTGATCATACACAATTCAAGAAGCATAAAAAAATTATGGTGGAGGACTTGATAATGAACATTATTTAAGAAAATTAAACAGATATAAAAATTGCCTCTGGCAATAAATGAACATGTTTGGTGAATTTTTCACACCTTGCCATGGTTATGATGGTAGGTTTCTTCATCCTACAGAGCAGTTCTTGTGTGGCAGCCACAAGCAGAGTTATCTGCTCTTGGTTACTGACATGATGAGGAAGTTCGGTGTCATCACAGGTACAGCCAGCTTCATGTAAGAGCTCCAAGTCAACAGGATCTTTGGTAGATTCAGATAGGCTGCTGTGAAGCTTCCTGATAAGACAAATCCTGTTAAAAATAAAAAAAAAATGATGTTAGAAATATGTCGCTTTGGTAAAAATACACAGCTGTCATTATACTGTGATAACTATGATGACAGAATTTATTACTACATTAATTTAGCACATTTCTATTAAAATTAAGATTTTCATTTCTGCTTCCTTGATATTGTCAAAACATTTTGTTGTGATGCAGGTAATATGAGATGGATTCATGGATTATGTCATTATGTTACAAAATAAGAAGGATTATTTTTGGAAGTGAAGCTACTGTCAACTCTGACAAAATTTTGGCCTTATAAATACTCAACCGGGTCCAGTTTTTCAAAATTTTAACTAAGCTTGATAGACATTTAGTTGGACTTATATACAGTCACTGTACAATGTATGAAAATATAAGTACATGTAATATCCATTTACTTATTACATACATGTGAAAATCAATCAAAGGAACATGACAAGAAGCCATTTTTTGACGTTTAATCACTTGTTGGCTCCAGGGTGATCAATGTTAATTTTCCAGAGGCAAGTGCTTGTCATATAAAAAGGCATCAATAAACAAGGAATCCACTGTAATATGAATAGAGAGTGTGTCTCACTTGGGATGATGGATTTCCTCTTCGGCGTTACATTGCAGTGTCTCCCACACACTCTTTAATGAATCAAGTTGTATTTCTCTTTCTTTTACACATCTGGCTATGTCCTAAACATGTGAATGTAATGAATAATATACTACAAAACTGATGGCATAATGTTAATTAAGTATTGTTAATACTATTAAACATGACTTGAGAATATCCCCCTATATGTACAAAAGAGTTCCACTGTGCATTATTCTCCGATATATTCACGGTTAGAATCACCACGCCTTACTAGCAGTCACAACGTTTAAAAGCCCCGCTCATCGGTATTTTGACCGTGTCAATAAAATCAATTAGTAGATTTCCAGAAAACCAATTTAGCTCATGTCATTTAGGTTTTCTGAAATTTCTTGATTTTCACATCATATGCACCCCTGTTGTCTGCATGGTCTAAATTTATTGTTGTTGACATAAGATATTATTATTTATGGTAAGTACTTATCAACTTTATGTCAGAATAGAAATAATGACGTTGTAATCGTTATCTAACGTCCAGTAACCGCCCCTCGTCGCATTAACCAATCAAATTATTTGACAATTTGATTGATTAATGCAACTCGGGGCTGTTACTGGACATAAGATAACGATTAGGACGTCATTATTTCTTAAATACAAATGAGGTGTTGCTCAGACAAAATGTTTGTTGCTTCTTGTATGCCCCCTTACATCAGCCCTGAACTGATATAATGTACTTAAAATAACAGTATAGATAGTTTTCGAATGCATGAAATTTAACTGGAGTTACTTCCCTTTTCTGCCATCTTGGAGGTATATGACTGAATGTTTGTGCATAAATCAACCTTATTTTGTAGAGAATTTCTCCAAACTAAATATGCTTCTTGAATTTTTGCAATTGTTATGTAATTATAAAACAATTGAACAATGTCAAAATGTTTTCAGAGGAGCGAAAATATAAACAACAGTCTCAAAAACATTCAATACAATTGGTATAAATATGCACCAAAAACTCCAGCTAATTCACCTCCAAAATGACGGAAAAGGGAAGTAAAGCCAATTAAATTTGATGCATTCGAAACCTATTTATATCAGTTCAAAGGTGATGTAAAGGGGCATATAAGAAGCTGCAAATGCCTATGGTTGAAATTATACAAACCAACCAAGTTTCATCATCTACATCTATATATTACCTACTCTAAACTCAAAACCGAGGAAATCTGAAAATTCCAATGTGGCAGAGTCTGATAAATACATCTTAAGTTATATTGATAAGAAACAACAGTATTGCTGCTAATTCATCCATCCAACAAGGGTTTCAATACCAGTACTGATTTCAAGATGTATTTATATCAAGTATAAACAATCTTGCATGTAAACTATCACTGTGACTGACCCCCAAAACTACTGAATTTTTCAGACTGTGTTTATAATAGAAAACGCTGCAATTTATTTATGTCTGTTTGAAATGATAGGTGAATAACAAAGTCTACCTTATCAGAGGAAGACCGAGGTTGTGTGAATATGTAGAGTTCTTTCAGAAGATGATACTGTTCCTCTGTGTACATTACTTGAAAAGGATTCTTAGTGGAGAAGAAGTCCAAGTCTACATCTAATATGACTTGCTTATCTATAAACCCTTCAAATAATTTCTCTAGTTGATCAACAAAGTCACTCGTAAAATAATTTACACTTTCTTCATCTTCTTTCACATCCTGCATTATTGTGGTGAAATTTGCCTCTGTCTTGTTATTGCTTTGTATATTTGTTTTGACACCGGAATAAGTTTTCAATTTCTTTAAGACATGTAGAGAATTAGTCGTATTATTCTTAGTCCTTTTTACACTTTCATATTCAGTTCTAGATGAACTTGGCTTTTCATCACCCACAGAAACTACGTCAATAGAAAGGCTTTTCTTATCTTTTTCAGCATGGGTTGAAACCATTTGACCATTACAAGAGGCACCGTCAGTATTTTCAGTAAGAGAAATATCAGTATTTTCATGGGATATATTTTCAGTGCTGTTTGCAGTATAACTATTGTTTGTACAAAGGGTAGACTCTACTGTAACTTCACTTTGCTCTGTGATGTCATTATATTCTCTAGAGTTATTTTTATCAAGCACTTCAGTACATTCTGTACTTGAGTCTTTGGTACAACTTTGACGTGGCAGATTAGTGTCATCTCGATTGCTTTGGCTGCACCAGGTCCATTGTAACGGCTTGAGAGTAACAACGGTGAGAGTGACCAGCTTTTTGTTGACCAGGCTGGACTCGGGGCGGTATAATGCCTCGCTTACAAAGTAACTCTCTTTACACGTTGTCCTGAAAATAAAATGACAAGTTGACTAATGCTCAACTGGCTAAAAGGCCTTTATGGATTTGGGAATTTGTAGAAAATATATGGATGATAGGGCATATTAAGGTGTAAATTTCATCAAAGTCCTTTCCATATATTGAAGGAAAATGTAATAACAAATAATGATGGTTGGTTATGATTGATTGAAGTTTTACGTTGCTTTCATCAATTTTTCAGTTATACTGCAACATGGACAAAAGAGGTAACCAACCTCTTAAACATAGCGGCACAATATGAGAATCAAAGCTGGGCCATTTGCACCACAAGCAAAGCGCTTAACCACTACACCAAGCCTGCCCCTACAGATATTAAAGACTAGGCTCTACTTTAATTTTCCTGTCAGGAAACTGACTCCGAAGAAAATTTCTTTAGATTAAGAAGACTCATACTCACTGGTCATCATGCTACATCAGATTGATTAATTCAATTCATATCTAAAGAGTACAAACAATAACAGATTCGACACCTGACAAGGTACACTCAAATCATTTTCACATTATCCTGTGGTAGCATAAATATTCTATGTTCAGACTATGTTGTATCACAAGGTGTCATTTTGCATTATTTGAAATGCTCTCATGGTTGATTCAGTCAACTCTGCAAAATGGAACATGGCAATTTCAAGACTCAGTCTGAATCACACTGCATATCTCATTCTCTTCTGACAGGACCAAAACCAGACATCAAGCCGAAGGTGTTACAAGTATAAGGGTCCAATTCAATACAACTCGTGATATTAGACTATTTAGAAAATTCCCTTAACAAATCATATTATATAGGAGAATATACCTGATGGTACCAGTGTCCAGACACTTGCCCACATAGAACCGTAAGGTTTTATCTTGTATTTGCTGGCACCATGGTGGCTTGATCCAGACAATCTCCCTGGTGTGACCAGCATATACTAATGGTATGATCCAGTTCTCAATGCTGACAGATCTGTCATATAAAACCAATGTAACTGATGAACATTGGAAGAATATTTCATAGAGTTATACTCTATTTGTTTTACATATACATGTTAATAGCTGGTATTGAGATATGGCAACAAATGGTTAAGGGTCATGTTCTGTGAACTTTCTTATTTGCATTTCCATGTAAAATAAAAGAAAAGCTGCATAATGGTGGACAGACATAAATACAAATTGGATAATCTTCAAAATTGAAAGCTTCTTCCTCACTATCATCCAAATATTATGCATAAAATTTATGAAAATTGTTTCAAGGAGACTGACAGACGAACAAATAGATGGATAGACAGACGGACGGACGGACAGACAGACAGATTACTATAGAGCACCCACCATATGGCAAGGCCATAACTATGGGTTCCACATTTATGTTTGCGATACTTCATATACAGACTCAAAGGGTATTGGAGTATACATGCCCTTTTATATTGGGTAAAAAACAATCAAAAGTCGAGAGCAAAGGTGAAAAATTCAAACATCAGAGATTGCAAAAATAATGTAGCAATGTTATCAAGTAAGTAGAAATATCTATACCTGCCAGAAATGATACTAACGGATCATCTAAAATACTTTAACACTAGGTATAGTATTAAACTTATGAATTGTTATCATTAAAATTTATACTAATTAATTTACAAGTCAACAGATAATCCAACTTAGATAATGACAGATGAGTTTCAGCTGCATGTGCATGCAGGGCTTAATCCTCTTGCACTGAGACCCCATGAAAGCAGCTGATCGGATGGATCAGAAACTTCACTCAATAACATGAGGTGCATGATGCCGTATGAAATCCAGATTTACTCACTCATATAAAGTATCTTTGTCAAATATACTGTCTGCCGGCATTCTTAATGGAATTAACATATCCGGATGGGAATCCAAATGGACCAGGACAGAATCAGTCAGAGGAAGGTGTCGACTGCCTATAGCACGGTGGATGTACGGAACAACCTATAACAAATAAAAGATGTTGACTATAGTATGCAGATACTTTGAATGAATATGAACGATAAAACACAGACTTGGTCACGTAAGCATATGTCTGCTTAGTTTGATGGTGATTAATACAACAGGTAACATTAATCATGCAGCAATATATAAACTTAAATTAAATATATATCGGAGCATTTTATATTTGGAATATCTTTGGATGTTTTTTAAATGCCAACATAGATGTTCGCTACCAAAGCATGAACTTTGAGGTTCATTAATACAATGAAATGTCTTAGATGAGAAGTTGTATTAAGGTGAATGAACTTTGACGGATGCCGGTGTTGGTCTGGATAGCTCAATGATAAGAGTGTCCATCTTGATAGTGGAAGGTTCTGGGTTCAATTCCCTGGTCTGGCCACAATTTTTCATCCTGTCTGATACAGGGTGACCTCGGTGCCGTGAGAGTAATTCTCATGTGAGGGAGAACCAGGGTTATTTCTCTGTTTGGTTTTGAAGTTTGGAAACCTCTGGCTCGGGGTTATTGTGACCGATGCCGGTGCCTGCCCGGATAGCTCAATGGTGAGAGCGTCGGTCACTATAACGGAAGGTTCGATTCCTGGGTCTGGCCACAATTTTTCACCCTGCCTGTTACAGAACTATATCCTGCGTATCTACATGCATTCTCTTGCTAAAGTACATTGGCAGGCTAATATATCAAATATCACTTAAAGATAACCTTCAAATACAGGTATATAGAAATAAAACATAATTTGTAGATCTGTACACAGAAATTTCATAATTTCACATACAAAGATCATTTAATAAATGATTTATAGTTAAAAGACAGTTTTGTTTTTCATTAAGAAGATTATGCAAAATTATGAATAACCTCATTGTGGTCCTCAACTACATATAAAGGTAAAACAGGGTACTTCTTGAGAGTGACCATGATTTCCCCAATTTTCGGGATCGAAGTTAAAGTTATCTAATTCCATAAATGATGCCTTCAAAAATGTCAACACGTGCATCATGTGGTAGAGACTTTCACTGTTGTCCGGACATTACAGTTGCTTTAGATACAGCATGCAAATCTGGGTATTCTATATGCTATTAGAGTTTAATAATCCTTGCTATCTCTGTGAAAAGTAACCGTTGCCAAGAACGCCTTTCAATGCTTCAGTATTTCCTCAGTCAGGCCTTGTCACACGTCTTGTGTAAATGTAGCAATGCCAGCTATCGCGCCGACACGATCAGAAAACGTGAAAAATAGCTAGTTGATATATTTCAAGAGAAAATTTATAACCATTGCTTAAATCAAATATTATAATCTGTATACCATTAGAAAGATAAAAAAATGAAGATTCCACTGATATCTTATATGTAATATTTTGTTTTAAAAAATACTACATTTTGACGAGTTGAAGTTTTAAATACCGCGCAAATTCGCCGACCTCGATATAAAGTACGTATCGGCGGCCCGGTTTTGTTTTTACAGGTAGTTTTTAAATGCAAATATGGAAGGTAAGCAGGTAACCAATTTCCATGAAATTTGACAGCCAATCAGATGAAAGATTCACCTTTACTACCTAATTCAAATCGTACCTGTCGGTCAATTAATAACAAAGATATGTAGTGTTACGAAATTTAAAATCAGCTGTATGGAATATTATTGGTAAGTATATTTTCCTTTGAATATCATTGAAAAGAAGAAGTCTTGCAGATTATTTTGATATATATTACATTAAAATCCATTAATGTTAAAACCTACGCATGATGTGTCAAAGTTGTCTACTCGCACTAATTTTGAGTCTTTGACGTGACACCGCGCCATGTTTACATCGCTCGGTTGATCGATATATATAGGAATGTTGTTTCTTCTTAAACTGACAAAGTGTAGTATCTAATCAACTACTTTTATATAACCAAGGGTCCCAAAATATATCTGAAAAACTGAATTGAAGTTTCATTGATTTAAAGTATACAGTTAAAAGTATATTTCATGAAATCGTTCATGAAATAACGATTTATTAATCAACACCCCCTATCTTTGTACCGGCCGTTTTCAATATCGTTTTTCATCGATTTCATTAACAGCTTTTTTCATAACCATTCAGGAAATATTTTAATATAAATATAAATGTTTATATCTAATATAAATTAGGACGCTCTTTATTTTTATGGCTTTATCGGACGCTCTTATGTTTTTAAACCGATAGTCTCCACGGGTGCGATTTGTCCTGCTTTGTTTACGTAATTCGACATGTTTGATGTATAAATGACACGTACAACGACGATTTCAGATAATTAAAATATAACATTCATTCATTCTGAATTAATTACTGAATCTAAATCGAATTCGGGGAGATAGATTTTAAATCAATTAGTGGACAGGAAACGCTAGCGTGGGTTGACGCCATGTTGGATTTATAAAAAAAATTCAATAACAATGAACAAATAGTGATTGTAACTCACATTATTCATGATTATTATTGTTCACAGTTACTTAGTAAGACATGAATTTCATACGCTTATTATCACAACATAGATAAATATCCAAGTTTTGCGGCACATCGTTCTATTTTTACGTTCTAGCAGAGTCGTATCTGGTTCTTGTATAAAGAACCGGGAGACATTACAACGTTATCCGTATACCGCGTTTGTTATATAATAACTAAATAAGTAAAAGAATAAACTGATAAAATTCTTGAATCTTAATTTGAAACAATTTAAATATTTTTACTGTATCCCTTGTTTACGACGTACATAAAATATTTCTTCTTGATATGAGTTCGGTTAAGATGAATGTTTTTCATTAATTGGAAGAAGCGACACTTAATCATTATCAGCTATTTTCTCGTTTTATTTATGTATTAAGATTTATTATGTTATGGTTTCTGAATTGATAATTTAATTCCTTCCTGTTCCTTTTTTTTCACCTCCCCCCTGACACTCTTTTTTTCCTCCCCCACCTTTCCTTTCTTTTTTTCTTTCCTATCTTCCCTCACCCCTTTATTTCTTCCTTCATTCCTGCTTTCTTTCTTTTCTTCTTTCTTTCCCCTCTCTCTATTACATTTCTTTAATACAATATTCTCTTTTTCTCTCAATCTCAACATACCGGTAGATAAAGTCTTATAATATATGAGATTTTCAGATTTGTCATGTTATCTTGAAGAAATTTTAGTTGTGGTGTTTTTATGTGTTTGAATTTCCACCTGACCTACTCAAGGAAAGTACCGGTAATTTTATGCATTTTTATTGACAGGTTGATTGGCCAGGCGGTGTGCATTGTGTTTGCATTTTATACAAATTTCACCATGACAGTGTATCCAGGATCTTACTGTGAAGCATTATGTCTGACAAAAGAGAAACTGAAAGAATGTGAGAACCTACCAATTCTGTCTACAGACCAATTCACCAGTGGACTAGTAAATGAACTTAAGCTGTTCTTCAATAATGATGGGAAATTACTTCATTGTGTACAAAGATTAAATCCTAATTTGAAGAAGTGAACCCAAAATCATTTAGTTCAAAAGTAAAGCGTCTCCTGGACATTAAGAAAAAACTTGGAAAGAAGAGTAAAGTAAAAGGTTTCCATAGTGTGAAGGACTGTCTGGATAAACCATTTCTGACTCCATCCAAACTAACTGTTCCATCCACAAATTCCAAGTCAAAAAAAGAAGATGAGAGTGTGAATGGTGGTTTAGTGGATTGCTTTCTGCGAGAAGAGGAATATTATGAATCAAATGATACATGGATCAAAATTCAAGTTAAATGCAATCAGGATACAAATTCAACCAAGGAAAGCAACTTGTTGTCATATGATGTTACCAAAAAAGAGAAAACAAGAAAAAAGTCATGATGAAATCATAATGTCACTATAATTCTTTGAGTTTCCCATATCAGAGTCAGGATTCATGTATACAATCTTATGTAAATAATACAAACTATTTATCAACATAATTTATTATGAAAATGTATATAACATGTTGAATTTATTCAGATATAACTTGAATAAAATAAAAAACAATTATGAAATGTGTCAAAATATTCTTCATCAGTCATCTTGGTGAACAATACAAAGCGCATATTCAAAAACCACTAAAGTCCTAAAATTTAGGGATAGTATCTTTTTTTTTTTTCCTTTACCCTCCACCAAAGGCTAAATCTAACACCAGAATTGGATTCAGCATGAAATTTTACATAAGAATACCAAGTTTGGTGTTGATATATTGAGAAATGAGAAAGTTATGGACAAAAAGGTAAAAATATCCTTGTCGGTCGGTTCCGCGAGCTGGCATTGCACATATGGCATTACTGTAGAGTTAATTTTCCGAAAATTGATGCATTTTTTCCAACTTCAAAAGCTCATAACTTTTTTTCTAATTAAGATATCTTAAAAAGGAAAACTGTTTTGGAAAGCTTGTAATGAGCTCTATCAATTGGATTAATATTCACTGTACTTTTTTGGACTTTAAAAAATCACCTGGCATTGCTAGTAAATGTAACTGGTAATAAATGGAATACTAAATGACAAGAAGGATTTTCCCCAAAATTTTTAAGATTATGAAAGGGGGAAGGTGATATACTATTAATATTTATATATCAAGCTTTGAAATGATTTCTCCTTCAAAGACAGAACTCTTTGTTGAAAGATTTTAATGAAACTAATTTGTAGGTATGAAATAATCTGTCCCCCAAAAATTTATGTTGCTGTATATTTTAGGAAGATCCATCAAGGGATGGATCCAGGAAAGGGTAATATAGGCTGTAGAGGGTACCTCCTTTGACGAACATTTTCTTCAGTCAAACTGCATGCATCTATATATTACATCTTCAAACTGAATTAATTGTGTATATAACCAGGCTCAGTAATTAATCATTTAGAAAGATGTCTGAAGCAGCAGTGTTGAATGTGATACATTTTGAAATCAAGTTTTGACACTTTTTCTATAATCTATTCGGATTCCCTTATTTGGATGTAGGGATTCTTTACTTTAGAGGATGCTCGATCTGACCTACATTTCACGCCTAAAAGACCTTTTTCCTGTGATCTGACCTGTTATAAGTTATGAATGATATTGTAGGGAATGATAGATCTACTTGCTTTAGTTATAGCTATATAAGTGACTCGTATCATTTGGCATAAGGGGTCATTATTGTTATAACTTGAGAATATTTATACATGGCCATGTAAATGTTGCAGGTAAATGTTTATTATAGTTTAAATCTCAGTTAAAAAGAAATTGTGTTTCTTTTTGTAGATTTGACTTCATTTGTCTACCAATTGTACATCCACGGTACAAACGTGAGTTTATTGAAGGACCAGCAAAGTGCCGAACCGGAGCAGTCACCAGATCTGATCTGGTCTTATCTGGTCAAGGTAAGAAGGCAATATAATATAGATCATGAAGTATAAATATGCAAGTGTATTGAAGCATTTAATACTTTCGTGTATAAACATTCCAAATTGTTGTCAGGCACCAACAAAGAGCTATTGATTTGTTAATTGATTATTGTTTCACGTCTCTCCACGATTATTTCACGAATATGGTGACGGCATCTGCCTGATGCCTTGCATACAAATTTAGATCTTGCCACGGACCCACCCAATGCAGTGAGGGATCTTTTATGTGCCACGCCTACTGTGACATGGGACCTCGGTTTTTACTGTCTCATCCGAAAGACAGAACACCGGTGTGCCCAGGGCAAGAGTTGATCCCGGGACCTCTCGATCAGGAGCCGAGCACCTTATCCACTAGGCCACACCTGCTTACAAAGAGCTACAGTAACTATTATGAAAGAGGGGAATTAATTTTAAAGTTATACTTTGATTTGATACAAAACTAGAATGTAATGAAATCAAAGCTACTTCTTTTTCTATTTAAAACGAGAAAATTTGGGTGGCATATAAACTTGGTCTTTATGAGGTTTCCTTGGCAAGATTGTAACTTTAAAGCTGAAGACAAACACCTTTCAGGACTTTCCAGTAAGAATTTAGCCAACCACTTCAAAAGGATAATCATTGTGCCATGTCTGAATTATAATAGATCATCACCTGTCAGTTCTAAGCTTTTGAATGGGTTATGTTATCTGAGTGTATTACGAAAGTGGCCTTTCTATCTTATGAAAATTTCCAGTGCCATAAGCACACGTTCTCCATCTATTCCAGCTACTAGTATCATCAAATTCAAAGTCTTAAAAAATAATTCAGGAATTAAATATATCCTTGTGTCCTTTTTTAGATTGGAACACACTAGTAGTTGGGAAAATATCACCATGGTTACAGTTGGATTCTAAAGTAGATTCTGAAAGGAAAAACTCAGAAGCAGTAAGTTACTAGATTGATCATTCATACATGTAATTAGTGGTGGAAAGGACCACATATGTCACCTGCTATGTTTTTTGGTCGGAATTGCATAGCAATTCCAGACCCTAGTCGTTACAGTATGCTGTGGTGAACGCGTGGAACGCAGAAAATACCTCCTCGTGTATAAATAGTGCGTTGATATTTAGAAAAAGCGTGATTAGATTTACTTTTAGTACTTATAGTTCATATTGTACGAGTCAATACAAGATAAGTTTGATCAGATGAGAAAATAGATGTGCCGTTATTCCATCGATTTAGACGAGTTATATTCATGCGCTGGAGGACATGCAGTCTTTCCGAATACTCGACGGAAAGTCCCGAAAAAGTACGATTGACATTGTGTAGCTGTGCCGTAATTTAAGAAGTACACTACTAATCCATACTAGTATCCGTTGTATTATAATTAATAAAACTTGAGAATATCGCTTCTTTTTATAGCAGTGGAATTCAAAGTACTCTACAATCTTCTCGTCACAACGATAAACAAACGTCTTGGTCGTTGTTGATGTGTAAAGCTACTAAAATAGCCAGTTATTTATAGATCTACATGTGTAGACGTGGTTATCCCCAAATGTACATGTACAGCGGGAGACTGTCCAGATTGCTAATTTCACACTACTGTCAAGATCAGAAGTGATAAGAGAGAATGAGAACTATATAGTACGAGACAGAGACGTACAGGGGTGTACAGGGCGTAGCCGTTGTTTAGATGAAAACGAGCACCTGTGCGCAGACCATGTTTTTGTCTTACTGATCCTAAACATTGCACGCTCTTGGTGGATCACGACTTTATTACCTTTGATGTACTTGACCATGCAATTCCGACCTTGAGGACTTTCAAGTCCTTTCATTGATATCCCTGGCTGGGATTGAACATTTGTTTATTCTGCCATTCTGTCATATATTACATGCTTGTTATCTTAATGATAAGACAAGTACCTGTCAGCTTAATTAAACCAACTTTGGATGTATTGGTAACTGTGCTGATTTTGAGGTCATTCAGTCAAAGGTCAAGGTCTCTGCACTTGAACTTAAGGGGAACATTTAAGGTTTCTTATTGATAGAAAAATTACCTTTCAACTAAATAAAACTAACTTTTTAACATTCATTTATTTAAATTATGAAAGAACTAGGAGAAAAAGAAACCATTATTTTATACAAATATATATACATGTATCCCTGAAATTGGTGTTTAAGTTTTTAATGAGTTTTGTTTAATTTGATAAGATCGGTTTGATTTTTGTCACAAACAAGATGAATTTTTGATTGCTGCCATAATTTACTGTACATATTTAACTCTTATTTAACAGGCATTCAAACAGGAACTTGCATATGCTAGTCACTTAGGGCTCCCTTCAGTCCTTATTCCCTTGAAGACCGGTAATATTACCAATCTGGCCAGATGCCTTAATGAAAACTTCCAGTCTAGCTACTTCCAACAGGTATTCTACAGTTTTTAATCCCAACAGATAAAAACCTCTTTCATTATGTCAAGACTCAAATGCAAAATTTGTAGGCCTTGCATTAATAAGGGTGTTACAGTTGTTCATCACAGAGTTACCATTGCTCTTAGATACTTAGGTTTGATAGAACTGGATTGAATGTTTTGTAAAATCATATCTGAAAATTTTACTTATATGATACTGGTAAGATTCTTCCTAGGATGCAGATGATGTAGATGGCGCCACTATGTTTAAGAGGTTGGTTAACTCCTGTTGCCTTGTTGTGATATATCCAAAAAATTTTTGAAAGTGACATTAAACACCAATCAACCATCCAATTTTCCTGTTTGGCCAGAAATTAAAATGATGTATCATCAGAAACATTTTGCCATTTTGCTTCCATTTAATTCAGTCTTTCACACGAAATCAAGGTTTGATTGTTAGTGTAAAGAAATAGATCCAGACAATATGATTATGTCCATTCATGGGCAATTAGGTTGAAGCATTTGCCCCATCGCTTTCATGGATATTATTGAATTTCGTGACGTCACATTACATTTTCAATGTTTGTCCGACAGATGACCGAGGTGTAAAGTATTGTGACGTCATCTGATTCAACAATTTTTTGCGCACAAGTGGAATGGTCAATTCAGGTATATAAAGGAAAAAGATTTAATGAATTCTAAGGATTACTATGCAATATGTGTTTATATTTTGATAAACATAATACAGTGTGTGTGTTTACAGTTAGTAACATCATTCATTATATGTTTTAACCAATCATGTTTCCATCTCTGTAGTTAGTGAGTGCATAAATCTTTATATGTTTTAGCTAGTCATGTCTCCACCTTCTGTATCTTATAAGTGCTTGACCTATTTTATCCATCTTTATATAGTTTTATCGCAGTATTTTTTATCATGTCGTCTTTTTCCTGTTACTGCTTAGCAATACTGGATACAGATTCCTCTCATTTCCTACAAAGACCAGGCAGACAAGTTGATCGCCGGCCAGAATGATGATGAAGATGAGGCCGTCCCTGTCGAGGATACATGGAAATGGTTGGCTTATGAGTCTTTAATCTTACATTTGATATTGCCCCACAGTCTAATACAAGCAATATAGTTACAAATTATATGTTTGAGATATTTACATATGTTTAATAGTAAGAAAGTTTAGTGAATAAATCTTAAATAGGTTATAAAGATGCAAGATGTAGCTTGTCTTAGCAAAACTGCAAGGCAATCATATTGATTGATTGAATATTGTTTTACGTCACTCCACAATTATTTCACGTATATGATGACTGCATCTGCCTGATGCATTGCGTACAAATTTAGACCTTTGCAATGGACCCACCCTAAGCAGTGAGGGATCGTTTACATGCCATGCCTACCGTGTCATGGTTTTTAAAGACAGAACACTGGTGCGCCCAGGGCGGGAGTGGAATCTAGGACCTCTTGAGCCGAGCACCTTGTCTACTAGGCCACACCAGCTTGCAAGGTGATCATACAGTATATCATTTTATTATTTCATGAAAAAATACATATCTTAAATATAATAGTGTCCTCTAATTGTTTCCTATAGGTGGCATCACTTTAGAACTCTATGTGACTCACAGAAGAGAATCAGCGTTGCCTTGGAGTTAACGGCAGACATTCCTTCTGAAGAGGTCCTGACACGTTGGTTAGCAGAGCCAATCAAGTGTGTTGTTCTATCTACTTCACTATTCCTGACCAATAAAAGAGGTTATCCTGTCCTCTCCAAACCTCACCAAACTCTCATAATTAGATTGTTTAAGGTATGTTCTAGGTGATTGTCTTTACACTGAAAGAGGAAGACTTAATGTCCAGTGCGCTCTAAACATCAGCATTTGAATAATTTGAATATTTCTGAAGACGCAGCCTTGGAAACTTGTTGAGATAATCAAAACTAAAGTAACGTGACTTGACAAGTTAGCAGTATTATATTTTAATTTCAATTTGAATAGGGCATTTCCCATTGAATTTAACATGGCAGAGTATGAAAAAAACAAACTTCCAAATAGAGTGAAAAGTTTTGCTTTAAATGTATACACCATTATGGTAGAAGTTTAATCTCTAAACATAAAGGATATCTCTCAACATTCCTAAGAAACATAACAGTTTGAACAATATTTCTCTTACAGAGTTACTGTTCTTGGCAATATTAATTTCCTTATTAAATTTTGCATTTGTAACAGTACTTTAATTTTCCATACCTTGGTTACTTTGGTGTAGAGATCTATTTATTGGTGTAGAGATCCATTTGTTTCTTCCTCTCTAAAAACTGGTATCATTACTTACACCAATATGAGTTTGATAGACATAAATACAAATCTTTGTGATAGCATGAAAAATTTACAAATTCAATTCAATTTATTTGTTTTGAGACTTACGTCTCATCAATGTTATAACATGTATATACATACAAATACACCTGTAATTATAATATAAACGACATCATACATGTAAATAAACATAATGGAGGGAGAATGACATGTCATTCTTAATACACACTCTCACAAAAACACATTATCATTATGAAGTAATAATTGAAGGATTTGGAGTTTTATACTTAGTAAAGTGGTAAAAGTGAAACTGAATGGGTAGGAAATGTATTAACCAAGTAGAGAGTTATGACGATTAAAGGCTTCTTTGATGTTCAGATACGCAGGTATGGTGGCTTTGATATGG
Organism: Pteria penguin; assembly: GCA_035048485.1. NCBI lineage: Eukaryota > Metazoa > Mollusca > Bivalvia > Pterioida > Pteriidae > Pteria > Pteria penguin. The sequence goes on along the minus strand of CM068582.1, from coordinate 25,240,035 downwards.
TTGATCAATTAAACTTATTTTTCTTGACGAAATGGGAAGAAAGAGATGGGGACTCAATTTTATGATAAAGTCCTTCCCCAGGAAAATGAAGCGTTTAGACTCCGAACAAATGCAAAAATATTTGTTTATCCTGCAGTAATGGTGTCGACATTTAATTGGTATCATTAATCAGTTTACTGGCCTAACCATCCCCCCTGCCCGGACTCCATTGTAATCAAAATGAATGAGTGATATGTAATGAAAACAAAACTACACAATTATACATTTGGTCAGCGGTACATTTTCACAGCACTATAAATATGTCATGTATCATAAAGTATATTCTATAAAACCATTGCTATCATTGGACATTTCTTTTGCTAGCTTGATGTACAGTTGATCCTGACTGGAGTAGAAAGACATCCAGATAAGGGAGTACATTCATATCAGCAATACCTGGATCATCTTTGGCAGGTAATATAGTAGATTTCTGATTTTAGCTTTGAAATTAAAGAAACTAATTTCTGATAAAAAAAAAATAATAAATGGTCAAAGATATAAACATGTACAAAAAGTTATTAAGGTACTGAGTGGACACTTCAGGATAGGGTTTCATCACTGCTAACTCTGGAATAATTCCTCTGTTATTTTACTTTTTCTTCTCCAATCCGTCATTATTGGGTATGTAGAAAATTGGTTTACTGGAAAGAGGCATTTCAGTTGGAATAATTTAGAGATACAGGCAGATTGATGTCAGTGGAGTAAATGTCTGTTAATGTTATAGTTATGTACATAGATGTACATTTTGAATGATACAGCAGAAGAATAAATGTACCCTATATTTTCAAGAAAGACTTTCTTGTAATGCTTCTTTTTTTGTAATTATGATATAGAACCTAAATAAGGGGATTAATATAATATGGAACCTGAAAAAGGGAATCAGTACCTGACTTTTGAAATGGTAAATGTGATAGAGATGTTGATCTGAAAATGTTTTGAAACAAAAGATCTCTTACACTTTCAGTTTTGGTGTATGACATCATTTGCAAAATATAACTGAATATCTCCATTTATATGAACAAAGTTGGAGCATGAGCTAGATGAATAAAGTGTGATTCCTTACGCGCTGTTTGGAAAGCACTATTAAGTTTCGAATCAGATGTCATAGATATCGTATCCTAAAACTGATACCTCCATTACACAAGTCAGAGTGATATTAAGGTGGTACCAAAAGATAGATATGCAAATAGATATGCAGTCAATGACATGTACTGAAATTTCACATGACTATATGTTTGCAATTATCCCACTTTGGTTATAATTGCAAGACATAATTTCATGAGAATCCATATACACATTATATGCTAATGATCAAATAAGAGAAGCTGGGATTTTTTTCTCACATGGAGTTATACTGGCAAGAAAACTCATAAATAATGTCCATGAATTGAAAGTGTTTTACAGTATTTACTTCTGAGAATAGTAACAAGTTGGTCTCTTTTGTGATTCTATGAAGACTGATGAAATCATGTTGTATTGTAGACCCAGCCTCCAGCTGATCCTATTACACAGTTTGCCAAGGGTTATGAAGACTACTTACAGAGTCCACTACAGGTGTGTTCACATGCTTCATGTATTGTCATCATGCTATGACCAGGCAAATTGAAACTAGTAAAAAAAAATTGAATGAAATCTTTATTTCTTGAACACTTGTTTAAAATTCCATTCACAACAAAATCCTCTTTTATTTTATTTTGACACTAAATAAAGAAAATATGTCCTATTTTTGCAATTGGATAGTAAATATATAGATCCCATGTTACCAGAGACATTGACACGTCAACGATCTCTCTCTGTTTTGTGTGTATTTGATGCATATGCTTTTTAAGTGAAATTATCTTGGCATAATGTAAAATGAAAAATAAACAAACAAATAAAGAGTTATACTTGCCAAAGATCATGTTTGTATTGGCATTTTAAGTTCTTTACCACTACACTGGCAGCTCCAAGATGAAGCACTCTTTGTGTAGTATAAAAAAGTTACTATCCAACCTTACTGCAATAAAGTTATGGTTTATTGCACTATCATTACACACAGCTTTACAAATTTTTCTTATGGCATATTGAGTTATAGTTTATATATGGTAATATACATTGGATATTTCAGCCTTTGATGGACAATCTCGAATCTCAGACCTATGAAATATTTGAGAAGGATCCTGTGAAATACTCACAATATCAAAAGGTTAGCTGTTTGTTTCTTCACCCTGTTCATAACTTACTGTAGTATATCTTTGAATGGTATTACATAATCTGCACAGCAAAGTGATGGTTACGAATCGCACTGTCATTTATCTACATGTTCATCTGTTTACCTGTTTGTCACATCTCTGTCTAACAAGGCTTTTTTACATTTTCTTGACTTTGTTATTAACATTCTTTAAATGTAGATTTCATCCCTGTATTTGTACTTATCTTATCTGGATTCACTTTGCAAGTGAATTAGCCCTATTCTTTTTGCCATTATCGAGTTTCGTTTCTTATATAATAACTTAAGTAGAATTGTTTGTCCATAGGCACATGATCTGAATGAAATTCTTCAAGATTACTTTATCCAGTAGGATTTCAATTGATGTCTACTCAAACACCATAAGACAAAATTGCATTTCAATTTTATAAGGATTGAAATGCCAATATTTGTTCGTACTCACATGCTCTGTATGGTAAGAGACCTCTTCACAATAACTGTGGAGCTGTAACATTGGACAGCAAATTGATTAACGCTCCCTCCAAATTTATAACGTCATATTGTAATTTGATGTCATTCTGATTGAATTGGAGAGAAAGTTCATGATTTGCCATGCAGTGTTACAGCACCGCAGTTTTCCTGAAGAGGTTTGTATTAAAGAATTTCAAACTGTAATCAAAAGCTCAGAAATACCGTATTTACTCGAATATAATACGCACCCGAGTATAATACGCACCCCCCAAAATGACCTCGAAAATCATGAAAAAACATCTAACTCCGTGTATAATACGCAGGGGAAAAAATCCAAAACAAGATGTCAATTTCGTGTTGAAACAGCAAGACTGCGAGCTGAATTTGCTTTGCCGTATACCTTTTACAGTGTAATCCCGTAACGTGTATTATTATCAAAGATAAAAAGATAAAGTGGCAAAGAACGACCAGCCTTTATTCATCATGTGATATCAACGCTTTTCTCTCTTTCATTTCATTTACAATCAAACTCGCATAGACTTACCCTCGTCCCAAACGATCGCTTCATTTTTTCTCTCTCGTTAGAATGAACGTAGATATATACGTCCCTGATACTATGTGAACTTTACGCGAAGATCGCAAATGTTTTTGAAGACAAAATAGATCTATATAAAAAAACTAAATAAATGAATGAATGGTATCCAATCTGTCGATGCTCTTGCCGTTACGGTCAAGTAGTTTCATCTGTTGCGTAACTATCGATTAACCAATTAAGGATAAATCATTATATCACCCGTGCAGTCTGCTAATCAGAAACCATTGCTAAATAACACAGCGCAAGTATTCTGCCAAATTGTTGACTTTACTCCTTTTATCGCCTTGGGCATTTCCTACGGGAAGCAGACGGTATACAGACAATAGATATATCTCACGCCTCGTGGGTTTGATTGACGGCTTTAGATACTTTAACGGACACACACACTCCTCTAAATCCGCCACTGAAGCTTAAAAGCGTGGAAAAAAAGTTCCATATTTCTAACCCTATGTATAATACACGGTGAGAAAATCAGGGGTCAAATTGGCGAAAAAAAGTGTGTATTATATTCGAGTAAATACGGTAGTCTATCAGTGCTATTCTGTGTGTGCTAATTCATGATATAAATAAAAACTTAAAAATACAAAGGAAAGGTGAAGGTCGTTCCAATTTCGACTATGGTAATGTATCTCAACCCTTTACTAGGACTATTTTGCAGTGAAATTGGGTCTCGCTGTATTAAGTACAACTGCAGGAACCATTCTTGTCAACAAATGTATCTCATCTCATAATTTGTATCCTTGGCATGCTGTATTAGTCTTAAGCAGATACAAATATGTTTGAAAAAATCTTTTCATGGTTCTTTTAACATATTAATAATTGATTCAAAAGTGCTTTAATTTATTTAGATAATAACACTGTACTCTTTCATCATTTCAGGCCATTTATCAAGCGCTGCTGGACAGAATTAAACCAGACGAGAAGGCAACAAAGAATGTGTAAGTGTTGAGTTTTCAGTATGATATTTATATCATATAGAGCCGGCATATCTCATTCATTTAGGTGATTGGCCCATATCTGAGAGGTTGCATGTTCAAGTCTTGTCATCGGTGTCTTGTCTTTTGGATAAGACAGTAAAAACCAAGGTCCCATGCCCTGGAAGACATGACACTTAAGAGACTTACCACTGCTTCGAGTGAGTCCATTGCGAAGGTCTAAATATTTATGCATGGCAACAGGCAGATGTCGTCACCATAACAATAATAATCTGGGCGTGATAATAATAGTAATAATCAAACGAAAACCAAAAAAAAGTTGGATGGTATTAGTTTATATCCAAAGGAGTTCTTATCAACACGATGTGCAGGATGGTTGGATTCCCTGAGGAACAGATTAAGTAACGGACTGTTCTTAGAAGAGTCTGTTACACGCTGACTATGTAATGGACTGTTCTTAGAGCAGTCTGTTATACGCTGACTATCTTATGGACTGTTCTTAGAGCAGTCTGTTACACACTGACAATGTAACAGACTGTTCTTAGAGCAGTCTGTTATATACTGAGTATGTAACAGACTATTCTTAGAGCAGTCTGATATACTGAGTATGTTCTTAGAGCAGTCTGTTATACGCTGACTATGTAACTGACTATTCTTAGAGCAGTCTGTTATATGCTGACTATGTTATGGACTGTTTTTAGAGTAGTCTATTATACGCTGACTATGTAATGGACTGTTCTTAGAACAGTCTATTATGCAGGTGGTCAGGAAATGTCGATGGCTTAATGATTACATGACTAGAGTTGGCTCATCTATTAACAAAATTTCTTCGAGCTAACAAGTGTGTGAATATATTCAGTGACCAATACATGTAATTATTCATTGGTTTATGTGTGTCAGTTTCTAGAATTTTAGGTTGATTATAAATTTGTTGATATATTCTATTGTAATTTTGTATATGAATTATTGTTTTATTAAAATGTAAATGTTTTGAATAAATTACAGAGCAACCATCTTTGATTGCATCATAGTCAAGGGTTTGTTTTACAGTGCAGAATCTTAATTACTGAACTCCGCTTTTTTTTTTTCTCAGGGTATTGATGGTAGTTGGTGCTGGTAGAGGACCCCTGGTACGGTGTGCATTAGCTGCAGCTCAACAAGCCGACAGAAGGATACGGAAAGTGTATGCTGTGGAGAAAAATCCAAATGCTGTTATCACGTATGTCATAAGTCTTTTGTCAAAGAGACGTTGCTGGCAGTCATGCTGGGTTAAAGTTTTTCATTCTACTAGTATCGTTGTCACAATAACGGGTCTTTGTGAGCATTGTATATTGTAGAATGTATGTGGGTAATATAACTGATATGAAATATCTACTCTTTGACAAATCTTTTATCAATAAATAGGCTGGGATTACTGGTACTTTTAAGACCATACTACATGGAACTTTGTGGTTGGTACCAATCTCAAATGCTCTATGCATCCCAGCTAAAATAGACGTTATTATTTATTGTTGGTTGAAGCTCTTTATTCAACATTTCGGCCAATGGCCTTTATCAAGATGACTCACTCAAACGATTCTTCACATTCCATTATTATAGAAATAGAATGTGAAGAATCGTTAGAGGGAGTAATCTTTATAAAGGCCATTGGCCGAAACGTTGAATAAAGAGCTTCAACCAACAGATAATTCAATTCATTCCCTACGGAATATTTTGACAGTTAATATTTCTGTTCGACACTTGTTAATTCTTACCTGCCTACAAGTCCAGGAACAAAACTGGTAAGACTATCCATTTTTGATGTTAATGTTTTGATCTTCGAATTGGAGATTGCCCACTTGACAACAACTAGTACTACTTTGTGCAAGATTATTGTACAGTGCACATTTTGATCAGCTGTTAATTACCGTTTACAATTGGTGATTGGAAAGATAAGTGAAATAAAGATGTTGGTTACAGTAAGAATTGGATGTTGATATTTGTCATTTTATTGAATTGTAAGTGTCAGATGATATGAGTTAACACAATATGTAACATATCATCAGACATTTACACTGAATAAAATGACAAAAATTGAGATTTAATTGTTAAAAATGGTTACCTATTTATGGTTGACTTGAATTGTTGGTTACCTATTAATAGTCGACTTGAATTGTTCAAGTAGGGTGAAGCCAGTGTGGCTCATTGTATAAGGTGCTCTGCTCGTGACCAAGAGGTCCTGGGTTTCACTCCCACCCTGGGCACACCAGTGTTCTGTCTTTCATCTGGGACAGTAAAAACCGAGGCTACGTGTCACGGTGGAAGTGGCACGTAAAAGATTCCTCACTGCTTCGGGTGGCTCTGTTGCAAAAGTCTAAATTTCTATGCAGTGCATCAGGCAGATGCCATCACCATATACATGAAATAATCATGGAGTGATGTAAACAATATTCAGTCAATCAATCAATCAAATAAGGTGACTAAATAGATATAAGGCTCTTTGTTTTGGGGACAACTTTACAATTGTACCATTTCACTGTAGACCAACCTTTCCTTTACTGTGTTTTCACTTTCATTTCAGTCTAGAGAACATGAAGTACGAGATGTGGGGAGACCAAGTTGATGTGATATCATGTGACATGAGGTTCTGGAATGCCCCGGAGAAGGCAGACATCTTGGTCAGTGAACTATTAGGATCGTTTGGTGATAATGAGCTCTCTCCGGAATGTTTAGATGGTGCTCAGAGATTCCTCAAAGGTAAACTGTTACAGATTAAACCTCTCCAAGTAAACAGCCTTTTAAACCTACATGTATCTCATTGTTTTGGGGTCCACAATGTTGGCGTTGATAAAACCTAATCATATGTATTCAACAATATAAAGAAGGTCAGTCATAAATCAGGCCTATTCAAGAAGACACTTAGACAGATGAATTTAATGAGTGATCAGTCTGAAAAATTTCAGTGGAATTTTAGTGTCATGTGTTCAGCAGGTGACGCATTATTTAAAGTGCTAAGGCAGGACATATTCAAAGTACCATTTATCAGAAAATTTTCATTTCTTTCATTTTCAAACCATTTCACTAAACTATTCACAAAATGTGCACGTGTTAAAGATCATTGCTTTCTCTTTGATGTTGAAATCATAATAACCAAAAAAAAAGAAAGCGGTGGACAGGTTTTTAATGTTAATGTAGATTATGCACACTTTTGGTCATAGAATGACATAAACTTCTTAATATAATACTATACACTGTCAATGTGAATTATTGTAGAGGATGGAATCAGCATACCTTGTGATTATACCTCCTATCTGGCCCCCTTACAGTCAGAAAAACTACACAATGAAGTCAGAACACTGAAGGAGAAAGACAAACCAATAGATGTACGTATGTATGAATAAACAAAAGGCTGAAAAAGCAGATCATATTACTTTGGATGTGTAGAACAAGATTCTGAAAGAATCAAAATATGATCAGAATTGGGAGATTGATACTATGTGCTCAAGTAGTACATTTAGACTTCTGTTTATTTACAATTTGAGCATTTTGTTATCTGAAGTTAACCAATTGTGCAAGTTAAAATGTTTTTATTACTGGATTTTTCCAGGCAAAAGTTCCCTTTTGCCATACCCCAAAACTTTAAATGAAGGTGGGTATATAAACCTCACCCTGCGTCTTTTTGCTTGTCCAGTAAAACTGTTTTAGAAACTACTTTATCACATAGATACAACAGGTTCAAAGCCAGGTTGTTGTTACTGTCACACAGGTGTAAAGCTTCACATGGTAGTATTTACTATGAAATCTGTCTTCATTCCTGCTAATCCATCTGAAAGAGTAAATCTTGGATATGACAACATTACACTTGTTTAGTAGCTCTTCGACTTGAGACATTAATATGACTGTAATATGAATGTCTCTGCTTCGACCTATACAGCAATGTGACTCGAGACATTAATACGACTATAATATGAATGTCTCTGCTTCGACCTAAACAGCAGTGTGACTTGAGACATTAATACCACTGTAATATGAATGTCTCTGCTTCGACCTAAACAGCAGTCACAGTGACTTGAGACATTAATACCACTGTAATATGAATGTCTCTGCTTCGACCTATACAGCAATGTGACTTGAGACATTAATACGACTGTAATATGAATGTCTCTGCTTCGACCTATACAGCAGTGTGACTCGAGACATTAATACGACTGTAATATGAATGTCTCTGCTTCGACTTGTACAGCAATGTGACTTGAGACATTAATACGACTGTAATATGAATGTCTCTGCTTCGACCTATACAGCAATGTGACTTGAGACATTAATACGACTGTAATATGAATGTCTCTGCTTCGACCTATACAGCAATGTGACTTGAGACATTAATACGACTGTAATATGAATGTCTCTGCTTCGACCTATACAGCAATGTGACTCGAGACATTAATACGACTGTAATATGAATGGCTCTGCTTCGACCTATACAGCAATGTGACTTGAGACATTAATACGACTGTAATATGAATGTCTCTGCTTCGACCTATACAGCAATGTGACTTGAGACATTAATACCACTGTAATATGAATGGCTCTGCCTCGACCTATACAGCAATGTGACTTGACCTATACAGCAATGTGACTTGAGACATTAATATGACTGTAATATGAATGTCTCTGCTTCGACCTATACAGCAATGTGACTTGAGACATTAATACGACTGTAATAGGAATGTCTCTGCTTCGACCTATACAGCATTGTGACTTGAGACATTAATACGACTGTAATAGGAATGTCTCTGCTTCGACCTATACAGCAATGTGACTTGAGACATTAATACGACTGTAATAGGAATGTCTCTGCTTCGACCTATACAGCAGTGTGACTCGAGACATTAGTACGACTGTAATATGAATGTCTCTACTTCGACCTATACAGCAATGTGACTTGAGACATTAATACCACTGTAATATGAATGTCTCTGCTTCGACCTATACAGCAGTGTGACTTGAGACATTAATACCACTGTAATATGAATGTCTCTGCTTCGACCTATACAGCAGTGTGACTTGAGACATTAATACCACTGTAATATGAATGTCTCTGCTTCGACCTATACAGCAATGTGACTTGAGACATTAATACCACTGTAATATGAATGTCTCTGCTTCGACCTATACAGCAATGTGACTTGAGACATTTTTACGACTGTAATATGAATGTCTCTGCTTCGACCTATACAGTAATGTGACTTGAGACATTAATACGACTGTAATATGAATGTCTCTGCTTCGACCTATACAGCAATGTGACTTGAGACATTAATACGACTGTAATATGAATGTCTCTGCTTCGACCTAAACAGCAATGTGACTTGAGACATTAATACGACTGTAATATGAATGTCTCTGCTTCGACCTATACAGCAATGTGGTCTTTATAAGGACCAATATAGGAGAAATACCCTCAATTTTACCAACTCGACTTATACTCTTTATTGACTCAAAGCCCAAAAATTTCAGTAAGCCTTTCAAAATATTTGAAATTGATTACAATTTCTAGCGATTAATATGTACATTGTTTTAATGCATTATGTATTTATTTACAGCAAAACTTTGAGATGCCGTATGTGGTGAGACTACACAACTGCAAGGTGCTTTCTGAACCTCAATCTGTGTTCCACTTTGTTCATCCCAACAGAGGTATTCATAATTTTTATGAACATTCAAAATTATTGTCTACTATCTTGATCTGTAGTTTCAATAAAGTGAAAGAATTATGAAATAAAATACATGAATGCATTTAAACTTAGTACAATTATTTTGATTGATTTTATTTCAGACGATGTAATAGACAACAGTCGATACAAATCGCTAGAATTTCAAGTTGATCAAGACTCTGTACTGCATGGTTTTGCTGGCTACTTTGAATCTACACTTTATGGAAACGTTATGCTAAGTAAGTATCAGTACAGAGAAGGAGGGTAATTTAGTAGGGTCTCAATGGCTAATTGAAAAAATTAGTGGGATCCTGAGGAGTATTTGTGGCTGATTAAATTAAATTTGAAATATTTTTTTTTATCACATGACTTTGGGCATAAAAAGCATTTTGAGTTTTTGTTCTAATAAGTTAGAAGAAACTGGGCAACTATTAATTTATATATCACTTTCCATTTGTATTTACGATGGTCATAATACTCATAACTGAATGACTAACTAATGACATCATTGAAAACATCATACTCGAAACATCAGGTAAAGCCTTATTATCCACGTCATAAAATTAAATCATGAAATAGGATTTTGATACTCCATGACTAATATATCATATGGTAAATAAAAATAAAAGATGAATGAAATCTTTTAGATTTAATTTCTAGGAATTTTTGTCTTGTACATTTTCCTTACCCCTTCTTCATTATCCCTACAGGTATTTTACCGTCCACTCACTCACCTGGTATGTTCAGCTGGTTTCCTATTTATATACCAATCAAGGTCAGTATAGTTCCAGGCTATCAACTATTGATCACAGTTCTACTGATTTTTAGAAACAAAAAGTTCCATAATCAATTATCAGTAATATAATTAAAATATTCAGAAAAAAAATTTTGTGCGCGACTTTTTAATCATAGCAACTCTGAATTTATGGATGAATTATAATACGAAAGAAACTAGTGATTTTCGTTCTATGATTACAGACCCCACTACTTATCAACAAAGGAGAGACTGTAGGAATCCATTTGTGGAGACAGTGTAGTACAAAGAATGTGTGGTATGAATGGGCTGTCACATCACCTCACGTCCTACCTATACATAATCCTAAAGGACGGTCTTATACCATAGGCTTATAACTAAGGAATTGGTGAAGAACAAAATTTCTAGATCTGATGTGCATATAGGCATCTTAGAGAGGCCAAGTGTGGTTTTAATTGTGTATGTTCGTTTACACATTTAAAAAGTAATTCATGGAAATTTATTTTAATTAATTATTTACCTAGAAAGAAGACACTTTGTTTTTGATAATGTGATGATCCAACTACACCGTGAGTTTAAAAATGTCTTTGAAAGATTCAGTGTCTTTGGAAGTATTTTCTAATTTTTGATTAGATCACAAGATCACTATTTTAGCAGTACTTGCTATAGCAAGAATTTGTTTGATTTTGTTCGTTTGCAGTAAATAACATGCATTTAACTTCGAAATTTATGTTGGTTTAAACATTCGGATGTCTATACTTCAATGAATTGACATTGATGATAATTTTCAGATTTGTCACAGAGCCTGGGATATCTTGACCTTAATTTGATACTTGGTCGAGATTTAATGTAGATGAAAATTGTATCGACTATGGTTTGTTTATAGAATTTGTAATTTGATGTCTTCATAAAAGATATAAAAATATATCATGTTTTTATAAAGAAACAGTCATTTACAGTGTTTGATAGCTACTTGTCATTTTATTGTTGTACACCATAAAAGTTGGTGTACATGATTTGATATACATTGAATATTGTTAACATTAAATTTGAAAATGGAGTCATATTTTTCGTGTCTATTGTCTACTTTCTGTGTAAACTGAACTAGAATGTGTTAAAGTATAAGCGCTTGACTAAAAAACTGGAATGTTCCGAGTTCAAATCCTACAGGAATTTCCTTGGCCTTCTGTTCTTTTAACAATAAGGTGAAAATTATAGTCCCCCCTCTTTGTAGATATTGACATATAAAAGAATCAATACTGCTTTGGGCGTGTCAATGATATGAAAGAAATTTAACATGTGAAAAAAGGATTAGAACATTTTCCCATCCAAAAGCACCTGGATATTTCTTTTCAAATCTGGAAGTGTTGTGGTTGTGAAATACTTTACCTCAGTTGGTCAAGGTCTGTAACCTGACATAGCATGACGTATTATGCCCGTCGCTAACTTTGGTCAGGATCAATGTGAACATACGGTTTTATTACCCCCAAACTTGGGTCTCTTTGGTAATACTTTTATGAAATATTGAAATCCAAAAAGAAGGATCTAAGTCCCATAACTCTTTAACGACATAATGGAATTTGCTCAAAACTGAAAGGTGGCTTCCCCTACACTATTTAAGCATTCTGTATAAGTTTCATAAAAAACAACTGACGTTTACTTAAGTTATCACATTACATATCATCTCGATAGCATCTTATCATAGTACATGTAGAAATAAAATCCAAGTTCCATAACTCCGAAATGACAAAACGGAATTTGCTCAAAATCGAAAGGTGGCTTCCTCTACCCTATTTAAGCATTCTCTATAAGTTTCATGAAAAACAGCTGATGTTTACTAAAGTTATTGCGTTCCATAGCATTTTACTATAGCAAAACTAAAATCCAAGTCCTGTAACTCCAGAACGACAAAACAGAATTTGCTCAAAATCGAAAGGCGGCTTCCCCTACTCTATTTAAGCATTCTGTACGAGTTTCATGAATTATTGCGTTCCATAGCATATTCTCACAGCAAAAATAAAATCCAAGTCCTATAACTCCAGAATGACACAACAGAATTTGCTCAAAATCGAAAGGCAGCTTCCCCTACATTATCAAAGCATTCGGTATGAGTTTCATGAAAAACAACTGACGTTTACTTAAATTATCTCGTTCCATAGCATCTTTTCATAGTAAAAATAAAAGCCAAGTCCCATAACTACGGAACGACAAAACGGAATTTGCTCAAAATCGAAAGGCGGCTTCCTCTACACTATTTAAGCAATCTGTATGAGTTTCGTGAAAAACGGCTGATGTTTACTAAAGTTATCGCATTCCATAGCGGATGGATGGACAGACGAACATCACCATACCATAATACGTTCTGTCTTTCGATGGGCGTATAAAAATCAGACATTATAGCCTAGGGTAAAATGGGTGATGAATCTAATACAGTATGCCTATAATCTATTGACACTGGAAAAACATTAAAGCCCATTCATACTGCTTAACTTCTACTCAAAAATTTAAGAAAGTTTTGTTTATTATTTCCTTTTATGATTTGTAACATTAGAATGGATTTTACTTGGCTTATACTTTAACTTTGTTCATTTTACTTGTTTAAGCCCAAGTGGCCAAAAAGTAGGTCAAACTTAGTGAATGTCACAAGGTTAAGAATTTCGGTACACAATGAAAAGTCTTGGCACAAGTGAAATGTGAAATGTAAAGGCCATCTCTAATGGTTCTAAAGTTACGATCCAGGTTAAAGGTTTTGTCTACGGATGACAACAACAACAACAACGCAGGGGGGTATGACAATAGCTCTCCGGACATTTGTCTTTGTGAGCTAATGAAACTGGATATGGCAATCAACTCCAGGCATCTATGTATCATATAAAGTAAAAGAAAGAGCTGAAAACAGACGAAAACACGCAGTGTTTGTGAAACACTAATGCCCCGGCAACACCAAAGTCCAAAAGGTTATTTTTAGCATGAAGGTCATTACCAAGGTCAAAAGATCATCGACCTTGGTGTCATTTGAAAGGGCTTCATTAGTTGAGTACCAGTATGCATGTCAAATATGTAGTCTCTATTTGTTCAAAAGTTATAGCCAAGCTTAAAGTTGACAACAGACAGACAGGACAAAAAAATATGCCCCTGATCTATCGATTCGGGGGCATAAAAAACTTTGATCCAAAGAGAGGATACTGAAGCACCTATAATCTTTTCTGACTTTACCAAGGAACCTGAAGCCTTCAAAAAGAAGAAAATGTATACCTACTACAAAAAAAAAATGAAAACAAATAGCTTTTGTAGACAATGATTTATTTCACAACTCATTGACGACATTTGCTATTGTAGGCATATATGTATAAACACAGTTATACATTACTATGAACATGTATAACTTGTACATTCACATTCCATAGAAAGCATGTTTATTTCTTAATTATATTACTTGACAATTAGTAAATAGTTAAATTCATATTAAACACAACTTTTAGAGACAGAACTTTTCAGTGTCATGACTGTACTTGTAAAATTTTAGTACACAGTATTAAGTATAAATGCAGTACAAAAATGTACTTATTTTGGCACTGGAATAAACACAGGATCAGTTCGACTGTAAGCCTGTGGCATGGTATGGATTTTGACTTCTGCTGGGAATCGGGTACCGCTAATTTCGATCTCATATTTTGCATTTTTATCCATAATGAAGTTATGCATATCTTTATGGAGCACTTTTTCACCTGCTTCGCTATAGTCCGTCACAAATCCTAGACATATCATGCGATCGACCTTGAACCCATATCCACTGGAGGTAGTTGTGCCGCAGTATTTTCCATTTCTATAAATGGGTTCCCCACCCCAAGGCCAAACGTCTTTGTCCTTGTCAAAATCTGTCAGAAGAAATTGGGCAAATCGTTGACCGATGCCTTCCTCTCGCTGCTTCAGTAACACATCCCGGCCTATGAAATCCCCTTTCTGAAAAATAACGATACAAATTTGTATTGTTAAATGTCACACTGCATAACTTGCTAGTTTTAGTTAATCTTGAGTATTCTATATTCTGTATGGCATGAATAAATTTTTCTGAAACTGACCAAACCATGATGAAGTCGGGCAAAACTGGAAGTGGAACCATGGTTTCTTCGAATGTAGAAGCCACTGTGAAACAACTGCAGTGAATTAATATGCACATGCTTTTAAACAATTGATGTCAGTTAAAAAGTCAGGAACTTCTAGTTTGAGTTTTAATTGGTACATAATCACCATGTTAAACTTTCACAAGATGTGTTTGTGAAATACTGATGTCCTAAATGGCAGTCAAGGTTAGTGTTTGAAAAATAGGTCAAAAATTTCATTTTTTTGTAAACAACAAACTGTTGTCACAAGGAATACTTCAGTGAAATACTAATGCCCAATCTCATATTTTTATCAACATAAGGTTCTTGATATTATTCACTACTATCCACTCAAAAGTTCAATCCTATCAATCAAATTTTATGCACTTCAATGCTTTTCTTGCATTTTAATATGATACATACCCTGGTATCTAAAGTCTTCATAAAATTCAATGTCAAGAACTTCCATATCAATTATTAATCTCTTGGTGTTTAAAAAGCATTATATTTCTCCCATATTCACTGAGTTATCCTTGCAAGAGGTGTGAAATGATCAGCCTGTCAACCACAGGCGGGAAGGGGAGGAGGGTGGTTGTGGATGACAAGCTACACAACCTATTTCTCGCTTCATTTTAGCATGATGTCGTAAGCAAACATGACCTATGTCAACATTAAGCGACCTAATTTTTGCTCATTTTCCAACATAATGTAAGGGAAAATGACAAATTTAAGGGGCAAATAATCAATGGGAGAAAAATAATCAACCTCTGATGTCCAATGATGAATGAGAAATCCACAAACCCTCGTGTCAAATTGACTAGTCCATGCCGAGGCATGAACAAAGTAAATTTGACACTCGGGATTGTGGATTTCTCAATCATCACCGGACATTAGAGGTAGATTCTATGAATCATTGCTTTATTACATAATAAGGTCAATCATAATTTCTATTTTAACATTTTAAACATTGTTTAAAGAAACTGAAATGAGACTTACATCAAATTTGACTCTGAATTCCCTGCCGCATTCCATAGGTGTTGTCATTGGACTAATGTCACTTCCCCAGAATGCATACAGCTTTTCAACTCTGAGATTACGTAGGGCGTAATACCCAGCATTCCTGATTCCATAGTCTTTCCCTGCCTTCATCAACACGTCATAGACATGGAGAGCATACTGAAAACAGTTGCAGATGGAACTTACAAAACCAGAAGTAAACACGTCTTGGTCAAAGAACAGGAGAGAAATATCATCTGTGAATCACAAAACCCTTGACCTTAAGGTCTCAAGCTAAGTGCATTGAAGACCGAGTCCATAAGTTGAATTAATGACTAAATTTAACATCTTATGCATGTATTATAAAATTGAAATTTATACGTTAATTTAAGGTTTGAAGTTTTTTTCTTACTTCCGATGGAATATAGAGGACAAATCCTTCTTCACCAGCATGTGTTAGTCGCATGGCAATAATTCCACCAGCGTAACCAACGTCTATCACCTGTGGAAAGATGGGTAAGTATTGATTATCAATTATTTAAAACACAAAAAATGACTTAAGAAGGATGGGTAAGCATTAATTACTCTATGAAGTACATGTATTTAAAATGCAAAAACATTACTATGGATAAAGTCACCTTAACACATATTTGTGAAAGAAAGTTGATTTTTTTTTTTTCATGTTTTGTGTGCTAAATATTTATTAAGTCAAAGTAGATGTCTTGTTTGCAGTAGTCTCTGAATTAACCTTTTTACATGTATTTAACCCTTAAGCAATCACAGTAATTTTAAATTTTACCTCTCTTTAAATATCATTAAAACTTGGTTCCTATAAAGTTAGAATATGGCCTTATTAGTGGGGCATTATACACCTGCACTTAGACCACATGGGGCCAGATCCCAGGTGCAAATCTGGGAAACGAACTTTCATGAATATACATGTAATTAGGTAAATTGTACTCATAATGATTTAGGGGTAGTAAAAGTGACCAGACTTTTTTTAAACACTTCAACTCATGAACAATCATATGTCACCATCAGATACTTTCTAACCCTTGTGATTTAGGAGTGTGGACAAGATATTGGGGCCCACCCTGATCTCTAAGGACCAGATCCCCATTTTGTACCCAAAAGTACCACTTCAAGCCGTTTTCTATTGTATGCCACTATCGGAATCTATCTAAGCCTCATGACTTGGAATGGGAAGCACAGACAAGATTTTTTTTTAACCACACTTGTAAGCCCAAGATCCCCTCTTTAGAACCCAGCTGCACAATTTCAAGTCATATGCTATCATTTGCAACCAACAGCAAACATACATCGGCAAAATATGGCCCACATTTTATACTGGCATATAAAACAGTCCAGACAAACTCAAATTTACAAAACCTCTTATCTAATTAGGAATACCTCTGGTGTAGATATAATTAGTTTTTTTAAATCAAACATCAGAATATGCATGAGAATTTATTTGACACATGTAGTAGTATGTAATGGAGTACTTCGTAAATGTGTATCTAATAGTTTCTTCGTTTACGGTACCAGCCGAAATGAACTGATACTTCTTTGTTTTAACCAAATCCGTATTATACAATTTTATGATATAAAGGACAGATATCCCTTTGAATAACCTTGAGCTTTACATACAGCAGACTAGACGAGAGACCTTTACTGACAAAAGTTACTTTTTATCACAATCGGATACCTGACACGTCATTGGTTTGAACTCTGTCAGTGATGTCGAGACATCAGATACGTCCTCCAATAGCCGAGGAGCATGAGGGCCAATGACATTGATGCCGGCATATGCTGAAGTTACATCCTGCACCTCCACCGATCCATCTGACGGGAGATTGTTTTGTAGCCATTTGATGCAACGTGTTTGTTGAGAAGTGGGTGAAATCATAAAGAACCTAAGAAAGAGTTGAAGACACTTTCTCATTATATGTTTCATTTTACTCAGTTTTAATTTATATATCCTTCATTCTAAAAAAAGATGTGGATGACTGTATAAATCAGTACAGAAGATTTCTTACATGCTCCACAAGATGCACTAGAGATTTAAACTCAGAAAACTTAAGCATGAATATTAAAGGCAAAGAAAATATGTTTGTACCACACAAATGCCCCTGCAGCAATAAAAAAGAAGAAAAATGGCAGAAACTAAACCAGATGTGTAAATGAATGGATGAAACACTTTTTTTCATTTCCGCATCAGAATTTCTTTTGAAAACTTTTTGAAATACTGAGTCTCTTTTATCTAACTAAATCTAAGTGTATCAATACATGTATATATTTTTCATCTTTTTCCGTTCTTTTATTTGAAGGTTATTCAGCAGCAACATTCTAGAAATGACACTAGATAAGGAAAAGTAGAAAGTACTAACTTATTATTGAACATGGGAACAATAGTACAGTCGTTTTCATAACCACCCGTTTTGTTCTGCATGCCTGTATGTATTATAGAGCCCAAAGGTTGATCAATATCGTTAGAGCTCAAATACTGTAGGAACTTCAGTGCCTCTGGCCCCTTAGACTACAAAATACAGAAATAACAAGATACACTACTGATAGGGAAGGTGAATATGAACGCGAAGTAAATCTGGACCGTTTGTTAAAGTCGTGTTAATAATGAACAAATTCTAAAATGTCCATTGGTATACAGTTTAAAAAGATGTTGTTATTTCAAGTTATACAGTTAAAATAATTTGAAATGGTCAATAATTAACAAAAGTAGTGACTGTCCAGATATACTGTATGTCTGGATTTACCTTCCCCACCAATATCTCTCAATGATTTGAACTACAAATGCAATACTTTGTTTTTATACTGTATGAGAGAAAACTAAACAATTCAAGGATAAAGTTAGCAATTGAAGAAACGCTAGAGTTTATATAATAGGGTCAGTAAGTCTTGTCATTTAACCGTAGAAGATTATCTCCGATTTTTGGTCCAACTGATAATAGCTTTGAAAGATGGATGAACCTATAAATCCAGAATACTGTGACATAGGAATATAATTTTGTGAAAATCTACGTCTAACGTCATTATCAAATTCAGTTCAGTGCATTTCACACAGCAGTGACTGAAGTTCTGAGACTTACAAAGGGTTAGATTTGTTAGTTTCTTGATGAAATAAAGAACCACTGACAGAATACCTTGCAATTGATTCTACTTTACTCAAACACGTTTAATTCAAATTACTGATCAAATCAGTTGGTGGAGACTTGATTCAAGATGACTGAGATGTCATTTTATAATTAAGTGAAACACTTGACAACTGGAACTATTTCTCTTGCTCCCTTTAAATTTGTAATAAATTAAAGCAGACAATCATTTCCCTCTATCATTCCAATGATTTGTAATTAATTAATTAATGAAATTGGCTGAAAACTTCAAACCTTAATCTCTGTTTTAGTGAACGAGGACATGTCGATGAGACAGACATGCTCCTTACAAGCCCAGTATTCCTCTCGAATGTTGTCAAACCAATATGGCTTCTTGTATGTTCCCTGTCCTTTGGGTATGTTGTACTGATCAATCAAGTCATCTTTACCATCTACAACAAATGATGAAAATGGCACATTCTTCCTTATTAAACTTGTTAAAATATTATAGTTAAAATAAAAAATAAATGACGGTTAATACTCGTTAATGTAAGAAGCATAGAGATGGATGTCACTTAGTTGTGAGTGTATTGTGTCATTTTCTTGATAAAGACCATGAGGTCGAAAATTTGAAAAAAGAGTTTGTTTTATTAGTAAAATCAAAAAGTTGATTCTTTTTTAAAACCATATCATCATTTAACTTCCAAAATATGAAATTTCTAGAAATATATTTGAAAAAAAATTGCTTCATTACAAAATGTATGAAAAGGGAAAAAAAAGGAAACTTTTGATGTTAAAATGTATCTGGAACTGTTAATAGAATCATTATAATGTTGCAAACACAAAAAGGAATCTCTCCAAGTTTTAACTGATTCCAAATCATAAGTACAGAAATTATTAAAATCCACAAAAAAAACCCACTTTATCATTAAGAAAATGCTTTAATTACATTTTCACATTTTCAAATAGGTCATTTATATTAAAATAGTTACACTGAACTATGAAGATTTAGTTTTCTAGCATAAAATATCAAAAGATATTTGTAGTTAGTATGTGGTCCACACACTGTGTACATACATACCAAAATATCTGTCTATATCATTCACCATGCAGATAGAAGTGAACAATAAATAAATGGTTTATTTTGTTCAGAATGCATAAAATGTGAAATAATTTTAGCACAAACAAATTCGAGCACAAAATGTCAAATGTAAAGATGTGTGTATATTATATATTATAAATCAGTGTGACCTGTATATACTTTCTCACATCTTTCAATACATTTGTATTAGAGTTGTCATGAAGAGACATTTTTCAAAATTTCACATGATGCTAGGGGCAATGAATCAGTCAAATTAGACTAATGAAGTTTTTCCATTAAGAATTTGCATCATATTACTGTGACGTCGCAATCTATGTCCTGACATTATAATGAAAATTCCAGCAAAAAGTGCTTATTTGATATAAGGCCCTTCACATCATTTAAGATCGTAAAAAGGTCTATTTGTGATAGGTCAGTTCAGGCGTATTTCAAAATAATTAGACCTAGAATCAAATAAAGACCAACCTATGAAATATCAAAATAATTTCAAAGTAAGGTAACCTGATCAAGAGTCATACATTTTTTCTGAAGAATTCACAGAGCCAAAAATTCAAAGTTGACTTACATTAGCAGAAGTCCCTGTTCTGTGTTTAATATGAGTAATCCTCAAATAACAAACTATATTGAAGAAAACTGACACCTTGCGTCAGACACAAATGGATCTTGTGACATATGCTCTATATTAGTAATGATTTATTTAGTAACTGAAACAATAATACACAGTGTCTTTTCTTATACAAAAATAACAGATATCATTTATCAATTAAAAAAATGTAAAAATAAAATCAAATATTTCAGTTGGAATAACTAAAGTCAAATGATTTTATTATGATGGACTTAAGTTTAATTGTCAACTTCCATGATAGTTAAAACACCTTGTTGAGCAGCATTGACCTTTTACAAAACAAGCAGGATACACCCAGATAAGAAATAATTGCCAAACCTAATAAAAAAAATTTTCTATACCCACTTAAGCATGCAAAGAAACAATAGCTCATTTTGATTAGAGAAGGCATGTAAAATAGTGTTTGATTCATGATCAAGTCAGGTAGACCAGTCTACCCTAAATGTTTTTATTATAAGTGATTCAATATATTTGGTAAAAATTGCATAGACAGTGCAGAAACTTGACTGAGGTACTGATAAAATCCAATTTAAATATATGTGTTTGACTGCAATACCTTTTGATGACCACTCAAACCAAACAGCTCTCTCGTATGCATTGGTTTCTGCGAAACATGCACCCAATTGTTCTAGTCGAGTATGTAGCGGGGAAGTTCTCAAGCAGCGCCCTCTATTCCATTGCTCTGTGGGATACTTCAATGTGTACATTCCTAAAAATATTTTACCCAAGTGAGTTGACATCACAGATAAAATCTTTAAATACATGCATATTTATTTCCAAACCATTAAACTATAAACACATCGCCATGATTTCATCAAATGTATACTTGATATACGAAAACAGAAAATAAAATTCCTAATTTTTATGCAGATTATTTATGTTACAGTCATAGTAGGAATTTTTCAATGCATTTGTATTTTGTTATGATTGACTGATTGAATATTATTTTACTTCACTCCACAATTATTTCACATATATGGTGACAGCATCTGCCTCATGCATCACATACAAATTTTTACCTCTGCAAGAAACCCACCCAAATCACTGAGGGATTTTTAATGTGCCATGTCTACCATGACACAGGACCTCAGTTTTTACTGTTTCATCTGAATGAAAGAACACCAGTGTGCCCACGACAGGAAATTGCGGAATTGGCTGTTTCACAGGCCAAAAGAACTCATTAACAAGAGGCCCAAGTGGGCCTATATCGCTCACCTGAGTACCTAGATGATCAGTCATGCATTAAGGAAGAATTCATTTATTTTTGCATTACTGTGACTAAGTCAATACAAATGTTGAAAATATGTCAAATTTTATTTCAGACTAGAATAAAAAACAACACTTTTTTGCACATCCATTCAGGTGATTTTGATATTAAGCATTTCCTTTGTCTCTACAAGAAGTCATTCAGGGCAACAAGTTAGTCATTTTCTTTAGGTGGGGCCTTTTGTTGACTGATTTCAAGTCTGGGTCATGAACAACTATTGTTTCAAATATTGTCCAGATCTAAC
This sequence comes from Pteria penguin, assembly GCA_035048485.1. NCBI lineage: Eukaryota > Metazoa > Mollusca > Bivalvia > Pterioida > Pteriidae > Pteria > Pteria penguin. Next base: position 25,217,913 of record CM068582.1, on the reverse strand, counting down.
TTAAAATTGCCTAATTTCATATGTTGAGTGTTGAGAAACATCTAAAATCTTATTTAGATGTGTAAAGAAATGAAAAAAAAATTTCTGACCACAGCTGGATTTGAACCACTACTCTCCATATTTCAATTACCAAGTGGTATATGTACCATTGTGAGACCTACTTTTTAGACATGGGGCATTATCTGTTAACCAATCTGGATGAAATTTACCAAATTGATAGAGGACCTTTAGTACTTTATGTATTCAATGTTTCATTAAAATCTTTCATTTGGTTTTGTAGAAAAAGTTGAAAATGTGGAAAATGGCCAACCTCCCCCCCTTTTTTTTTTGAAGTCTTAAAAAATTCATAAAAAATCCCAAAATTGAGATAATGACAAAATTCTTTCACAATAATATTCCTTACCACAATTATGATCAAAATAGTCATTAAGAAATCATCAATATCAATTAACTGAAAAACATGACACTTTTCTGCACTGAAATGACTAAGTCCAAAAACACGTCAAAAAAGCGTAAAAATCTATTTGACAGATCTTAACACCTAACACAATTTTTAATAACCCATCTTTATAGATTGTTGAAATGCAATTAGTTTCCCCATATATGTACTGGTTCTGGAGAAGAAGATGTTTGAAGAGGGGTACCATTTTGGGCACTTTTGGCCCCGCCCTGGATCCACCCCTGAGGGAATCTGGATCCCGTACACAATTTAGTAGGGGACCTTGAGTACATCATTTACACAAAGTTTGATCCAAATCTGCAATGTAGTTCCAGAGAGGAAGTCGAAAATGTGAAAAAGTTAACGACGGACCGACGACGACGACAACGGATGATGGACGGCGCACTATGACTATAGCTCACTTGAGCTCAGGTGAGCTAAAAAAAGGATTGACTGATTTATTGATTGATTGATTGAATATTGTTTTACATCACTCCACGATTATTTCACGTATATGGTGACGGCATCTGCCTGATGCATCACATACAAATTTTTACCTCTGCAACAGACCCACCCAAAGCAGTGAGGGATCTTTTATGTGCCACGCCTACCATGACACAAGACCTTGGTTTTTACTGTCGTACCCGAAAGACAGAACGCCATGTTTTTGTAATGAATGATGTTTTATGTCACACCAAGATACATGCATGATGGTGACAACATCTGCAGAATACAATACTCAGAAATCAAGACCTACGGAACAGACTTAGCCAAAGCAATGACAGATGTTTTACGTGCCACATCTTCCGTGACATGAGACCTCGGTGTGTACTGTCTCATCCAAGAGAAAGGACACCAACAAGCTACTGTTGGGATTCAAACCTGGGACCTCTCGGTCTTAAGTTCAAGCACCTAGCCAAATGAGATTGACTGACTCTCACTACATTTGACCTATTCATTCATCAGTCATACTTTTGCCACAGGGACATGTGAACTGCATAGTATTATCAGTAGAAAAGACAAAGAATATTGAAATTTGCACATGTATAAGTCTTGGATGCATTTTCAAATTCAAAATACTAGCTGCATAGGTATCTATAAGGGTTCCATTACCTAGAGTTTCTTTGACTCTCTCCTGTAGAAACTGCCTGTTGTTATGATGAGGGACAAATCTCTGAATGTCATGATGAGATAAATCTGAAAACAAAATTCATAAATTCATAAATTGTACATTACCATGGTTATTCTATATAACACAATTTCTGCCAAACAAGGGGGTCCATCAAACATACACTACAATCATATAAAAAAAATCCTGGAGTAGAAAGAAATAATAAACACACCAGAGGAACAAATTCAAATATGAACTTTCATAAGCAGAAGTTAGGGTAAATTATTTTTTCAGGATTACATACTTCTTGTTTAATTACTAAGAAATCTCAACATGTTTATAACATATCTTTCTCACGTGACTTTCTGATGAACATATACATTACTTTCTTAGTATAAGGTGTAAATATTTTGGAGGTATATTCTTGCCACATTTGTGCAGCATATTTCAAAACAAAACAATTAAACAGGATAATGTAATATTAATGGAATTGATCTTGATTGTAATTATGAATAGACTTTTGCCTTTTAAACGGTTGAACTTGTTTAAACAATTTATCATTATATGTATTTACACATCTCTAATTTGTCATCCTACTTTTTTTTTCCTTTCTTTTTATACTTTTTAATTTCTATTATGAAGATGGGGGAGGGGATAGGAAGGGAGTAAATAACTGAATGGCATATGATTTATAAATGTTATGTTCATCAATAATGATTGCCTTAGGATATTCCACGCCATCAAAATGTATAGCAAGATAAATGCACAAGTGTTCTCTATACTAAATCTAAACCTAGAACTTCTATGATTCGTGCTGAAAAATGTTTCAATGGTATTAGTTGAATATATTAAACTATGATGCTCAACCTGTGCTTGGCTGCCCGTCTATGATCCATTCTGTCAAATGCTTGCCAATCCCTCCCGCTCCCACAATACCAGTGGAACACATCCCGGCAGATACAAAGTAATTCTTAATCTGAATAAAAAAAAATTGGCAAATTATAAAAATGTAAAAAGTAGTGGGAAATAGGCTTTTTTAAACATTTCTTATTTCAAACAGTAGAAGGAGTGGGGGGTAGTTTCATATTATATTTACATATAATTCTTTTGATACATGTATTTATAGAATGGAAAAAGTTGACGTGAGAGATGTTATCAGAGAAAAAAAAATTCTGTTTGATTTAAAACTACGAGTCAAAAACAATGAGTCGTAAATAAAACCCGTCACCATATACGTGAAATATTCGTGGGGTGACATTAAACAAAAATCAATCAATCAATCAAAAATAAAACATCAATTTGCTATTTAAATGCAGGCATAATTTTAAAACCCCCCCACCCTTTTTACACACATCTGACCTTTTTCATATTAAATTTACATCTCACTGAATGGCTACTGCATGATGTTGTTCCACTCAAGTGTAATGCTTTTATGCTTTTATGAAATCACAATCAAAGATTTAACATCTTAATGAAAATTCCCTCAAAAATTAGTTTGTCTGATAGTAGACCCAACATATCAAGTGAGATATTGAAAGTTGTTTATCATAAGTCATTGACAGATCCCAAGATTCATCTTAGCCACACCCTCTAAATGATCAATTGTATAACAATTTATACACTCTGTTTTTGTTATTACATTGTTAACGACTTCCCCAATGCCAATGGTAGATTTTAAGGAACACTGATCAATAATAAATTTACTGCAATATCGTGAGAAAATCAATGTTTGGCAGGCAATTTATTTATGACATATCAATGAGCATGTTTGCCAACAGGTGTGAAGTTGGGCATTTGGTTTGTGCTCAGTTGTTTTTGTGTTGCTACCTCTGCAGATTCTCCCAGGACCCAGTGACCATCAGGGGTGAAACTCTCAGGGCCGTTAAACATCTTTTGCACATTCGCTTCCTCCATAGCAGGCATTCGGTGTAAAATGGAATCCAGAAGAATCTCTGAATATACAAAAATTCTATATTATCAGTGTATCACAAATTACCAACAAATGTTAGTGATATGAATTAAGTAAGAAATGAATGGAGCATTTTAATTATAAAATAGATTTATTTCAATTAAAACAAATGAAGAGAAAAATAATTTTACTTATCAAATTAATCCCTTGAAGAAGTTTAATCAGAAGGGAATGTGGATATTGATTTCCTCAACTGCCGATACATAATTCAAAAATTCTGAATGGATTGCAAATTAAATTTACTATATGAAATATATTGCAAATAGAAAAGCTCCAGTGAATGATTATTATTATCATAAATGTTATACATGATTTTTTGTGTATTCACTTCATTTCGTTTTGTAAAACTTACGGAAGTGGTCCCAATCATCTTGTAGAAGTTGGAACTGAAAGTTATCTGGAATTTTCTTGTGGAATGCTGGCTTGGCTACAGGTTCAAAACCTCCTGCCAAAATTCCCCCACTCCATTCTCGGAAGTAAACGAGGCCATCATAGTCTCGCAGTACTACATGTATAATGAATAAGATGTAAGATATATATATAAATCTTTTACATTGAATAAGTTTCAGAATGGTTAATACTAAAATGGATAAATAGGCAGAAAAATCAGTCTTTTAGTACAATCAAATTTTAGCTATAATTGAAGAAAGCAGAGGTATGTGAGATATTAACACAGTCATGTACAAACGCAACCTGTGATCGTCCTTCTTTATATCTTTAATTATATTAGTATAGTGTAGTCACGTATTAGAAGACATAGGACAATACTAACTGTACTTAAATATGAATCCTGCTATAATAAATACAAATACAGCAATATATCACACTTGCTAAATGAAGTCACTTCTACCAAAGGAAAGATAGTTATTAGATTAGAGTTTTACATTATATCTCCTTGGCGATGGTCGCCGAGTCATCTCTATATTGGACAGATGAATATTACCATCAGATCCAAATATCATTGTTCTATATCACATCTCTTTACTTATTTTACACTACTACAGATACTGTTTATCATTCCAGCCAGCACACTTTTACCATTTTGTGTCATGTCAATAAGTTTTCAGGTACATTTATATACAGTAAAACCTGTCTTAGCGGGCACCTCTATTAAGAGGTCACCAGTCTATAAAGGTCACATTTTAAATTCCCAAAATCTATGTTTTCCTAAATAAAAGACCTCTGTATAAAGGCCATCTGTCTATAAAGGCCACTTTTGACACTTCCCTTAGCTGACCTTAATAGACAGGTTTGACTGTATATGAAAGAAAATTAAATCCATCTCACGTTTTCCATTTCTCAAAGGATAATGAGAAATAAAACATACTAACACCATTTAACAAAAGTAATAGGTAAAGACATCCATGTGCGGTAAATTACTTATAATTCACATGACTTTATTTCTGCAGTTACTGGAATTTGGATATATTTGCGAGATGTAAATTTCAGAATAATCCATATACATGTCATATTGTAATGTCTTAGTGACTGATAGAAACTAGGAATACTATGGCTTATTTTTTTACCCTGTGAAAATCATGTATATTCTACATGGGGTTTATAGAAAAATTACCTCCTGTTGGCATGTCTGCATCACTCTCATCCCAAATGGAAATCACTTTCCCCATATATACCATATATCAGGTCAACTACAGATTTCATATTCGCGAGAAACCTGATAATAATATGAAAATGAAGTCCTTGCGACTTAAAAGTGTTTTTATAATATATGGAAATATTACCTGGCAACATAGGATCCATTCCAGGGATAGGTGTAGTGGTGATGTAGAAGTGTTCACATGCATGAAGTGGTACCCTGACTCGTGGCTCCGATTTTTTCCCGACTTGACGGGACCACTATAATCACAAGTTGATTTTTATGTAAGACATTGCTCAAACAGATAGAAAGCACAAACACTACCAGACGACCTTAATTAAACCTACTTCATCCTTTCATTTTAAATAGTTTATAGAATGAATTTATTAATATAAGACAAAAACTTTGTTTTATATATGTATATACTTTGCTCTGCTTTATGATAAAAGATCTAGATAATTACTGTTTGCTCTCACTCACCCATCCCTTCCTTTCCACCACCACCATATAGGTGAAATGTTCCAGGTGTGGTATTAAGAAAAAAGTTGTTGACAAAAATCTCTGAATAGATGACAAATAAAAGAAATGGCAGATCATTGGATATTGATTGAATGATTTTTGTTTTACGTCACACCACGAATATTTCACGTATATGGTGACGGCATCTGCCTGATGCAGGGCACACAAATTTTGACCTTTGCAACGGACCCACCCGAAGCAGTGAGGGATCTATAACGTGCCGTGCATACCACGACACGGGGCCTCGGTTTTTGCTGTCACATCCGAAAGACATGACACCAGCATGACCAGAGCAGGACTCGAACCCCGGCCTCCCGATCAGGAGTCTGACACGACACCACTAGGCCACACCGGCTTCATTGGATACTGAAATACTGTGACAACCACTTTTCTTTACATACCCCCCCCCCTCTTACTTTCCTATATCTATGTATTTAATCAAGTTCAACACACCAATCCTGAGCAGTTGACAAAGTAATCACATTCTATATCGCCTGCAGACGTGGACACACTGGATACCCTCATGTTCGTAGTGTTGATCTGATTCACTTTCACGCCCTCGAACATCTTCACACCTACAAAACATGTGTAACATGTGTAATGGATTTGACATCTATGCAAAAATTAATATCAGGCACTAAATTCCACTAAGCAATGGTTATTAATTATATATACAGGTATAAACTCTATTAATATCAGGCATGTTAAAAATTTTTATAAATGAAATACATGTAGTGATATATGTGTATCGTGGGGAGTGATCATTCATAAAATTGTTTTTGAATATACCTGGATTAGACACAACATAAAGGCAAATTGAGAACAATGTTATATGTAATGTAATGTTTTTTAAGCACATCCAGCAGCCACCAAAGGAAAGATGGAATAATAGTCACTAAAGACAGGTGGCTTTTAAATACAGGTTGGATTTGTGTAAACAGTAAATAGGAAGGTACAGAGAAAGATGGCTGCTTCATACAAGTGGTCTTTAAAACAAGTTTGATTTTAAATGCACAAAGGCATTCTGAGCACAGATACATTTAAATGCATATAAAACAACCCGAGTACAAATGAACATAAATAAATAAAGACACCTTGGACACACAAATATATATCAGTTTCACCTGGATTGCAGAACAACTGGCTAAGTCACTTTTTATCTAAGATTCTAGCTATAAATAATTTCATAATGTAGCCACTGCTGGAAGTCTCTCTGAACCACAGACTGTCAAGTATGAAGCTCTACTGGTCTAATCATTGGACGAAACTGTGTAAAGTTGATCTTTTTATTACTGTCATATCAATAAAAAACTCTAACTACTACCAAAGCACAGAGGTTTTGAGGTTTGACATCATATGCAAGTTTCTCTCCTTGACTTTAAAGTATTAAGAGACCATACCATGAAGTTTAATCAAATTTACCATGAAAGTAAGAAAGAAAGTCGGAAGGGTAAAATCCAAAACTTAGAATTTCAAAGCATCCACTTAGACAACAATATTGGACTATGAAATATTATTTTTCACATATGTTTGTAAAGTAACCTGAGTAGATCTTTCCTGTAAAGTTTCATTACAATCACTACAAAAATAAGGGAGATGGAGCACATACAAAGCTGTACCAACTTACAGTAGGGTCATAAAGCAGAGTCAAAATCAAACAGTTTATTCATATGCATGTACCTGACTGACTCTCTATAATAAACAATGTAATGATCACATATTATATTGTACTACAGTGGGGCAGTTATAGGCATTGCAAGTGATCTCAATGGTCTTAGACCATTATGGCCCTGAGTATTTAATATAACAGAAGTATAATCTACCAAGACATTCAAGCAAGTGAAACAGATTATACGAAACAACATACAAAGTGATCCTCAAGTGTCACTACACTTCACATGTGACACAACCACTCAACAACATCTTACCCATTTTCCTTGCCAGTCTTGAGAACACAACAGCTACATCGGGAGCCGATAGCGCTCCATCGCCTGGTATCCACAAGCCTCCCTTAACAAAGCATTTTTATAAGTCGATAAAAAAGGTACAGTAATGTAAAATGACTATGAATTAATAAAAGTCTTGCTTCCTTTATTAATATGGATTAACGATAAAAATGATAACTCGTAAATTATGTATTTTGAATTTCAGAATTAACAATGCAGAGATTTTGCTGTAATATCTATTTCTGAATCATTACACATCAACTGAACAATTTAATGCATCAGAAAATTACAAACAAAAGAATTGTTTTTCATTTTGAATTAAGACAATGATATCACCTTAACTACCAGTAAGAAATGATGGGAGAAATTAGAATGAAACAAAAACACAGCAGTATTTAACATCGCATTCCCTAAAACATAATCTTGACCTATCATTCCAAATATAATAATAGCATTGGTCTTCTCACAAAGGTGAATGTGAAGTGTGTTGGCAATGGTTGATTAGAGAGCTTTATTCTGTGTTTATAATATAGCAATACTTTAATTACTCAGTAACCTTGACCTCTGGCTCTAGTATTCAGATCTGGATTTCTGGACCCCTAATTTCTTTTCTTTTCAAAAAACACATACAAGTAAATTTTGATAGCAAATGAGTAAAAAATCAGTTCTGTATCGCTTATAAAGAAAATGAAACTAAATTATATAATTGTCATAATCATAATTAGGACAAATGTAGTTTATCTAGCTATATCATAGAGACATATATTGCAGAAATCATGAACAAGCATCATAGTGATATACATGTATACCTACTTCCATTTTGATTACAATTTAGCAAGTCGTTAATGATGCAGATAGGGTTATGGTTAAATTAATATTCTTAATAGACCTTTTATCTATTTCAAATGAAGTAAGGGGCCTTATATTGGACAAATCATGACATCACAGTAATATGATGCAAATCTGATGGGCAAAATTTCAATACACGATCTTCATATTTTACAGGACATAAGCGGTCTGTGACCCGGCATACTACTATTTTTTAAAAGAATTTTTATTCGGACGTTATTGCATACATTGCGACGCCACTATTCGTTCATTAACGTCACCATGAAAATACCACTAAAGAGTAGTTTGTCAAGTCATGGGCCGCTAATATCGCGTAAAACATGAAGCTCATCTATTGTCCAGTGTTTCCCATTGTATTATATAAAATTGGAAAAAGGTCTATTACTGTATAGTAGGAAATGTTTGTTGTCAAAAATTAAATCCAAATGACAAATTAAAATACCCAAATAACAATTAAAACAAGTATCTGTGAAAAGAATCCAATGCATAATAAAAGGAAAGTAGTATGATTAAGTTTAAATTTACATGATCCTTATTTTTGTCCTGTAAGTATGAGAGGGAGAAAGAAAAATTTTTGGCATAAATTTCCCACAATACTGTGTTCAAGCTATAATAGTAATTTTCATGCTTTCTATATCAACTGTTATCATTGATGTGATGTAAACTGAAAACTGACCTCAAGGTCATCTGTTTTGATCCAGCTGCATTTGTCCCTGACCTCATTTGGAGTCAGAATATAACATTCTATGCCTGTAGCTCTGTAGTCAGAAAAGACATATAGTGGGTAGTTGGAAGGTATAATTGTAAGTGTTTTGAAATTCTTTTGAAAAAAAGAACAAATCTGTTTCGAATTACTGTGGTCCCTTACCGACAAAGACTCCGCGCAAGATTACAAATGTATAAATGATAAATGAACCTGATTTGATTGATTGATTGAATATTGTTTTATGTTACTCCATGATTATTTCATGTATATGGTGACGGCATCTACCTTATGTATTGCATAGAAATTTAGACCTTTGCAACAGAACAACCCGAAGCATTGAGGGATCTTTTTATGTGCCACGCCTATCATGACATGGGACCTTGGTTTTAACTGTCTCATCTGAAAGACAGAACGCCGGTATGTCCCAGGCGGGAGTCAAAGCCCAGCACCTTATCCACTAGCCCACACCAGCTTAACCTGATTTGAAGATAAAAAAAGTGTTGGTATGATAACTACTTATGATAAATGGAACTCTAAGATTTGTTTTTATCTATTTATCTATTTTTGGCAGTGTGTATACTAGAAGTGACATGATACGATATGCATCACGATACAAGTATCATGACACAATATATGTCTTGATATATTTCATATAAAAGGTATAACTGATATTCAATTATTGTTTATATTTTAATACATTTTTAGTTGAAAGATTTGAGATCAAAATCATTATCAATCATCTTGCATTCAGTTTTCCTTGCCTTTAAATTCATATAAGACCATATGGTGGAGTTAAAATGGCATGATGTGTGCATGCACCTGGAAGTGCTTTCCACAAGCCCTCTCATTGTTCTTGCAACAAAATTGTAAAAGGAGAAAACTCTATTTTGATAATACTGAAAATAATTTTCTGTTGCATATGTTGAAATTTGGCATCTGGCATATGCTGATAACATATAAATGAAATCTTAGTGTGACAAAAACAATAATTAAACGAGTGAATTATCAAATTCTATTACCATTGTTGTTCACAACTTATGCCCAAAGTTAAAATTCTTTAAAAGTAGGTCAAACTTCAAAGTCACATGGTCAAATTTTTTGGTAACCAATGAAAGTCTTGTCACAAGGAATACAAACATAAAGTATGGAAGTCTTATCTCTTGCTGTTCACAAGTTATAAGCAATGTTGAAGGTTTTGTCTACGGAGGACGACACCAACAACCCTGGGGGTATGACAGAAGCTCTCTGGATTTTCATCCCAGCGAGTTAAAAACCATAGGTATTTTCACTTATTTGATATAAATGTAAACTCCATAGGCAAGAAAACTGGTAAAATTACATGGCTATAGATCTCTTGCGTTGTAGGTAGGTCAATCTGTCCTTAGTTCGTGCCATCATTAGACTTCCACATTGCTTCCAACCTGAGCATAAGTAAAATATAAAGTTTACATTAAATTGAAGTCAATTATATGCATAAATTGTTGATGATAAAAAAGGGGGAAAAAACTAAACAGTATTATCTGAAAAGTATTCAAAACTTCATCTTGTTCAATTTGCATATGAAGACAACAAAATGCTAAATATGAAGGGTTTTCAATATAGACTGGCACATGGCAGAATATCATTCAAGATGATGAGTTTCTATGCATATTGCCAGTTCTAATTCCCCCTGATTTTAAGTGTTACAATAAAATGACATGTCTCAATATTTCAATTTATATGTTCCAAAAGATTTTGTTGAAAACCCTGAATATGTAAATATTTTCGCCTTAGTATAATATGAAGTTTATATTTAGCTATCCTCATTTAAATGTCCTGTCTCTGATGATAATATACGCTTTTTCCTTTTTTTCAGTGTGCTTACCAACGTGTTCTCCTCTGTCCTCAAAACTTTTATACAAATCCCTACTGTACTTTATGAGCTTTGATGTTTCTACATCATCCTTTGCTTGACCAATTAAACCAGCAGAGTGCCATGTTGTTCCGCAGGTATACCTGAAAATAAACAAAAATTTATCTATTGCATGTAGGTCTATAATTAACCTCATGGGATAAAGAAGTCAGATTCAGAGTAACAAGTCATGATATTCAAAACTATATTTATATAAGTAAAAAGAAACACTTGGCTTTTATCAAGTGGAACAAAAAAAATACAAAATCTAGCTCTCAGTTAAATCCAAATCTTCTAGTTAAGTCAGCCCAGTGCAAAGTCCACTGAGTGTTTCTAGTTCCTTATTATGATTATAGTCAAAAGAAACAAATTAAAACGATCTAGGATATTCCTTTGTTAGTTAGACTTAAAGCTGCCCTACAGGGTTTCGCCAGATCTTTATGCGCAATAGCACAAATAGAGAAGCGGAATAAAGATATGGTTTTAATCAGATTGCATTTTTAAATGATCATTGCTTCCACTTATTACATTTGTCATCTTTTGGTGGCAGTTTAAGTCTAACTAACAAAGGAATATCCTAGATCGTTTTAATGTTTCTTTTGACTATAATCATTGCATGTATGGGCCTCAGTTTTCAAAGTTTGCTGTGGATATGAGTCTCTGATTTGTCAAGATCGCCTTTGAGTAAATAATCCTCTTCTCATCACCTCCTTCAATACTTAACAAATAGTTAAATTGATATTCTATAAATGCTTCAGTACCTTCCATATTTTGCTTTAAAATGATTGATTGATTAATTATTGAAAGACAGAACACTGGTGTGCCCAGGGGGGGGGGGGAGTTTTGCTTTATGCAAAAGAAATTAAATATATGTTATCACTTAACACCTCAAGCTGTATAACTGACTGAGAACTTACTGTCCTTGTTCAAGTAGAACCACATCTGTCCATCCTCTATCAGCCAAATGGTATGCCACTGATGTACCCAGCACTCCTCCTCCACAGATCACAACTCTAGCATGTTTAGGCACTTCAACTTCAGCTACTTTTGAGCCCTCCTGACTGGATGAAGCATAATTCCTGAGGATACATGTTGCTCGTGGAATAAGGTGATTCCAACTCAAACTATTCAATCTTTTCAAAAGTGACATGACTTAACTGCAGCTCAACTAAATGCACATTCAAGGATTTCAATTTTACTTTGGATTCTTCAAAAATGTCCAAATTATCTTCATTTTAGTTCAGATGTACTGCATTTCAGCATTTAGCAGCATGTCTCAGCTTTTCATTGGTCCTGTTAAGAATTCTGTAATGCAAGTTTGAGAAGATTTTTTAAAATCATGATGAACAATAAAATGCAGAGTGCACGGACCAAAATTGATTATGCAAATAAAAAATAACATACATATATATTTTCAATTTTGTGGAAGAACATATATTATGAATAATGATATAACATATACATATATTATTAATTGTAAGATAACTTAACATTTACCAATTTTGGTCTTGCTTAAGAAATGGCTAAATCAGTTTAATAAAATCTTCCCAAACATATATCAGTTGCAATGAACGGGTTGATGTAAGACACCTAGAGTAAGATATCTATGTTGATAAGCAGGGCTGACCTTAGATAAAGATGTTATTGTATATAGATATGGTAACATACTAAAATAAATAGGATCTAGTTTTAAAACTGGTTTCATCTGCATCGATCCTGTCTTAAGTTAAATGAAAATGTTTATCAATGAATCATTACGTGAAAATGCCTTGCTGGTGAGTTAAACTCATATTTCATTGACAAGTGAACAAACACAGCTGGTGACACTTGTAAGTTAGAACAAAACACATTAGTTGCATCCATTCACAACACTTTCACTTTCTCTTCTAAATAGCCATAACGATTCGCAGTCATTTCGTCCTTAGTGGATGTTTATGAACGTATTTAGAATAGTGCTGCATTAGCTTTAAGTTTACTATAATGAATTTTAACTGTTATTTATTTCTACTTGCTAGATCAATAAAGACAGAAAGGGAGACACGAAGTAACTTCGCACAGAGAAATCTCAATAGCTGATTGGTAACGGCATGTGCTCTGTGTTTGTCACTTATTTTAGAAAACTCTTTTACTAAGAAAATGACGACGCCATTAATAATGATAATAGTTAAATAATATTTATACTAATAATAATAACGATAAAAATGTTTCTGTAGATGATACCGCGATCTGGATTCGTCATAGCACAGCAACGATAAATCTTCTTTAGAGAGAGAGAGAGAGAAAGCATGAAGACATCTGACTCAGCCGTTATGACAAAGGTCATCACAGACCAAAAAGCAAATAAAAAAAAATAAAGATATAGAAAGACATCACAAAATAATCAGTTGTAATGCAGTTGAGGCACCAACTTAGGACGGTGAATTGAAATTACGCTAATTCCTCAATTAGTATAATTAACCGGTTTACGGGCTCACCTTCCCACTCACCACAACGGCATAACAATTAAAGGACATACATTTAATATATATACATTGTAAATTATACTCCATACATACGATGGGAACTCTATGAAGGGCCTTGTCCAAACCTTACCGGAGGAGACAAGGTCCTGATCCCTGAGTGTTTGTCGGGATTCCTATTGATCAAGGATCTGAGCTCGCCTACAGACGTGCAGAGCACGGCTTACTTATGTTGATGTCGCCTTACGTATTTTTGATAGCAACATATTATTCTATAAACGTTTTGTGTATAAAAATTTTTTATGACCTCTCATTTTGAAAAACCTGTTGATCCTTGTTCTCTATATGGAAGATTATTTATGAGCTTTTCATGTGTGTCCTTTGATTTTCCTGCTCTTGCGGTGAGTGGGAAGGTGGGCGCCGTAAACCGGTTAACCAAAACCAATTGACTGACGTTTGTTACTTCAATTGACCGTTCTAAGTCGGTATCGTATCTGCAGCACAATTAAATATCTTTGTAATCTCGGGTTTTTTTTCGTATATATTTTACTATTATCATGTTTTGTGTGCATGTCCTTGGTCCTTTGTGTCATACAGCTTTGTCAGTTGTCTTCTCTTGTTGGTGTTTTATTTATTTGTTGCCAAGGAGGAACTATATTGCACTCAAATAAAGAACATGTACACTTCCTGATTTATGATTTCAGAATTTGAACCTATGAAAGTCCGAAACGTCAGACCAAAGTCCAGCGCTTGGGTCTGATATTTCGGACAAGACCTATGCAACGGACTCGCGATATAACGCAGTGAGTGAAGGATTTTGGAAATTTTGGAATGTCTGTTTCATCAGCTATTGAAGAAGAGGGCAGAGGATGATATATCACCTTACGATATATTCTTTTCTGATAGACGGAAGTGGTCGCCACCTATTGGGTGGGAAATTAAATGCAATATCACGTATACTTGAAGACTCTGGCCGCCCCTTTTGTGACGCCATCGACATCTTATAGTCGAAATCGCACCAAAAGTCATCGCAACTTAATAACGCAGTCTTATACACAGGAGCTAAGAGTGTAAAGAGGGGTGTCTTGGTAGTATAATAATAGATTATACTTTCAGGACCCCTTCCCCTTTTACGCCTAAGCCCCCTGTGATATAGACATGTATTCCGCTTGCCACGTGTGTCATAACATTCTATCATACTGAGAGCATTGTAGAAAGAGGCCAAGGGACGTCAGTACAATCGTTATGACATCCACATATTTTGTATCTTAATCTATGGAATTATCATCTGGGTTCGATTCCCGAATTGTACAGAAGAAACAGGTACATTGGCATATACATAACATTGTTATGCAACAATAATGGTATTATATTTTGATTCAATATTTGTAATATGATTATGTGAATTTATTAGTTTAAAGTTGTATACCCTACAATTCGGTATAATTTCAAAAATTAGGGCATATAAAACAAAAACTGTATTTTTCTCGTATGACTGAAGTTATTAACTTTGCGTTAATAACACTTTTTGTTGCTTCAAACCCTCAGAGATATCAAAATAAAAAGAGAATTATTCGTAAATAAAGTGGGTATTCCATAAATACAACCATAACCTGACTTCGCGCATGCGCAGTTTAATAAAAAACAAATACGATGAAGGGAGACTCCAGAAGAAAACGATTTCAGTAAATACTAACTTTAGTAGACTTGAATGCAGATTTTTAAAGTTACTCGTCAAGTTTATTCACCTCGCCCTCCATCAGTGTCCATGATGCGGCGGCTTCCGAATTAGGTCACGTGATAAGTTGGTTGTAAACATTCTGTTTACAAACATCGCGTTTTAAACAGCCATATCTCGCTTAATAAGACGAATTTGAACGCAGAATTTACAAGGGCTCTTTTTTAATATGTTAAAGGCCTATATATGTAATCAAAACAATTTAGAATAAATTTACCTATAATATGCGAACATAGGGTATACAACTTTAATAGGTAGAATTTTTATAAATGTCAAATACGAAAGTAACTGGTGTCACATGACTATGGTACTAACAACAATGTACCACAGTGGTCATTCATGGACCTCTGAAATTCGGAGGTGAGACCAGGTGCCCGGGAGGAGTGAGCGTATCCTGTTTGGTTAGACACACCCGCCGGGGAGCCTTTACAGACGAAAGAGATATAATTCAGCACTGCATATATTCATGAATGTGAACAAGCACTGTGTAGTAAGTGTCATAGCCACACAACGCCAGGAAAAAGGGGTATAATAACGCCTAAGTTCTTTCTATAGGCTAGAGTTACTAGTATCCCGAAAACGTTTTTAGTTAAATTATTCTCTTTTTATTAAAGTGCTTCTGAAGAAGCATTTGTATTTTAATTGCGTATTCTTACTCAGATAATGGAAAATGATCATAACTAATCTTAAGAATGAGGTCTATATGCGTGCTGCACTACGTTTAACACGCTGATTACCTCACAGTCTTGCTTTAATGTCCTGATGTGACATTCGTTGCAAGCAACGTAAACATCTGACCCAATAAATAGCCATTGTTATTTTGTTATATAAGGGTTTTAGATCTTCACGGCATAATATAGGTACATACTATAAGTAATCGATTTTTTCTTTACAAAAATAATCATAAAAGCTAAAAATGAAATCAATATTATTACCTACTGAAATGGCAGTGTTGCTGACAGATGCATATCCTATACCTACCAAAACAGATTATGCTGCTCTTGTTTATACAGCGTAATATGTCACCATCTGTAATCTGCGTACAACTAGGTCAACCAAAATAAACGAGGTATTAAGAAAGAATCTTCGAGTGCAACGTACAACAGCAAGACTTGGTTAATACACATATATGCTTGTATGATACGTATAAATCAATTTGGTACGTGTACTTAATTTGTCACGTTAAAAAATGCTAATAAATTTGTCAAGTTTGCCGACGACTTTACGCTGCATGCCTGGATGACATCAGAATTGTTGCATTAGTCAGTCCAGCATGAGGAAGTGTTTTTAATGAGTCGGAACCCGGTGAAGCAAGAAATTTGCAAATGATTCGAAACTGCATATGCGGCTGGTTTTTTTTTTTTTTTTTTTTTGTAATGATATCGAAAGTTATAATTTAGCTGGGAAATGATAATAAAGTAGAAATACATCTAATCCATCTGTATCATAGAAAACGGACATGCATTGGAATATTTTAGAATTTGAAAGTATTACAATTTTATTAAGATTTTCAATAGTTCAAACGCGCATCATGTGATCTCCTGTCATTCGTCCAAAATGTAGGTCACACTTTCGTAATGGGTGTGTTTACAGAATTCTCTGCGGCATCACAAAGTCTCTAGTAAATCAAATATGTGTACCTGTAATTTTGTACTAAATTCATGTCAAGTCTCCAAAATAACCCGCGGCAAAGAGAATCCCAACATAGTATTTAAAGGCATGTACCTGCATTTCCTTGACCGATTTCTCACCCGAATATCCCTTTAACTCAAAGGACATTGATCCGCCTGATAATCATTCAGTTTAGTATAATTTACGTGTTGTAATTAAGCTGTGCAGATCTATATGCATAAATAAGTATAAGTATGTACATTGTTTAAATACACATTGAGTCTGCTGCATATCATACAACCCAACATGTAGAAAAGTAAGTATCGTAGACACACATCTACAATCAAAATATCAATTTTAATTAATAAAAGTTTATGACTTTTGTACGTGATAAAGCATTCAAACTGTCATATAGAGGTTAGAAGTTAGAAACAGGTGTGATTGATGTCTGGGTTGGTAAACCCTACCTTGACGCCTTCTTGAGTATTCTTGAAACTGCTTCCAGGGTCGTTGTCTTGAGAGGAAGGAGGGGTGGGGTAGAGTAATATATCGGAGAGTGTGGTTAACAATGTTGAATCTGGCTGGACTAAAAAAGAAAACAGAAGACCTCTGTCAAAGGGTATGACACAAATCACCAAGGACATGCACAAAAAAGGTGTAGTTTACAGTATGAACAGGATTGGATCCTGCAATTTTGAAGGGGGACTGTCCAATGAGGACCAAACTTCTCGAAGGAAAGGGGATTCCACCTGAAAACATTATCATTTTAGGGGGAGATGCTTGATTTGCCCACAAAAAGGGATTTTAATCCTTGTACACTCGCGTTCGCATATATACAAGCACATCCACCACGTCATCGCGAAAGTTTGGATACAAGGTTCCATTAGGTTTGGCATCGAAACTCCGTTGAACCGTTTCAAAACATTTTCTGCGGAACAATTCTTAAACATGTTTGGTTTTACGTCAAAAGTCATTGCACCACACTTCACGTTCCGCTTCTTTTCAGAAATGAAACGCGCACTCAGAAAAAAAAACCAATTTCATGTTAGAAAAAACCATACGATAACAATAAGAGCGATTGGAACAGGTCAATGTGTCTGATACTTTAACCTATCAATGATCAATACATTGTGTTGTGACAAACTACAAGTGACAACTTTCAAACAAACAAAACTCTGACTGCATCATAGAAAGTTTTCGAATGCATAGAATTGAACAGGAGTTACTTCCGTTTACTGCCATCTTGGAGGTATATGACTGAACATTTGTAAATAAATCAACCACTATTGCGTAAGGAATTTCTCCAATCTAAGGAAGCTTCTTGAATTTGTTATGCAATTGATATGCAATAATAAATCTACTGAACAATGCCAAAAGTTTCCAGAGGAGTGGAAATATAGACAACTTTCTGTAAAAGACTCAATACAATTGGTATAAATATGTACCAACAAACTCCAGCTTCACCTCCTAATGGCAAAAAAGGGAAGCAACTCCATTTAATTTTCACTCACTCGAAAACTATCTTTTGAGTTACAAAACAAGTTTTATTTGAGCGTTTTCTTATAGACAGTCTTCAATGCATTCGACGAAATGAACTTTAACTGTAACAGTATATTTCGTTTATTGTTTAATATACATTTCTTCGGTGAATAAATATGTCCAATACATGTATCGTATATGTATCATGTGACCAGTAGGGTACGGTATGACAACTCAAGAAGGGGTTTGACATGTGAAAGCACTGTATTCGATTTAAGGTCTTGTCTCTGATAGTACTCGTATAACCTGTCATGTGTATTTCCCTTGAGAACCGTGTGATGTTGCCGACATTTCTGTATACAAGTATATATACAGTGGCGGATTTAGAGGGAAACAGGGCCCCTTTTCGCCACATACATGTATTTACTAGTAAAAATCCAGATTTGGCACAAAAAAATGGCTGAGTAGTTTGACTAAAACACATCCTTTTCCCTTTTAGGAAATTCTTGATCCGCCACTGAAATAGTACCAATTTGAAACAGTTTTTCTGTATAAGATTATTTGAGATAACCCGGCATGGATTCCGTTTCAGTTTAGTCAAAAGAAAATGCATAATTTAAACATATGTCGGGAGGATGACATCGTAGGCTTTCTTAAGGAACCAGAATAATCTGCTTAAAACCAAAGACATATATTACTTTACTAAAAGAAGTCTATGTCTCTGTTAAAACCAGGGTCTCTGTTAAAACCAGGGGGGGGGGGCTGTATTCAATCAGACAGGCATTGCAATTTAAGTTATGAGAATTGAACTGTTCTCATTAAAGATTCAAGATGTAGAACTTCTATCAAGATGCCTTTAAACGAGTATTCCAAAATTAGTTTTTCAAAATCATTGTATGCCATTCAACCCCATCTAAATTTAATGTTGACTTTCAATCTTGAAAATTTTGTTCGCTAATATTTGCATAAGAGACACAGATTACTTCAGTTCTTCACAGTCGTTGTCTCTGTTTGCATGTTTTAAGACATAATTTAAAAGTGCAAAACATCACATTTTTATCTAAATGCAAAATTTCAATGCCTGTAGTTCTAATGAAATAAAAATGTATCTATAACTGTGGGACTAACGTCTTTGGGCAAGAAATGATCACTGTTCCCGCAAAGTGACGTAGGACACAATCAGTATCTGATTTAGTCCCAGATTCTCTGACCCTCTCCCACAAACCGCCGATATCAAAAGTAGTAGAAGGGCAGAGAATCTCGGACTATAACTGATTTAGTCCGAGATTCTCTGCCCTTCTCCCACTTTTGATATCGGCGGTTTGTGGGAGAGGGTCAGAGAGACTTGTTCATCAAAAGTTGGAATTTCAGCAATACCAGCCGGTATCGGGATATACAAGCCTCTGGCGACAAATGAATGCTTGCCCAGCGAACTTGCAACCTATTATCCAATAAATGAACATTTAACTTACTCGGTCATAGCAATATCTTTTCCATAGAAGATCTATATCTTCTACTAACTGCAGCTTTATCTGAAAACAAATTTTCCATTCCGTCGTTTGTATATATTAAGACTATAATGAGAATATTGTCGTGTTTTCAGATAAAACGGCAGCTAGTAGAAGTTACAAATCTTCTTTGGAAAAGATATCGCTATCATCGAGTAAATTGAATGTTCATTTATTGGATTATAGGTTGTGAGTTCGCATGGCAAGCGTTTATTTGTCGCCAGAGTCTTGAACATCCCGATACCGGCTGGTATTGCTGAAATTCCAACTTTTGATGAACAAGGTCTCTCTGACCCTCTCCCACAAATCGCCAATATCAAAGGTGCTAGAAGGCAGAGAATCTCGGACTATATCTGATTATGACGTTGAAATTTTAAAGGGAAACGTAACTATTATCCCCCACCCGGTCCCAACGTTAGTTATTGTGAAAGGGTTTATTCATTCCCATTGCGCTCTTTCCGGAAATCTCCCGGTTTGGGTTTTTGACACACCTGCCCTTTAAATTCAATACGCATGCGTCAGTGAATGTTTACAGTTGCCATTTCCGGTAGGTTGGAATGGCCGGGAAACGGGGAAAGAAAAAGAGCAGTGCTGGGGTACGTATTCTTCAAATTCAGAGGAAAATTTTTATGCATATGCTTCGTATTTATAGTTTAGATATATTGATATGCGAATCATAGTCATTGCACAAAGGTAAATTTAGATTTCTTTGATTCCAGCGGTTGACCATGATCGTGCTAGGGCATGTTTGCTATTTTCAATTTCCCTGGGGCATTTACATTGAAAATTTGCATCTTATTCATTTCATAAAGATATTACTCTCAGCTTTTAAATGCGTTTCAGTTATAAAGAAATCATTCATTTTACGCTCTAAATTAAAAATCCAAACTTCAGTCGGTTGGAGCAACCCCTAATCGGACTATGTGGGAGACACTGAAATGAAACGCGTAACAATCTCAACTTCATCACCACCTTCTTTTTCCTTTATGAAGTATATGCATATTTGAGTATTATACTTCATTTAATAATATGCCAAATAAAGTTTACTAAATGAGTTGAACTTTTTAATTACATTTTAACGGTTTAGGAGCTTAAAGCTGCAATATTTGTATAACTATGCATGTAAACTCCAAAAGGATAAGTTTTAAAGATCTGTTTCAGTATATAAAGTATTATACAGATGTATGTCTCTCTGTCTGAAATCAGAATTCCAAATTTGTTGTTTCAATACTTGTTTACTCCTTTTTTTGTCAATGAAACTGAAACAGATTGTTACAAAATAAGAGGTTCTTCCCAACCTGCTATATGTTTATTAATCCTTTTCCCACTTTCCCTTATTAAACATTTTCCTGTCTTGTATTTGTTATATTTTCAGAGCTTTTAATTTTAGTTAAAATTTGATGAATTTAATAGCTTTAATTAACTTTTATTTATGATACCCTCATTGAAAATAAAAAAAATAAAGAAAGATTCATATATGATTTTGGAATAAAGGGGGTTGGGATGCGGAATTCTCTTTGTGCTAGATTAGATTGAGATCTTTGAGTATGTCTTCCTTTTGAGTTGTTTCAGCTTTACTGAGATTACAAAGCTTGAAGTATTTAGTTTAATATGTGGAAACTGTACATCACTACATGATTGCCTGCATGACAAATTGTCTTGTCTGAATATAAAAGTACAGGTAACATGTAGTCCCGACTATAACAAATGAAAAACTCTGGATTTTAAATCTACATATACAATACACTGATAATGCATTACAAGTAATTAAATGATTTTTCTCTTTCAGAGCACAATATCTGTTGGTTTACTTCCATCTGCTGCTTTTACTGTTGTTCCCCGAACCCCAGCTCCCTCAACACCCCCAGGAACCAACCTTGACCTTGCAAGCTCATCTAGGGTACTAAATTCTTCTCTCCTTGCCAAGATGACTGGAAATTTTGCAGATGATGATGATCCCTTCAGTGACCCAGAAAGCAGTTTGTATGACTATCAAGTCATGGAGGAAGCTGGGTAGGATTTTCAATAATAAAGTATCAATGATTCTTCATATTTAATGGAAGAAATTCATTTATAGAATAAGTGTCTTATTTTGTGTTTTTATGCAGGAATGAATTACAATGGCTGATGCATTTATTCGATATAATGCGCGTAATGCCAAAATAGCATACTAGAAACCTCCATTTCCTATTTAGAAACTGCATCAGCAAATCATTTCAGAGGGAAATTATAAATTGAAAGAAACAGCTGGTGTCCAATGACAACGTAACATTTATCCAGAATGACCTACTTTCATTGAATGTCAAGCACTTTAGCGCAAAATACCACTTTGATGACGTCATGCAAGATTGAAAATGTTGAACATTTCATTATGACGTCATAAGCATAACAATCAAAAGTCTGCCAAACGTCGCTTTCTGTGCTGCAGAGCGGATCAAATATGGGGCTTTATGACGTCACAGATCAATGTTCTTCACACTGAAATAAACAAAATAGGTCTTGAAAGCTTTATCTCAGGCAATTACAGTGGTTGTGCGTATGTATATCAATCAATTCTTCACTCTAGGTATTTAGACGTCATAACCTTACTTTTTAACACAATTCCTTAGAAAAGTTTTGGCTTGTAGAATATGTCGGTAATATTTGGTTTGTCTGTCTTGTAATCAGTCCATATACATGTATTTGGGGAATTCAGTCTAATTTTTTACACAGGTATTTGAAAAAGAAGATTAAAAATGTATATTTCTACTGGTAACAATATATTGAAATACATATTTTAGTATCAGTTGATTAGAACTTCTGCAAATTTGCTGTATTTTTAAATTACAGTTATATTTATCCAGATTTACAAAACGTGATATAGCTCCTATATCTTTCAAAAAACTAATGAACATTTCACCACTTATTTATAGATACTCTTCTGTGGAATTTGCTGCATCGTCTGGCAAGAAGAAAAACAGAATCAGCTACTCACTACGGGAACCAGCCCCTATCCCCTCTCTGGCTGCCAATGAACATGCAGTAGATGATGATGGAGGTGAGACATAAAGAGATACATATAGTAATCAGAAAACAAAACAACGCAGACTTACCCATCATGTGTTTTGCTTATAAGATGATGCCTTTTTCTTTTAAAATCTCTGAAAAAGGAATTTACTTTTTATATTTAGTTATTTGGTAATTTATCTTATATTGACTGGATACTCTTTACTTAGGCTAATAAACAATACTGACTCTATTATTTTCTTCAAAATTCATATGTTTCATTGACTTATTGATAAACTATCTATGCCATCATAGCCATATTGAAGATATTGTCCTTTCTTACATCTTATTTAATCTTAGAAAGCCTCTGTTTTAAGCATCTGCTTGTCCATTTTAGCACTTCTTTTTTCGGAATTCAAAATGCAGACTGATACTTTTCTTTCAATTATATATTAGATGTCATTAGTAATACAGGTAGCTATTTGAAATACAAGAGAAATTCATTCAGAACAGGGCTTTTCTCATTGTTTTTATTGCTGAAATTCAGCATTAATTCCCAGTCATGAACATACAAAATACTTAAGTAATCTGTTGTCAAATAGAGAATAATGGAAAGATCAAATTAACAGGAAATGTCCTGATACATGAACTAAAATCAAGTTACTGGTGGAAAAATTAAAACAGGAAAAAACATCGAGATCTCTTTATACAAGTTTTACAAATTTCTATGTTTAAAATCTATTAGAGACTCTAATATTGAGCAGAATACCATGAAATTTCCAAAAAATAAAGAAAGAAAACCTTACATGGTGATTTGTTGATGAAAATAAGAAAAAGAAGACTGCATCAATTAGCTTTAATATCTTGTTATATTGTAGATCGATTTTACCACATCTTGGAGAAACAGCCTACTCCACAAGAGATTGAAGCACTGTATGCTAAACCACAAAAGAAAACTAAGGTAAGGCCAAATATTATTAAAATTTGGTTTTTCAGGCACCACCACATCACTTAACTTGGCACTGCATACAAATTTTTTTATATACGATTTTCCAGATATTCCAGGTATGGGTTTTTCACATTTTCAGACTTAATTTTTGTTTAAAACGTTCAGTCGACATTGATATTCAAATAAATTAAAGTTGATTGGAGATGAACACGACCACTGTACAGATTGTGTCTGGAGCAGCAACAATCCTCCCTTAGGCGGTAATTAGAGTTTATAATGAAGAGTGCGACCTAAATTAACTTTAACTAAGCATTGTTAATGGCCAATTTGATCTTGGGAATTTAAATTTTCCCAGTGAGTATAAAACGTATGATTAAAAAGAAAGAGCCTCCCTGTCTCATCATAATTTGAAAAAAGTGCCTGAGAAACTACTCATTAATTTTGTTTGCTCTAAAGTGAAAATTGAAGGGTAACATAAACTTACAACCCGAAATTTCCTTGGTTTGATTGAAAAAAAAATCTTAATTCAAACAAGATTGTTTCATTATTGGTCCACATGTTGATGGTATTTAAAGTTGAGGTTATATATACTTGTCTTTGTTTTAGAGAAGAAGTGTAGGAGATGAAGCAACTTTACAACAGACAGGCCAGAGAGTCCAAGAGGCATACAGGGAGGTGCAACAAATGGCTTCCGACTCTGACGAAGTCCAAGAGGAAATGGTAAGCGAAGACTGATATGATTTTTACGGTCAAATTATTATCAGTGTGGAGTTTTAACTTTTAAGGTACATTTGTATGTATCTTAAAAACAACATGTCTTGGTATATATTGGCCTCTTAAGTGAAGAACTGAATATATAGGTAATGAACCGTAAATATATAAATATTACAATACATGTATCATTGTTTGAATTTTATCTTGAGCTGATGAAGGCCATGGGGGCTTCAGTAGTAGGGTTTGCTAATAAATTTACTTTATCCTCTCAGTTCTGTGAAATGTGGCATTCATCCCTAAACAAGGCAAATGAGAAATGAGAACTTATCGAAATCTGTCAATACTAAACAGTGGCTTTTACCATATAGACGAAAAATTTCTGGTGAAGTGTAAACAGGAAGAAACAATGATAAAAGGAATTTTACTTTTTTAACTATAAAATTTTGAATTTCTAAATGCTTATTGTATGGTATATTTAGATAACAGAAGTCAAAGTAAAGGTAGAGAAACATGAGCCTAATCTTACTGTACCAACAATGAGGCAAGCAGCTTCAAGTCCCAGACGTAAGTATAGAAACATAATATGCAGCAACTGCTTGACAGTTTTTGATCAAACTTACATGTAGCACTATCATACCTTTACAAAGTGTTTGTGTTTTTTTTTTAATCTTTTTATCAGTGTAATACATGTATATCTTTTTGTTACGAAAAAATTGGAATTCATTACCATTTGGACTAGTAACTAGCTTCGGGAATTTATGATTACAGCAAAATACACTTTAGTAAGACCTGCAGAGTTCTTGCCAGCTATGAAATTGGTGCAAAAAAAATCTGCAACAGATTTAAAAAAAATAAAATAAATCATATTTTCATCAGAATAAGGAAATGAGAAAAGGAGAAATATTCCTGTCAGCTTTCATAGTTTTTTAAACGTGCTGAAGGAAGTAAAACCAAATTTCATAAATGGTCGAAATTTCATTAGCTAGATAATTGTATCAGATAAGCATCCAATATTCTTGTATTTTACTGCTTGCTGTTATGGAGATACTGATGAAAATCTAAATTTATACTCATAACTTGATGTTTTGGAGGTTTACACTAAGGACAATTGTCATAATCATATACCTTGATTTTATTATTAGCGCCGAGTCCAGCTCTAAATTCCAGAAGGTCAGGTCATATTTCTGGTTCTAATACAGCTAGAAGTATATCGGAGATTCACACCGCCAGGTCAGAAAACCACACAGCAAGGTCTGTGGATCCATCAATACGAAATCTAGAGGGCGAGAACACCATCTTACGATCACTCAATGAATCATTGGTTGAGGAGGTCCATACATTCAAAAGAGTGACTTCAGAACTGGATAAAGGAGGTGAGTGAAGAACATTTTGCATGTTGCAGGGAGTAAAATTAGTGGTTGCCTGAGGCAGACTACTTTTGCTCACAGGCCCCTGAAAATTTCTTACCATATTGCCAGTAAAAAATTTTGGGACTAGAATTGCCATTTTGAGTCTGATAATGATGTATTCCAATGTTTTATTTTAAACCGACAACGATGTAGAAGTTCATCAAGGAGGCATAGCAGCCCCTCTGGAAAGTGATGACATTTTGGAAATTGAAAGAGAACTTGAAACGTGTTAAGCATCTGGAATTAAATGAATATGCTGTAGGTCTTATTTTGTAATGAATGTGTTAATTATATAAGAAGGGGCCAGGTAGCGCAGTCAATAGCATGCTGGCCTCTCACCAATGCGACCCTGGTTCGATTCCTGGTAAGGTACGTGAGATGGTGAGGCTGTCACCGACCTGGCTTTGTGGATTTTCTCTGGGTACTCTGATTTCCTCCCACACAAATGACACCCTTACGCCAAGATCCGTGCCAACAAGCAAGATTTATATAATTTTTCACTTGTTTCTTAATCATTGTAAAATAAATAAAGTTTAAAGTTTTGTTTAACTATACAAGAAAATAATTACCTTTGAATTAAATAAGTTTGAAAAGAGTTTCAAACTTGTACACCTACTTTATAAGCCACCAAACTTTTCTCCCAAATCTAAAAATTTATATCAACACCAATAATTTTAGTCCTGGATGTTGGGAAGAATGTGAAAATAAGATACACATGCCATATATGCTATTTCTTTAAAATTTGAACTGCATCTTCTTTGTGTTTGTGCAATACAGGCCATAGTTTTTGTGGTGTCTGCTAAGAAACATAACATAGGGGAATTTTTTTCAACATGTATCCTTCTGTCTGTCTGGTAGCAGTAATGCTTCTGAAAAATGGTTAGCAAGTGACACATATGATTACCAACTCCATTGTTATCCTACTTTCCCATTGCCATCAAATTTTACATGTATGATGTCCTTGATGAGAAAAGAATTAAATTGAGTTCAAGGGTCATGGTCTTGTAGTGAAGATATGCCCCCAAGGGTCTAGCACCATAAACTGAGAAAATACTTAAGTCATAATTTCAAATTCTTCTGTTCAACAATGTATTAATAACTGGGATTTTGATTTTATTGAGTCTTATTCTATCGATAAATGGAATAAAACCATTTTGTTTGACAATTTATGTGAACATTTGATAATGGAATAATTTAAAGAAATAATTGACTTAGGTATTTTCTCAGTTTATGGCGCCAAACCTGATCCTGTGCATTCAAAATTAATATGTTACATTGATTTAATGAATAATTACATCACTAGTAATCTGTTACCGCTATGGCATATACTAAGCATGTACTTCATAAAGATATCATGTTTAACAGATAGAGATACAGCTGCAAATTTATTGCTCAAGAAACAACTGCATGACATGAAAGATGAAAATGAGACACTGAAGAAAGCTGTACATCGGCTCAGTGTGGAACTTAGTGATTATCAGACAAAGTACCGCAAACCTACTGGAGAGGAAAGGGCAAGTATTGGCTGTACTGTAAACTTGAGAGGGAACTTTGTTTCAGTATTTGTAGAATATTTATAGAGATCACTTGTTTCTTAATTAATTGTATGATAAACAAAATCCTGATTTGTTAATTAAAGTGATATTGAATGACAAATGTTCAGAATTTTAATTACTACATAATCCATAGAGCCCAGTTTTCATAAAAAAAACCCCCAAAAACCAAAATATTCAGGGGATTTTCAATAGCACTTTTATGTCATTTGTCTAATGTTTATCTGACCTTAAGTCCTGTTATCACAATTAAAACCTGCCAGGTTCATTTCTTAAGCATTTATTTTATTGAACAAATTATTATTGAACACATATTTTTACTTAAGTTTGTCCTAGAGATTTTATCTATTAATTTCTTTCTCACATTCAGAGTTCAAGTTTATTGGGAGTACCTGGAGATGGTCCAGTCCCTTCTTGGCTGGTGAGTATTGCATGGCAGAATGTATACTTGGCATTATTCTATAGCCCCGCTGTTCTAAAGATGTGGTATATAAAATTTGTCTTGTTTTCTTCTAAGCTTGCAAGTACATGTACTAAGATAAAGAAATAATTTTTTATAATTCATTTTCAA
The DNA here is from genome assembly GCA_035048485.1 of Pteria penguin. Classification (NCBI taxonomy): domain Eukaryota; kingdom Metazoa; phylum Mollusca; class Bivalvia; order Pterioida; family Pteriidae; genus Pteria; species Pteria penguin. The sequence goes on along the minus strand of CM068582.1, from coordinate 25,189,910 downwards.
ATCTATCTTCTAAGCGGATGATTTTCTAAAGCTTTTCTACTGAATTTTCGTCAAAAAGCACTTGAAGTAATACTGACGATGCTGTGCATCACTATCATTTTTGTAGGGTGGTCCTTTTAAGGTCACAATTAGCTGTACTTAGTCCTATTGTTTTATTTCAAATAAATAAATATACATTTTAAGGTATGGAACATATACAAGTATTGACTCTTTACCTTCTAGATAAATACAAAGTATTTAGCCCCATTATTCTTAGCATATGATGATCGACTGGATGAGAAAGAGAAGCTTGTTGGGAGATACCAGGTAAAAATTTAAAAATAAAAAAAAAGTATATAAAAGTCTGACTTAAATATTAATCAGAGCATGTTCAAGTTTCCTTAATGCATGCAAAGAGTCTGTAGCAGAGGGGAAAAAATTGCATCTGACATCGTAACAGTTTACATCATATGTAGTTTCTGAATGTTCTATTAAATGCATTTAAGATTCTTGTACATGTATATCTGGCATTCTTAAAGAGAAGTTTCTCTTTTATACAGTTGGAATTGGAACAGCTGAGAATACAGGGAGAACACATTGTAACAGAAAATCAGCAACTTCAGGAAAAACTAGAGAAACTGCAAACAGAGGGCCCTGTAGATCTACATGAATGGTAGTACAAATATCCATATCTTTGTACTTGTAGAAATCAGGAATTTTCTTGAATATAAAGAATTATATGAGGGTTATTGCATGATGTACGAAATGGTTGAATTTAATTAACTTTTATTTATTAAGGAAGATCTTGGTATATCTATGATCTGTTTTTCTTCAGTTCCCCATTCAAAATTCTTATTTGCTGAAATTAATTTATAATGTCCTAATAAAGTGTGATTTGTTAGGCATTTAATAAAAATTCAAGGAGGGAACACAACTCTAAGCTGAATATTCAGTAAGATTGAGCTGGTGTTTTTATTTGCTGTTGTGGGTTTTCCAATGTCGTATTGTTGAAATTTATATTTCATTACAAATCTCCCTTTGATTTTTAGGGAAAATTTAAAAGAGAATGCTCGCTTGGTGCTAGAAGAAAATCAGAATTTACTGGAGCAGATAGAGATAAAAGATCAAAAGGCACATGATATGTCCGAAGCCCATGTGCAAGAAGGTAGGAACATGTAGTATTATGAAGAAAAAGAGAAAATAAGTCAATGTTGAGTAAAATTCAGCAGTTATAAGGCATCCATCAGTAAACTGCAATTTTGTTGTGTTTTGGTTCTCATTTTGCCTGTTGTAATATTGAGAATTTTGCCTGTTGTAATATTGAAATCAATAGAAAATATCTATGATCGAATTTAAAATCATGATTTCAAAATGTATAAATAGTTTAGGTATCAAGCGTTCATATCATTCATTCTCATGTCATCTCTTCATATAGAGGTCAGTTATAGGCATAGCATCTCAACAACTTGAACTTTGTCTTAAGTAAAGTGAAAACAGCTTCTTTGGCATGAATTTTGACTCAATACCTTGGAAAAGTTCTCAATTTTACTACACATACCAATAAAGCATTATTTTAGCATGCTAAACACATGGAAGGTCATGATTTTAATCCATGTGTTGATGCCTTGTTCTTGGTATGAATTCTGTTCTACATTGTATTGTTAATTAAAATATGTTATCTTGTTAATTAAATGTTTTAGTGTTTTTACCTTTGGTGTTTTCTTCATCAGTGTCAAAAGTCTCAAAACAGTTGGTGCTTATCAGGACAGAGAGGTCTGAGATTGAGACGGAAGTTGACACATGGCGCATGAAGTATAAAGACATGAAAAATAAATACGAGACACTGAGCATGGAAGTGGGAGATAAGAAGTTAATAGAAGATTACATCAATATGAATTCAGAGCTTAAAAAGTAAGTTATTTCTCCTTTGTCACACAGCAATGATGCATCATGTGTTTATACATGTAGTATTAGTTTTGCTCAGTCGCAAATCATGATTTTTGTCTACCAACGCACAAAGCTGAATTATGTAAAGGAAGTTTTCGATGCAGCTGGATTACAGAAAAAAGGTTTACCTATGAATGTGGGAAATTCTTAATCTACAGATGATCTCAAAGATTTTTAAATGTGTTTTTCCCAAAAGTTAATTTTATGCTCTTTTAATACACTCTTAAATACATGAATGTATCCGATATTGTTCAAACTTCACTTCTGTTTTTTGATGATAATATCAGCATAACACTTTGTTTACCTGTATAACTGCACATATTTGTGCATTATGATTTAGTACTGTCTGTACATGTATTAATTGATTGATTACTGTTTTATATCACTCCATGATTATTTCACTTTTTTTGGTAATGGTATATGCCTGATGCATTGCATAGAAATTTTTGTCGTTGATATGGACCAACCTGAAGTAGCAAGGGATCTTTTAGGTGCCCCCCTACCGTGAAATAAGACATCGGTTTCTATTATATTTCAGTCTATATTTCTATTATAGAAGAGATAAGACATGGATGTATTCTGATGGGAGTCAAATCCAGAACCCCTTAGTCACGGGTTGAACACCTCATTCACTGTGCCACACAGGCTTTCATATTATCTGTATGCTAAATTTTCATACTGATGCTTATCAGGGAAGGCCTTTGGAAGACAGTTTCAGCTAATCAAGTCACCTTCTTGATTATTTTTATAATTATGCTTTATTGTGCACAGTTTCACACAGTGTCTCTTTACATTCCTTATTGTATAATGATAAGACTTCACTTTGTTTTTGTATTAAGATTCTTTATTGTTGAGTTCATTGAATGTTGGTTTTTTTTTTTCAGGGAGAAAGCAACACTAGAAGATGCTCACAGACATGAAATAGAAAATTTGAAGACAAAATTACAGGTAAAGGAAGAAATGGCCCTTGTATGGTCATGTCCTTGTGCCATACTTTCAATATTAAATTTATGTTGAGGTGCTAGGTTTTTGTTGTACAAAGAAATTGGAGAAGGTTTAGAAGAATAGTAACTTTTGGATATACAGTGGCATACTTTTCAAATATTAGCAAAAAATGTGTATAAAGGAGTTCTAACAAAACAATAGGGCCATTGAATCTATTTGGACATTTCTATTGTACTTTATTCCTTTTAAGGCAGCACAGATGGAGATGAAAAACAATAAAGTGAACATGATAGAAGTAACAACTGAAAACAAGCGATGTCAGGCAGAGATCAGGGCAATGAGGAAAGCTATCAGGTAATTCTCTCCCCTTTAATCATTAACAAAGTCATAATTACCAGTAAATATTGGCAAAACTAAAATAAATTTCTCATTACATTTTCTTTGTTTTGCCCCGTTATTACTGGACTTCATCGTGAGTCATTTTAGGGAAGATTCTGATGTTATATTGATGACCATAGTTAAGGTCAAGTTTACTGCAAACCTAGAGGTAAAGAAAATAGAGTGATTTCAAAATAATAAACAAATGGCTCTTGTTTACTTCAATTTGAATAACTTGAACATCTTGATAAGTACCGTAATTTCTGGACTATAGGTCGATGCGGACTAAAATTGGGTATTTTCATAAGTTCGTCCGTAAATATGGCGAAGTGTGGGATAGGTCGAAGAAGTAACACTATGAGGAACCAGTTTTGCTGGTATAGATAGATCGATAATCTCAATTTGAACACTGGTAAGTTTTGAATGCCAATGTAAACGATGCGGTTTTGTTATCTTTTAGTATTTTGTGAATACGATACATTCCGTTCCGATACATAGCAGTCAAAGTAATTTTAAATATGTGTACATGACATTTACCTAGACATCACATCCCGTTTGTTTGTTTAATAATCAACACGGCGTGTGCCTTGCACCGAGAACTAGGTCTCTTGGGGATTAGTGTGTGGTGAAGCGTGGAACAGGTATGATAACAGATTGATAATTTGATTACACGGCTGCACGGTGATATACACTTTAGAGAAAGGACTCTAAGTTTAAATACGACGGATAATTTAAACTCAGCGCAAGAGCGATACTGCTTTAGTCAAGATATAAAATATTATACCAGAATCAGATATATATACAGATACTAGAACTAGAACAATACTAGTAGCATACATTTCAATTTAAAAGTTTTTTACGTGTAAGACGAGTTCCCATAATGATGAAATTAGCAATCAACACACATGATGACGTATGTAATTTAATGTGCCGCGGGTACATAAAACACAATTAAATAAATCATCGATTGGGAGACATCTAAATTTTGCAACTTATCTTTTGAATTCGTGTTTCTGGTGTCAGTGGTACCTAGCAGTTAAAAGGCCATTGATGTCAAACATTGACAAAATAACCATCTATAACTCTTAGCCAAGCCTCAGATAGGTCGAAGCGTTGTATAGGTCGAGTGCTCTCCCGACCGAAAAAAAAATATCGACCTATAGTCTAGAAATTACAGTAAAACAGTTTGTGTTTCACATATAGTAAAGTTTAACATTCAGTGTTTGCACAAGCTTCAGAATTCTGTGTTCAGATAAAATTCAGCTTACCAGAGTGAATTGTATATACATGTGTGATTGCCATACAAAAGAGTTTTCAGTGACCAATTTTGATTACCTTACTATACACTTAATATATTTTAATAGAAGAGGAGTTATTATTAATGAGAAAAAGAGGTCTCATGATACAAGAACTTGTAAACATGTTTATTATAGGAAAGCGCAGAGCAAGATGATTTACCTTCAGCGAGCCATCGAGCAATCAGAAAACAAGGAGGTTTCTGTTCAAGAGCATATGGCTTCTCTTATCAAAGTTGTTAGTATTACCAGAATTTTTTTTGTTTGGTTGTTGGACAATGGAAGTACTTTCTTTTATCATGAAGATCATTTTTATTTTGATATGTTACTTTAATTCATTTATATTAAGTTGTTCGTTCAGTAACAATTTTACCTTATTAATTAAGGAATGACTGCCTTTTTTTCTAGGTTCTTGAATGATTTGTTTGTTTCTCACCCAAGTTCATTCCCTATGAACCTGGAAAAAAAAGACAGTCATTCCTTATATTTACAATGCATTTTAAAAGGGTTTTTTTTTTTAAAACAAAATATCAAATTCCCCATGATCAAACTGGCAAGGACGGAATTTTTCCTGAAGTGGAAAAGTACTTTCGCCACGCAATATAGTGCGTGTCTGGAATGCTAAAAATACTTTTCTTGCACCATAAACTGAATTGTACGATGTCGTAAACAAAGGAATCACACTCATTCATTCAAGTATAAAACAATTATAGAACATTGGCCTGGAACTTGAGTAAGCCCCGCCTCTTTTTATATTACTACACATGTGATTTGCCATACGCCGGGTACTACTTCCATGACCCAAATTCATGGGCTGATGAACTGAGTCTGTTTAGCATGGTTCATCAAAGGAATTAGACTAGCATTGTAAATATTTTGGAATGTATTTTAAATTATCTTATTTTCTGGTCATTCTGATAATTCTTTATACAAAAACATTGTTAGTCATTTTCTAACAAAATTGTTTACTATTTTACAGGCAGAAAAGACTGCATATGAAAGGGATACATATGCAAAAGTAGTAAGTAATCATTCCTATTTTAAAGTTGCTTATACATATATTTATGCTAATTGTATTCTAGTAGTCTTAACAGTAATGCATATCACAATGTGTTTTATGTTAAAAGGAAGAGATTTCTGTTTTCTTTCATGTACACTTGTAAATGTAAACCACATCTGTCTTAAGATATTTTTATTTTGTAATTAATTCGGTTCTGATATCAGAGATATCTCTACAAACTTTGTATGTTCACAGAATTCATTTATAAAATGATTTATCATTTTCCCTCTGCTGCAATTAAATGTAGCTCATAGCAACTTTGTGGGGACATTTTTTATTTCATTATAATTTCAAAATGTTCATCTGAATTATTTTCTTTCAGGCAAAGGAACAGGAGACAGAAACCAAAAAGGCCCTAAACAGAGTACGAGCTGATAACTTATCGAAGGGGAAGTTAGAGGAGAAGCTCAAGGTCAGATAACTCTCTATCAAATTTTCCTTCATTTAAGCATTGTTCATGTTTTATAGTGCATTTTGATTCAAAACAGCATATTTCTTATATAAGATCTGAAACTGACAAAATTGATATTTTTCAATAAAAAAAATTATTTTTATGATAAATCATTTTATATGGTATGGAATTTATTATTAGATGACAAATATTTTTGAATTTGTGAAATTATAGTACATGTATTACAATACTTGGTAAATCTTTCATTTTCTGAAATTAGAAACTTGACATAGACACCCTTAACCAAGTTATAATTGAACATACTTTATTTTTTTAGTTGTACAAGATGAAAGCAGCAGCTAAGATGAACACAGTTGCTGTTAGGTAATTCCTATTGTCAATTTCAATAATAACCTATCTATGATTTATTGTAATGCAGTTTTCACTCTCGTCGTCTCGATGAAATTTGTCATCATGATGTGTGAATGAGTGATAATCCCCTACTCTTTAAATCAACTCAGTTTATAGAGCTTACAGGTTTTATCTCTTGAATTTGTATCCATTTCACATTCTTTTGACTATGGTAAAGTTTATGGTATTTACTTCTCTCCTTTACAAGTCTTATTTAAGGTGAAAATAAATTCATCATCATTGATAAGCCACCTTGGACTAAAATATTCAGATTGAAGATTGAAATATTTCATATGTATGTAATGATACTTACAAAAGTTTGGTCTCACGGAGTGAAAATAAAGTCTCATAATGTAAAAGTGATTTATAGTGTCAAGAAGTTATTCTGTTCCAAAATAGTTTGGGAGTAATGGACGATTTCCAAGTTATATCCAAACTACGGATATTGCATACTTTGGCGCTATTTTATTTATGACGTTATAATCTTATCTTTGGATACATGACATCAGTGCTTCTACCAAGTATGAGGTCACAATCAGTTGTCCGTAGTCTGACGTGTTAAATCTAGGTTTTTAATGGTCTTTTCCAGTTACTTAAAAATAGCCTATTGAGTTTTAAGCAATAACTGTAATTTTTATTACGATTAATTATAAGTGCAAAGGTATTAAACTAACTATCCTTTATTGTAAATGACAGTTGAAAAAATGTTTTCCAGGTTAAAAGAACAAGATCAAGCATTTTCTAGTCAGAAGCAGGAATATGAATGGGAAATCAAACATTTACGGCACTTACTGAAGGAGAAAGAACATGTACTGAACAGTATAGCTAAAGATAAAAAGTAATACAAATTTTAGTCCAGCTTTCCTCGAACACAAAATACATGTTGATAATTATACTTGCATCAGTGTTTAAAATGACTGTATATTACAAATTTACATATGTTGAAGTTTGAGAATCATTTGAAATCTGTGTTAATGTAAAGTAAGGTATGTATGTCACAGATTTAAAATCAGGTCAGCTGACAGATATGGTATGTAAAATGGGTAATGATGTATAAAAGCAAGTCAAGCATAATGTAATATAAGATAATGAAGGACTTCCTCTTTATATGCTATCTGTTTCGTATATAACCCAGACATATATTTCTATACCTCTCGTCATTCCTGAGACAGTCCACATTTACAAGACTTGTTTATTCAACAGCTTATGTCTATCCATAATGCTCATGTTAACAGCAGTGAAAATGAAATTATAAAACTTTTTACACGACATTAGGTCTGGTAAAATAGGACAGTTCACCAGACCGAAGCAATTTTTTCCAGACTGAGAACAAAATGTATATTTTTAGGTAGATGATCACAAAAGTTATATAACAACTGCTCACTTTAATTTTCATTGGGATATTGAGAATCTCCGGCAAGTAAAATCACATCTCTCCAGTCGTCTTCTCCTTCAACGAAATTATTACATGTAAAATAATCGTCATTGCCAACGTCTTTTCCCCATACACCGGTAAATGAAAGGGCGTTCTTTGAAACGGATTAAAATCAAAACTGGATGCAGAAATGAAAAAATGAAAATCTGTATCGATTCCGGAAAACACTGGACATTTGGCCCGGTAATTTAAGATCATTTTCCCGACCGACGGTAATATTATCAGACTTGTGTGTTGGTCTGACGATATTTCATTGTCACTGTTACAAAATGGTTTTCATCTTCCTAAACATAGTTATATTTCAGTCATGGCAAGTCTATGGAATCGATATGATTTTTCCAAAATAATTGCATAAAAGCATGCAAATTTTAGAGAAATTATGGTAAAAATTCACTAACAGTTACAGGGATATATGTGTTAAATGCAGGAATAAAGTGTTTTTCAAGTAATGTACATATTTTTTGTACCATCTTCAGAGATATAGAGGAAGATTTGGAGATAGTTTGGAATGCTGCAACATCTGAAAATGACCGAATGAAAAACGTGCTACACAAAACAATGAAAAAGCTACGGCAGCATGAACATTTATCGGAAGCAATGGATGCGCTAGAACCTATGCCAAAGACTTACGTATCGTCAGATGATCAGGAGGAATGAGAACTGCAATAATTATTAATAACCTTCAGTATCTGTTCAATGATAACTAGAAAATGTTTTAGATGTTTCTGTTCAGATTTCATTAGTACTCTGCAACTATGCCAAAATTATCCTCGATGTATATAAGACAAAACGAAATTTAGGGAAGGAAGATTGGAAAACAGTGTATATTTTTCATTTTTTCTCGGCATAGATGTGGAGATTTAAAAAAGGGAGGCAAAGTAGATTAAAGTATTGTAAATTATTTTTCTTTTATATGGTAAAACTGAAGGCCACTTGTCATTATTTTATTCTTTTATCAATCTGGTATGTTTAATTGGACAATTGGCCTTTTCTCCATACTTGTGAAATTTGCTATCGTAAGTCTCTTCTTTTTCGGTAGTTTGGTGATTTTTAAGGAATTTGAATTTTGATTGCTTCACAATGTTTTGTCTTGATTTCTTGAAAACTGAAGTGAAGTGAATTTCAAGTAACTTTATACATTATGGTTTGTGATGCAAATATTTTGAGTGGAAGAAGTTGATTTCTGCATTCTCAATTTTGTCTACAAATACCAGAAAATTTTGGGATTTTCTATTGAACAATAAGTTGCTTGACCTTCGACTTCATTTCATAATCTACAAATTAATTCAAAACTGAATTTGAAGTTTAAAAATTACTCAGGAGTGGAAGTAAAGCAGGATATAAATAAAATGTAAACTTTCTCTTGACTTTGCTGTGATACATGTGTGAATTCAACTTTTAGAAAACTTAATTCTTCCAGTGAAGAATAAAATACAAAAATTTTTGCCATCCAATCAGTCATATCATTTAAGGGTTTCTCATACTACCAGTTTGATTCCTCACAAATGACCTGTAATTTGTCTCTTTAGTTTTGAATATTTCGTATCTAAGGAAGAGATCAGAATTTCATCAGGTACATGAGGAATGTGAGAAATAAATTTCTTCATTTTTAAATCAAATTTAAATTCTTGAAAAGAAATTCTTTTATTGAACTTTTAATAATAATTTTCCATAGTATAATATATGTATAATTAAATTTACTACAGTACTCGGTACAGTTAACCCAATCTTTGTCGAATTTATTGTACTGGAGTTTCGTTAAATGTTCAAATCAAACTCATTATAAATCAAAGTTTAAACTCATTATCTCAAAGTTGTCAAGATTCCTTTTATCTTAATGTTAAGTTCAGGTCCCGAAATTTTACCCTAATGTTTTTTTTTTTTTTATTTTACTTTGAGTAAGTTGAAATTAATTTTGTTGAAATTCCGCTTTAGTTATTTTGTAACCTCAGAACACTTGTTTTTTTTGTATTTTGTATTCACTATCTTCTAGTGTCATTGTTGGAACAAAATCATTGTTGATATTTGAAATGGTTAAGATTTTCAGATGCAGGCATTTTTAAGATTTTAACAAGTGTACATAAGAAAGATTGATAATGATCATAGAAATAGGTTTCGGGCAAGTTGTTTGAAACTTAAGCTAACCAATGGTTATATAAATTTGGTCTAACTATATCTTTGAAATGAGAAGTATTTTAAGTCATAGTCTATGTACTTATTTGTAGCATATGAAACAAGCTTTGAAAAGTAATTAAGATTTTTATACAGAAGTCTTATGAATTAAATTGTTTATCAAACTTTAATCACTAGTAAGGTTAACTAGTGATTAAAATATTGAACAACTGGCCCCTGATGTTTATCTTGAATTTAGGTTAAGTCAAAGAATTTTTGGTATTTGACCTTGTCCCTTGAAGTTTGATTATTATTATTGAAAATCAATCTTCTGTTATTTTAGTCAAAACACTAAACTCTACCTCCCGATGTTGTCTGGTTAAAGTATTGTCATTTAAACCATTAGAGAACACCTGAATTCATTCATTTATTGTAATTATGTGTGCAAAATCATTTTGGCGTTCGGTGCTGATTATTGTGAATTAGGCAGCGTGGGTTGTCACAGTCCTCCACCATGTGTCGAGGGTTGTATCATGATGTATATGTACTGTGTTGAGAGTGCTCCAGGGGGTTGACACTTTTGTGGATATCCTTGGGTAATTCTCACAATTGTTTAAAATTTCAGTTTCACAGTTGACCCAGTTACATTAAAAACTGTTAAATCAGATAAAATTACAGTACCCGATACCTCAGACATCAGTAATTGTTATGACAGCTGCTTGGGAATATTGTGTGTTATTAAACTCACAATGTTCTTGTGTTGATCCAGCAATATCAGGGAGAAAATGAATGGGTACAACCCTTCGTAATTTTTCTATGCAAGTCAAATGTCAAGACTGCAGAAGATATAATAGAATGGATTTAAATGTTAATTTTTGAAGAGGAAAAAAATGAAGAAACAGGCTATGTCTTGATCAGTGTTCAATCAAACATTGAAATTGTGTTTTTTCGTTAAACAGAGTTACTTCCTATTTGGGTCGGTATCTGATGTAAAACAATTATGATGTCATCAAATTCCTATGAAAACGTCATTTGTTGACTATCATTTCTCTGAGTTTTACATCAGTATCCATAGAATTTGATGACGTCATAATTGTTTTACATCAGATACCGTCCCAAGTGCGAAATAACTCTGTATAAAGAAAAGACCGAATAGACACCTTCAAATTCAATTAGTATTTCTATGATACCAGTGATGCATGGTGACACTTTGGGGATTATTTCGTTCCTCGTTTTTTCGTCCATGTGACCCACCTCTGTTTTACATGTGGTCCATTGTACTCCTTTGTCTCATCGTGTAATACGAGTCTTTCATATGTACAATTTTGTATACCATTAGGGGATGATAGATAATAGCATATTAATATTGATATATCAGGGGAAAAAAAGAACATTCCTCTATTGGTCGAGGACCATTTCCGGCTTAGACCAATACTTGGCAAATGTGCTATTTCAGCTTTTGAAACATTTAGTTACGTTACATTTTGAATACTTTGAATAATGTGGTAGTTAGTAATTGGTCTTAACCGGGAACTGGTCCTTGACCGGGATGGTTGAGAAATTGCAAGTGCTTGCAGGCATTGTTAAACTCTCAAGTCTGTGTGTTGATATTGTATTATATGTTGTCGTGTTTGAAATATGTATATTATATTTGTATGTAAATATGTAGTCTTGTAATGTCCCCTAGGACATAGGTCAAATGTGTTCTCGTCTTTGTGTAAAATGCAAACTGTGGAGAAGTGGGAAAGAGAAAAAGTATTGTAAGTACAAGTTATACATAAAAGGAATGAACGTTTATAATTAAGCAATAAAGTCTTCCTATATAAAAAAAAAGAAGCCGAAAAAATTGAATGTATGTTTCAAGTTGCTGTTATAGTATGAAATACAGGTAATCATATGAGTAAAACAGTTTATCTTTAGATCACCCCTAAGAAGAATGTCTACACAACAGAGTTATAGTGATAGCTTTCTTCCTAAGGGAGGGTCTCAAAGTAAGAATATGTAAATATAGGTACTCATGTGCATAAAACAATTTATCTTAAGATCACTCCTAAGAAGAATGTCTACACCACAGAGTTATAGTGATAGCATTCTTCCTAAGGGAGGGTCTCAAAGTAAGAATATGTAAATATAGGTACTCATGTGCATAAAACAATTTATCTTGAGATCACCCCTAAGAAGAATGTCTAAACCACAAAGTTATAGTAATAGCATTCTTCCTAAAGGGGGGGTTTCAAAGTAAGAATACCTACATAAGAGCACCTATGGTACGAAATATGAAGTTTTAGTATTAATTTACCTTTAACCAGTATGTAATGTATACATATATCTATTCCACCCCTGCTTTATGATCATATAGGATTTCACTTTTATATCAGCAAAGCATTTATATTTCTATCATTGACTCAACTTTTCACTGCATGATATCCGTCCAAAGAGCCAAGTAGTCATTTTAGTGTTTTATATTATTATTCCGAAATTATTTTGATGTTTTATTATTATAATGTGTAGTAATTCTGATGTTATCATTTATCATAATTATTGTTTATTATTTTACCCATGGAATTTTTGACGCAATAATCTCAGTCTGGTTAAAACCATATCTGACTTACTTCATCTTGTAATACATTATGGATTTTACAGTTCTCTTAACTGTTTGACTTGTCAAATTAAAAACTTTTATGATTTTGGTATTGTATTGTACAATGGTGAAGATTTTAAAAGTAGTCCCATAGCAATAAAGTTGCATATCCATATTCTGGGACTCCCAAAACAAACAACTTGTTTATTAATAGAGATTCTTGCTTGTAAAGTACTGATTAGTCAGTATATAGAAACCATACTTAGAACAACCTGACACCCCTGGTGTGTCATAACTTTGAACCATCCACTTTCTGTTTATATGCAACTTTATCATTCTGGTACTATACTTAGGGAATGGGTATATAAATTGTAAAGCTTTACACACACACACACACACACACACACACACACACACATATATATATATTTCTGTTTTTAAAAGCACACGACAAATTAGCCTATCAGTAAGTGCCATCATTGGCAAAAGAAGTTGGATATTGTTTTAACCAGAATTTAATGATCTGTGATCCTAAAATAATACAATAATGTTTATTTTTTATCATTCCATTATCTGTTTAATTGTTACTTGTATCTAAATATTTATCGTTGTTGATTTTGTCTTCTTTTTTTCATCTCATATCACATTTTCTGTGTATCATCCCAAATGTTCAGTCAGTATTTTAATATATATATAAATTTCAATAAACACATAACACTGTTATACATGTATATCAATACTCTTATGTTGTAACCAACCTTCATTGGATCCAGTTGCTTATAGTGACACTTATATTGTTGAACATAGTTTTGTTGTGGAGGACATTAGAGTACCATGGAAAAAAATGACACATTAAGGACCCCTCTGATTTTCTAACATTAATCATGGCAGTCATCTTATCTTTATTCCTCTTGAAATTCAGTTGGATGAGAGGATGGTCCTAAATTGGATTCCACCGAAATTCAAAATGGCCATCATGGCAGCTTTCTTGAATTTCTATTGATTGCTACTCCTCCTGAACGTAAAGTTCCATTTTGTATCGAGATAGATGCAGCCATAAATCGTCCCTACTAACCTGCTGTTGCCATACCATGATACGACTAAAATAGGTGAAATGAAATTGAATGAAACTCTAGTCAACCAGTAGCCACAAATATTTGATTATGAAATAGCTGGGTTTACTGGTGACAACTTGACATGTGTGGATTTTGTTACATCATGACCTGGAAACAGGAACATATTTTCTTAAGAATGATTGTAAAACATACAGGTCAACAACAAATTATTTGCATCACTAATTTATTGGACTAGGGATGAAATGTTTGCTCACCTCATAGCAGGTCTTGATTGTCACTAAGGGTTAACAGTTGTAATAACCCACTCTTTGTCTTTATTACTGAATAAAACAAAACTATTGTATTAAATTGTCCCAAGATTATATAACTTATATGGTGACTGATGCATTATGCCGAAAAGTTCATCCTGAAAAGGACCCTTCTATGTTCCTAGATTGCTGTTTCAAGTGACTCCATGATTATTTTGCATATATGATGTTATCTACACGATGCTTTACATAGAAATCAAAACCTTTGCAAAGGACCCACCTAAAGCAGTGAGGGATCATTTATATGCCATCCCTACTGTGTCATGGGACTTTGCATTTTACTGTCTCGTCAGAACACAAAAGGGAGTCCAACATGGGACCTCTTGGTCACGAGTTGAGCATCTTATCTGAAAGACAGCTCAGGCTTGAACCTTGGGGCTGTTGGTGCTGAGCCAAACACCATAGACATAGTGCATGGGCTTGCTTGAAAGCAAATGTGGAGAAATGTTTTTGTAAACAGAGGACTACAGTTCATTATCAACTGCAATTACTTTGCTCCAATTGTTCTTAATTGAAAATACAACACAGCCATTGTTAAAATAATTCATAAGATTTTATTTTCTGATCAGTTCATGATTATAAAACTGTACAAAATGAGCTGAATAGAATAATGTACACATATGATATAAAAATAATTTCTATATACAAAGGTTTCATGGTGAGATAGGATACATTCCCTGGAATCCTTAAAAGGTGAAATATTTTGCTCTTAAAGTACAACAAACATCTGTGGAATGGCTTTGTGTCAGTGCTTGGTCAAACTGGTACAAAATTATGTACTTCATCCCTGGACATTGTAATATAAAGAAATGAAAGTAATTGAAAATGGGTTTTCAATTAAAGGAAAAGAGCAAAACTTTCTTGTGCATCACAGGCCATTTTATGCAGTACGAAACACGCAAGATAAGTGAATTTAACTGATGTGCTGAATAAAACTAATGAATAATCATACATGATTCCATTTTTAATGGAATGTAAATTAAAATGGCACTATCGGTACATGCTATAAAGAAATGCAATATACATATTAAAAAACAAGGACGCTACATGAAAATGAGGACGACCCTACATAGTGATTTTGTAAAAACTCTATACAATATAACCATGCGAGTAGAATGTATCTTTAGTATGTTACATGAATGTACATGTTTTATTATATACAAACATGAAATAAAAAATATATATTGACAGTATGAAAATTTATAAAGTATGAAATCAAGGCCAATAATTATGTAACTTATACCGTATACACATATGCACACTTTCACAGAAATCGACTTTTACATAAAATTTTGCATTACAAGACATGAAAATTAATTAACAGACTTAACTAGCAGAACAGCACATTAATATCTTATGCAGTCTTTGATATGTTAAACTGATACTATATGGTGATGAATGCATTTTAACTATAAGCATCTTTTTAAGAAATTCTTTTGCTATAATTCTGATATGTACTTTTTCTGAGATGCGTATATACATGGATATAATTTATGAATATTCTCTGGAATGTATGTATGCATATTATGTTTTCTTTGGAAAGAAAAAATTATGAATGAAACAAAAAAAAAAGAATAATTTGCTGTAAATCATAGCAATGATATGGATTTCCAACCGACAACTAAATAAAAATAAATGTGAATGCGAAACAGTTTGACATACATTTCAGATTTCAGAAGTGAATCATACTGAGCAAACTCCTTTTTTCCTTTCCCTATATATGTATTTTGATTTAAGCAGTTTCTATTTTATGAAAGTCACCAAGGAAATGAAAGTTAAAAGAGCTCTGCAACCTTTTTTTGATTCAAAATGATACTGAAGTTAACAATTTACTCTTCCTCTGACATAAACCAATAATACTATTAAGTGGAAACTTTTCCATGATTAAATTCAGGTGCAGTTTTTCCCCGGTTTGTATGTTTTATTAAAAACAAACTGTAAAAATTTACATAAATTTAAAAATTTCTAGTAACAGTTATATTTTAAATGTGCACCTGCATGGAAGACTCTGAATAAATTCTATACATTTTATCTGCATACAAACATATATTTGAAATACAGACTAATCTGATCACTCTATCACATGACCAAGTCATGCTAGAATAAAGGGACTAAGCATGAATCAGTTTCAACATTGGACACTGAATTTCCTCTTTGCTATTTCATCACATAGGAAAGAAGGATTGAACTGCATGAAAACAAATAAAAAAAATATCAGAAAAATACAAGACATAAATGAATAGTAATACTATTTTGCTTTAACAGAGAGGACTTGTTTCTGAATTTAAAAGAAGAGTAAATTCACTAGGCACTTGTATTTGATTTACATGTGACTTAGAAAAAACAATTACTCTATAGTTTTCAAACTGGAATGTGTATTTGTGAATATTCATTGAGCACTGATATGTACGACCAGATTGATGACATTGCTATAACTCCTATACTGACTGACAATCTCCACATATATACCGGTATAACTATTATCATATGTAACAAGGTTTTATGGTTATGTAGTCCGTAATAAATATCTTTTCACGATAAATCCCGCAATAAGAGTGATGACTGTAAAGCTGGCTTTTAGGATCGTTGCAACGTTGAAATATGGACAATATGGACACTGGTACGAACCACACACATAGCAAATGTTCAGATTGAATAAGTTATATGTTGTATACATCGATGTATTGTGCATTCCTGGAAAAAAAAATTAAGGAAGAATCAATACACATTGAAAAGACAAGAATACATGACTGATGGATTTGTGGAACAAATATGATGTCTTGTTACAAGAAATATCTACA
The DNA here is from genome assembly GCA_035048485.1 of Pteria penguin. Classification (NCBI taxonomy): domain Eukaryota; kingdom Metazoa; phylum Mollusca; class Bivalvia; order Pterioida; family Pteriidae; genus Pteria; species Pteria penguin. The sequence continues at coordinate 25,173,191 of CM068582.1, read as the reverse complement.
TGAATGACATTAACATTACATATACACAAGAATGCACTGAATATCAAGAAATTGTTAATCTTTCTTAAGCATTCCTTTTAAGGTTAAGTTTTCCTCTTAAAGATAATAATGCAAGATTTCTGGAAAATAAAAACAAATAAACAAATATAAACCAAAAACCCCCTTAAAAAATCCCCAAAAATGCCCAAAATACAAAATCGAAAGTCATATGGTGATCTCTTTTTTGATCTGGTTATGAGAATTCTTTGTCTTGATAAATAAACAATTATCAAACAACACTACAATGGTACTGAAGAATTGTTTAAAATATCTGGTTTTTTCCTCAAACTCAACAGTTCTTATAAATACATACCAGGTTCATAGTAATCATAGACTCTCATTCGATGCTGAATGGTCATGTTTGCCACAGGATACCATCTGTGAGCCTCTACTGGTACACACGTCATTCTTTCATCCAACTAAAAATGAAAAAAACAATATTTGCTTTATTCATGAGGATGTGTATATTGCAAAATGTAGAGGGCAAATTGTGCAATATTTACTGGTGCATATATTACAGATTTATGGTCATTTTGTAATATTCAATATGACATTTTATTTTTAAAAGTTCCTAAAGTATCACATTGAGAACTCTTACTTCATTTAACTGATTTTGTAATTATGCTGAATTTAGAAAAGTCTTTACTGGGGGCACTATACTTACATAATCAAAATAAAACACCACTTTTCTGTTGTAAAATTCTGCTCGTTTCAAATTTGGTGGATTTTTACTTTGGACTAGCGTTCGCAGTGTGTCATTCATTATGACATAGCCTGATGGGATATCTATCTCCAGCACGCTGAGACCTGACTGTTTACTCCGCTCCTTATACACCCAACTGCAGAAAAAAAAAACACAATGATTGATTGATTGAATTTTGTTTAACGTCACACAATGAATATTTCACGTATTATTGTGACAGCATCTGCCTGATGCAGGGCGTACAAATTTTGACAAATGGACCCACCAGAAGCAGTGAGGAATCTTTAACGTGCCATGGATACCACGACATGGGGCCTCCGTTTTAACTGTCTAATCCGAAAGACAGGGCACTGGCATGACTAGAGCGGGACTCGAACCCCAACCTTCCATTCAGGAGGCAAGTGTGATACCACTAGGCCATGCCGGCTTGAAAAAATCACAAAATTCATTATGCATACCATTTACTTGCTAGGGATATTAACGAAGCTAGTCTTTAAACTTTAGTGTTACACCTAGAGTTGCTGCAAAATGAGGTAATGGTACCAATGGAAAGGTCTTATCACAAGGATTAAACACTTAAAATATGAATGCGCCACCTCATACAGCTGAGGAATTATGGCCAAGGTTAAAGTATTTATGAACAGACAATGACAACTCTTACGCCAGTGGTATGACGATATCTTTCCGTAAATTTTTCCCAATGAGCTTTAAACACAAGTTCACTTATTTTCATGTTGTAACCATATCTGATAGTTCATAATAGACTATACAGAGCTCTATGATGTCACAGATCAGTCCAAAGAATTTACAAAAATCTAAGAAATGTTTTATCTTAACTCAGAAATGAGTATGCTTAAGAAAGGACAACAATGTTATAGTCATTCAATTATCATTTTGGAAGAAAAGTCTGCAGAAACTGCCACTCGTTATTATAACTTTCTGCAGCGAACTTCTTTAATTGTAAAATTAGCAAGAATTTACCACTCCAGATTTGTAAATGCTCTCTCTGAAATACTACAAAGTAGAAAAATTCTGATAAACTGCTCTAACATAATGTGACAGCCTTCAGCCTTGTGGTGGATATCAGTGTCATTATAGAAAATCATTTACAAAGCAGGTAGCTGAAAGGTCACTGGTTCAACTCCCATTCTGGGCACTCTAGTTTCCTGTTTTTTGGATGAGACAGTAAAAAATGAAGCCCAGAATAACAGTAGACAAAGCACATAAAAGATCCCTCACTGCTTCAGATGGGACCATTGCAAAGGTCTCAATTTATATGCAATGCATCAGGCAGATGCTGTCACCATATACATGAAATAATCCCGGAGACATAAAACAATGCTCAATCCACCTGCAAGGGTCAAGAACCAGGATGTCCATCTTGGACATTACGAAACTATGAACATCATAACTCCTTACCTGACACATGGTGTCATCTGTATTACGGAGAAATTCCTGCCGTAGAAGTTAATGTTGGCATTCTCCAACAGATAGAACTGTATGGTATCCACAGGGTTTCGGATCTGCCATGTATATTCCACGTTCACAGTGGTCGTCAACTGAAATAAAATGACATATTCTATGACCGACACTCAGAATCTTATATTACTGCTACATGCATGCAGATATAAAATGTGACTTAATATCTTTCAATTTCATTTCATTATTTTTTATAGAACATGCAATTCTGATACACATTCACAATTTCAAACTATTAGTATGTGTAGATTTAAGACTTTTTTATAAGACCATTTTTTTCATTCTGGTTTATGCTAGCAATTTTTATGAAAACGGAACATTCATATAAACTGGTATTTAATTATGGTGTCATTTTATAAAGTTATTCCCTTTACATCGTTGCCTTTCCTTTTTATAAACTTTCATAATTTTTGACATCTACTCACTTGAATGAGAGCCCTGCCTGTCCCCAGAGCAGAAGGACGAACCTGACCAAATACTTTAGGTAACTGTTGAAGAAAAACATAAAATTACATGTACAAAAACTCCATTGTGCAATTTCAAATAACTCTAAAACTTGAAAATATTACAGCATAGAGCATTCAAGGTAAATCAAACCCTGTACTCGTTAATAAGGAAATGAGAATTCTGATCCAACTGAGAAGAATAATAAACCATAGTACATTAATAATACAAGTAGAGGATCAAGTTACCGGCTACTACATTATTTTCGACTTTGGGAACGTGAATTAATATGAAAATTTTGTCAACTCACGTTTGAATACCTCTAATAACATAGTAGCCAGTGACTGGTTTTAGCCAGGGACTGTTCCTTGACCAGTGCAACCTTAACCTTTCAAACAAGTCCTCTGAATAGGACATTTCAAAAATTAAAAAATCTAATGGACCATAGTGGTGCGTATTACTCAAAATAGCAATGCTTCTGTGTGTCAAACTGTATCCTTCAAGGTTGAAAGTCTTCAGATATTTTCAAGATTTCTATTTTCTGATTATCTAAATCGTAATGTGATCATGCCTACCCAAGCATCCTGCATTTCTGTGTAATTCTCTTTACTAAGGACCATGTAACGTTTCCATGTGGGGTTTGCAGTGGATTCTATTGTAGCATACATCTGGAACACATTCCTGTTAGGGTCTTTCAGTGTAAACTGCCACAGTGCATCCATGGCAACAAGGGAATCCTGCAGAAAGAGCAGAGTATACAACAATTAAATAATTAGACAGATATAGGTATTCTGGATGCTTCATTGACAGAGCGATGCTTAATAATGATATGCTAAAAGATTAGAGTAATAAATACCAGAACATATGAATGTGTATATATTTTGGTGCACCATATGCACATTTCGACAACTTACGTCTCTTTAGTGAGACTCAAGGCTTAAACTATGGAAATCGAAAGTATAGATATTTGAAGAGCCAACTCATAGCAAAAATGACCTTAAAGTAAGAGCCAACTAACCCATCCAGGGACAGAGCTATTTATGAAGGAGATACTCCTTATTTTTAAAATAATTTACAAATTTTTTATGACTCAATGATTTGAAGTATATATTTTTGTTTTTGAAAAAGGTTTTGGACAAATTATGATGATGCCAGATTCCTCATAATAGCAAAAATCTACCAAAACTGATAATGTTAATGTAATAATCATTTTACATCATAACATTATTTCAATTATATAGCGACAATATTTGCCTGATGTGGACTGCATGATTTCTACTACACTGGAATGAGAGCTGCCTGTATAACGATCTGTACTCTAAACAATCAAGGAGTTTTCACTTGTCTATGCCTAGAGGGTTGGTGTTTGTTATTACATGTATTTACAACCTTCAGTATAGGAATTTTACTGACAATTAATGATACTGACCTGTGATGAGGCAAATGCTCCGAAGTAATTCCTCATGGTTTGTAGCCACTTCATCATGGAATCTCTCTGTCGTTTGCTGACACCCATCTGTGATCCATAATGATTGATATGGGCCAAAAGGGCATATGACGTACTCTGTACACCATACGCATCGTTGATAAGGGGGAGGCGAGGTAAGAGATATCGTACGTTACTCTCAAAATCTGAGGGGTTCTCTCGAATCGGCATGTCAGAAAAGTATATTTCACCCTCTGGAAAAGGTAAAAAAAGGCCATTTAATTCCAAAAACCTGAAGTTTATTATATTCACATTGCTTACTTTTTCATAACAGAGAATCTTCAAGAATTATTTCGACAAAAAGTGAATAATTTAATGATCTAAAAACTACACATATCTGAGACAGAAATCCTTTTGCAATAAGATAAGAATATTATGTTGCTTCACAGGCTACAATACCAAGACTGCTTGAAATCTATAGAAAATGAATTACACAATGGGTGAAAGAGACCCATTAATTTAGTATAGGAGCAACAATGTGAAACTAATACTACTTTCACAAATAAAAAGACCAAACATGTATAGTACATGTATAATCAACACTTACCAGATCTTCTCATGTTCCAGAGTTTATCAAATACCGATTTGCTCCTCTGTTGACTGAGAGATAAAGCATACGCTGTGATAGCCAAGTGAAACACTTCTTTACTGGCTTCTATCTCTGATGCTCGACTTGACAGATATTCAGAGGCTCTCTGTTTAGCTTTCTCAATGCAACTCTGGGCTTCCTATTAGTTTAACAATAGTTTAATTGAGGTGAAACTTTTCGAAAAATCTTCATAAATATACATATCTGTATGAAACAAAGATTGATTCTACATTGTCTTGTTCATAATATAATGTGCAGGCATAAATATTGCCATAAATTTGCAATATCAGGTCAAAAAATAGTTAATATTGAGCATTTTGTACATATATATTGTACAGTAAGAAAAATATGATAATTTTTATACCCTATTGTAAGAAAAGATTTCCTCATATGAAGGTGACTTACCCCAGAAACATCTTTGATTTTGTATAAAGCAATGAGAACATAGGCCGTCATAGGTATGGGATGGGAACGAAGCGTACTGTTAACTCTAGCCTCATACAGTGATCCCTGATGAAATAAAATTACAAATTCAGCACTTCGTAACAATTTTCAATCTTGGAACATGGTCTCCTTATCACTTTCCAGAACTCAGAAGAAATCCTTCTGCACAACAGGTACTGTAATTCTTATTTGTCTTTCAACTTTAGAGAGAATGCTCTCATATCATATCGTATGAATATTTTACATTGTAAAATAATGATTTTTAATACATATAACAATCATAGATAATCTTAGATAACAATATATCTTATGTTAGATAGCTAAGATAACAATCTTACATAGTTTCTGTCATACACAGGTGAGTTTGGCATCTCGTTAAACTCCCCCGTCTCATTATGTTGGTGGTCACAGATCCAGAGTACAATCTTGTTGAGAAGCTCTACAGGGATAAAAAGATCTTTCTCCCATTCTCCTATCTTTGCCTCTTGAAGAGTCTTGGCAACAAAAGCTGTTAACCTATGAAGAACACATTCATCACGAAAATTAATTTGCTTGGATTATACTAGTTATACTAATCAGCACCTTACCTAGAAAAAGATTGTTTATTTGTTGCAAAACACAACACACAGATTATTTTCAATGACCAATTTTCTTTTACTGGGAGTTATAAACCCAAATCTGACAAAGCTATGGCAAACATCAGTGTAGGCTTTTTGTTCTTCTAACATAATTTTGATACTAGCAGATTATTCCATAAAACGTTATATGTGAAAATTTTTATGACGTCTCGTCTTAAGAAATCTGTTGATCCTTGTTCTCTATATCGAAAATTATTCATAAATTTTTAAATGTGTGTCCTTTGATTGTGCTGCTTTTGCTGGGAGTTGGAAGGTGGGAGCCTGTAAACCGAATAACCACACCAATTGAGTGATCTTGATATTTTCATTGACCGTCCTAAAACCGTATCATAACAGCAATACAATCGAACATTTTTGTAATGTTGTTTTCTATGTTATTTGATTTTAATTATGTTTTATGCGCATGTCCTTGGTGATTTGTGTCATACAACTTGATCAGATGTCTTCCGCCTTCTCTTCTGATAATCTTCTGTGAAATGTGTTGCTCTATTGTTTGCTAAACTTTTTTTTAACAAATATTTATTAACCTTAGAATTTGATATGTATATAACATATATGTTTATAAGTCCTAGAATTTGTTTCTTCTACAAACATAATTCTGTATTCACCTTGTTACTTTATTGTTTTAAATTGTCAAATCATTTCACTCTGCAAAACACTTACCACATACTGGGTGTGGGATCGTCTCGGAACATCTTGAAGGAACCATCACTGTTCATGTAACTGAACTGCCGCTGCAGGGCTAAAAATAACACAAAATCATTCAAATTAATCATCTATCTGTTTCAATGTTATAATCAGACATTCAACTGAAGAAGTAAAATTTTTAAATTTTGAAAGAAAAATAATAATTTAATGCAGAATTATCGTAGGTTTTCGATATTACAGAAAGTCTAAGCTGTAAAAAGCAAGTTTAGAAATTGAAACTCCATCTTGTTGAGTAGGTTGGTTGCTGGTTGGTTAATTGGTGTTTTACGTTGCTTTCAACAATTTTTCAGTTACACTGCAACTTGGAAGCAGGAGGTAACCAACCTCTTGAACATAGTGCTGCAACCTGGGAATCGAACCCGGATCATCAGCACTGCAAGCCAAGCGCTTAACCACTACACCAAGCCCGCCCCTTCTTGTTGAGTAGATAATACAGTCATGACAACATTTATTTGTTAATCAACTTATACTCCAAACTACAACACTCCTTTTTTTTCAGGGATTTCAATAAGAGCCGGCACCCTGAAAAATACCATCGCTTCTAACGACAGAAATTCCTCTGATCTCAAATTTACTACTCACATTCACGTATACGGCACTCAAAATGATACGTCTCAAATTTTTAAACCACCTCCTCAAATAATTCTTATTGAAAACCCTGCTCACTAAATCATCACATGGATTATGAATACATCTCAATCTGCATGTAATACAAACATTAACACTGAATAATTCACACAAATGCATGATGAGGATTAAATTCCTCTTTCTAATACCAATATTGAGGTACTCCAGTGACCTCCTGAGAACATCATTGCTCAGCTGTTTATTGGCTTTCTTGAACAAAAGGGTGATGAGATTGTAAGCAAAGTTAAACATGTTATTCTCGCCAGCTCCATAAGGTCTGTACATGATGTCCTCTGCTGTGGGATACTCCACAAAGAAACCTGGTGTCACAACATCACCTAGAAAAGGATATGAATAAATTAGTTAAGGATGTCAAAATACTGATTCAAGTTTTGTTCCAGAACATAAGTTGTTTTTTTTTTTCATCTCTCACCTGTGTTGGGAAAGTCAGTGATTTGAGGTGGTTGGTTGGTTGGTTGATTGGTGTTTTACGTCGCTTTCAACAATATTTCAGTTATATCGCGACATGGAAGCAGGAGGTTACCAACCTCTTAAACATAGTGGCGCAACCCGGGAATCGAACCCGGATCGACGGCGCCGCAAGCCAAGCGCTTAACCACTACACCACGCCTGCCCCTGATTTGAGGTGGAAAAAGATGGAGAAAACAACTACCACCATCCTTCAGCTGACACAAAGTACACAATACCATCTGGCCAAACTGGGATTCGAATCCAGAATTAAGAGAGTTGGGAGGCTGCACTGAGTTCCTCTAAAACACTTCAACCCACCAAGTTTAATTCCATAAAATGGTGAAGAAATAAAAGAATACACTGTCAAAGCATTTGAAACTCTTCACTTGCACATTGAACATTTCAAATTTTCAGTAAGATAGTATTGTAACTATCAGCCATACATAGTAACTCTTACTGAGTATTTTTTTTCCATTTCATATGGAACTATATCTTTAAGCATCATTTAAGGCCAAATACAAAATATGTTTATGGGTACTCGAGGGACCCTGACAAAATGCCCTGACCCTAAACTTTTTGACGATTTTAATTTAATTCTGATCCATATACACAAGGTATTTTTCGTTTATGAAAATTCTTTACTGTCATCTTAGATCATAGTCATCTTTACACTTAAAGTAAGGGTAATTGTTTAAAACACTTTATTGACAATGATTGTAAATGAAGATTAGATGTGAGAGAGTTGTCACAGCATGGCGCCAATCGGTACACCTTCTTTTGTTTTTATAAATGCCCTCACCAAAATGAAATTAAAATACTCTGAAATATGAGAATTAAAGAAATGTCAAGGCAACATATTGCTTTGTAAAATTAGATTATAGGAAAAGTTTTCTTTTAAATCTCACCGAACCTACCCTATTTCTTTCAATATGTAACAGTGAACAAACAATTTTTTTTAATTTGCCTAAGACTGGTTACCTCAATATATGTGTGATAACATACTAACCGAAGAGTGTGATCCTGGCTTTAGGGGATCCAGGCACATATTGATGGTATCTCTGTTCAGGTACAATGAACAAGTCGGACACGTTGACCTTGAGGTCAGGCATCTTGATAGAGCCATATGTAATCATGTCCACCAGGAATGGAGTGTGGTACATATTCTCCACACCATCAGACTGAAGAAAAAAGTTTATACCATGCATCTAATTTGTTATACACACATGAGGATGATACTCATATAAATGCCTCATACAGATATACAGCGATTTGAAAATATTGTTTATTAAACAATTCATTCTGCGGAAATTGGTACATCTTGACTTTGTTAAAATTTTCTTCTGTAGACACTATTGTATTATTTTTATTTCACACTAAACTACTGTCCACAAGGACAGCCAACTTAAAGCTTATCAAAGATTAATACCTTTGAACGCGATCTAAAATTAGTCACGCTAGTAAAATCATTAAATCCTTTTCCTCCATTCATTTCAATTACTTAAGTGTCAGGTTTATAGCAATATCTCGGTCACCTGCAAAGGTTAAACAAATAAAGAAGCCCGACAGATATAGAGGGCAGAGAATACGATTCCTCCGCTTCTAAAAGGCAACAAAATGAGTGGAAGTCATGCTTGAAAGCACATGACCTTGAGCTTGGACCTATGACCTTACCGTGACATAGACTGTCCGTGATACTATATCCCTCTCCAGGAAACACCAAGCAGAGACAGTAAAAGTGAATTCACCCTGCACAATGTTAGGTACTAAGGGCATAAAGATGTCCTTTGACTGTCCAGGCTCCAGCTGTAACAAAACATAATACTTTATTAAGCTTATATCTTGAGGTTATAACAACAAAAAATACTTAAAAAATATTTATGACAGTCAGATAAATATGAATATATAAATATAGAGGATTTTAAATATGAAATTAGTAAGACCAGATTCTGATTTTAATGATATTCAGTCATTTCTTAATAACTCAAAAGAGCCATGTTTGAGTTGAGCAGAGTGTGAGTCAAGGATATATATTCATATGAAGAATACAGAAGCCAGACTCTTCAAAGAATTTATAGATAGTGGGAAATTTGAGTCATCAGTGCTCAAATAAATGAGCGACAACAGACTATTTGAATTTTACATAAGATAATTTTTCTTAGCTATAAACAAGTACAACTAAGATAACAGCACATTGACCTATCACCCCTATTATGATGAAACTTCTCCTTTTTATATATACGAGCCACTCTACCCTGGTAATGGATTAAGCAACATTTGGCAACTATTCATACACACAGATGTTACCGTTTAATTCACCTAAAGGTGATAGTTTTATGATCACCAGCTTGTGGTGTATATTTATCATTAGTTAATGTACTGACAGGCATTCTATATAAAACTTAAAAGTAATAATTACAATGTAATTATCATTAAAATGTGTGACATGACTTTCCGTATAGTTATCAATGTGGTGCAACTGAACAGTTGACCAGTATATACAGTTTTACTTACAAAGACTATGGTTTGATGGTCGCCGGGATGTGTGACTGGGTTGTAAGCGGTGACAAAGCCCTCTTTACCCACCAATACAGACTTGTATTTGTCCGATCCTTTCATAGTCACCAAAACCTGTCAATATCAAATGGTATATTCATGATAAAAGGTAAGAGGCAACTCTAACTCAGATGGCTCACTCAGTACTTGGTAAACACGATATGACGTAATCATATCGCACTCGTGTAAAGCATCAATGCAGTGAAGTGTGTCTTTGTGCGATAGCTCTTTCTGAATACTGTAAACAACTTTTTATTTGCAAGGACTTTATTTTCGCATAAATTTGCGAGCTCATCATGATGCGAAAATAAAGTCCTCGCAAATAAAAAGTCAATTTTTTTATCCAAAGTACAGGACAGTGCACAAATTAAAGACGCTAAAACTGAAATCAGTATTTTAATGCATGCTAAAAATGTAAATGTTACAGACCTTATCTAAAAGAAGTCAGTCATAAAAGTTGGTAAAACTACTAAAATATGTAAATCAGATAAAACAGAAACGTATATAAAAGTTGTTCAATCATCTAAAATGCCAGCTTTTGGTCAGCCTGATCGCACATGTCCAGCGACAGGCATTTCAGTAAAGTTCTTGAGGTCAGGATTACTGTTGTGTGACAAAGTACATGTAAAGACTACGTTAAGAATAACCGAAAATAAAAACAGCATGTAAACACTTGAGCGACTCACAAAAATAGTCTCAAAAATTAATATTCACAGTCATTATCGCGAAAATAAAGTCACGCGAATATAAAGTCGTTTACAGTATTTCAATCCATACATCTATGTATTGCTTGCACTTGTTTTCATTCTACGGGTACACATATATTCGACAAGATTGATAACACATTAAATAAAATGTCCTTCAGAGTTCATTACCATTATCATGATTATGACTATTGCTAGTGTTATTAATACATGTATTTTTATTATTACTTTTATTGGGGTTTTTTTTTCATTCATCATTGAAATCAGTATTAAATTTACATGCTGAGTCTGACTGAAGGTCACATTTATATGCAATTTAAGTTCTTCTGAATAGGTGAAAGGTATACACAAGGCTTAGACATTCAACATCTTAACTCTAGGAGACACTCTACATACCTCAATAAATTCATCTCCGTACCAATAGTTAAAGACAGTGACGCGAACGCCGATTTGTTCTCCTCTGATGATATGTGTGGGCGATTCAACAATAATGTACATGTATCTTGTAGCATCATACTAAAAGCAAAAAAAGTATGGTATCTTAAAGCAATGATAAGCACACAAGCTTATAGTGTAAATAATACAGAACGGGTCAATCATTTTTGTTATAATTTATCTAAGGCCAATTCCAAGCTTGGTTTCTTATACATTGTATAACAAAATATTAAATCTAAGCGGATGAATTTGTCTGTAAGCACATGATATGAATGATATCCTTTAGGATTAATTTAAACAAAAGACTTTCAAGTGAACATATCATAGGGTAAACAGTGATATCTACTCAAATACAACTACACAAGTTCCCTCCTTGATTTGTAATGATTTGAAATATGTCCGTAGTCATGTTTTTATGGTAATATCTAAGAATTTCAAACTCAAAGCGAAAACTCGGAAATGGTCTATTGCAATTAAATCAATAACATTAGGACATTTCCAATACACATCTATGAACCTTTGTCATAGGCTATATTATTACAGCAGCAGCAAATGCTTGATACATCGTTTAATCAATACGATCATTGGTAACTAAGTAGCGACTGAGAGATCTCAGTCCTGTCTTTTAACACATCGTTAAGTGCTGGATAGATATACTTTTAAGAAATTAAAGAAAGCTTTCTCCTAGCAGTTTGGAGTTATGACAATAACAACTATAACTTTTATAATTTATCAGTGCTATAAATTTAGAAAATTTATAATTATCTGCCTTCAAAATGAAATCCATTCATATTTACACACAGTTATTTATTTTTTTTTTTTTTTGTAAGTTTTCAAATCTCTGAACCAGTTTGCAAAAGATGAAAATAATGTCAAGGCCACAAGACATGTTTCAATTCTTCAACGGAATGAAAGACGAAGAATTTAAACCTTTAAATTCAGCCAAAAAAAAATGTATAAGAATATCCAGACCTGTATAGGAGTAGGTTGTATGCCGAGTCCAATATTTCTGCTGACAGATATGCCATGGATCACCCAAGTCAAGGGATATTTCGGCACCTTCACACGGAAATCCACCTCTCCGTCAGGCCTAAAAACGTTCCAGTTATATATCTTTACAAATTCTCATAACAAAACGAGTGGAAATGTAGATATGCACTGTTTGTATGGTTTGTTAATTGGTGTTTAATGTTGTAGATACGCACTGTTTGTATGGTTTGTTAATTGGTGTTTGATGTTGCTCTCCACAATATTTTCTGTCTTATCATGTCTTATCATGCATGGAAGCAGATAGTAACCAATTGAGGAATCGCCAGATCCAACTTTAACCATGCCTATTACGCAGTTCCATTGTGACGTCATGGTTAAATTCATGTTTGACGGGCCATTTATTTATGACGTCATAATGAACAAGTGTGCCAAAATGTTTGATGTCGGGCATTTGACGATCACTCAATTAATCTCTGACAAACTGAAGTAAAATCTGGGAATCGAACCTGGATCATCTGCACCACAAACCGAGCACTTAACCACTACGCCATGTCTGCCACTCTCACATGTATATATACACTTAGATATATACCATAAACAACAAAATATTTAACAATTCTAAAGACCTGTATGAAATCTTAGTAAAAAAGCTTCTGTTAACAGCCTCTCTTATCATGAAAATCCAATTTTAGTCATTTCATTCAAATAGTATTTGGATTACAATCTTTTCTTATTTAAATCTTATTATATGCACTAATTTACACCAAATGCCGAGTTTAAAATCACATTGCCTGTACTTGTTTCAGTGGGATTCAAATTTTCCAGAGACCTGGGTGTGCTTGTTTATACCTTCATTATTATAATTACTTCCCAAAACACATAAAATGGATGGGTGCAAATACCACAAATTCTGAGAATGCTTATTTGTAAAAGGCTTAGATTCTCAGCTTCCCGCACTGAAAGCCAGTTGCACTAATATAAGTAAACAAACACTGAACTGAATGACAAATTCAAAGTTTTTAAGTATTTGAAACCAAGTATTCTTCACCACAGAAAATGTGTACTCACTTTGTGAAAGTTTCATGCCAAGCCCAGTCACTGTTCTCGTAAAACCGCAATACTCTGCTTACTCGGTTGATCATGTTCTGTGTACTGTTGTCATACCTAGGATCTGGTATAGGACCTGAAGGACAAAATACTCGAATATTAATCAACGTTCAATAACGGCCTCATGCTTCATTCAAGACATCATCACTAGCCAAGGAATAGAGCACCGAGATTGTCTGTTGAAGACGCATTCAAGGCTATTTCCCCAGATCGACATAAGCTGGAAACCAGATGTCTTGCATTTAGTCTTTTTGTTAAACAGAGTTACTTTCCATTTGGGACAGTATCTGACATGAAACATTTATGAGATCATCAAATTTCTATAAAAACGTCATCTGTAGACCTGAGTTTTAGATCAGTTTCCATAGAATGTGATCACGTCATAATTGTTTTATGTCAGTTACCATCACAAATGGGAAGTAACCCTGTATAATGAAAAGACCGAATATACTGAAATTCTCAACAGGTATTCTGGAAAAGTTACTGAGACTAACTGAGGTATGTGCAATAGATTCTCAGAGGAGAGGGACTACTATGAGATACAGCATACTTATACCCACTCCATTAAAAGAACAAAGAATTTCTTTTTTTCACGTATCTGAAAGTCTGTACTACTTTTCCTCCTATCAAACTAAAAGACTCCAGCACCCCTTTATATTCTTTATATACATGTAACAATTTCCATTGACTTTTCTGCTTACAGTTCTGTTCATCAGCCCAGTCTTCTGGACAATCATAAATGCCATCACAGGTCTTGTTGACATGGTAACAAGTTTTCTGATTAAAGCATCGTCTCATTTCTGGGTCCAGAATGCAGGAATCTGAAAAGCAGTCGAGATTAAATTTTATAAAAATATAGAATAACAATTCTCAGTGTGATGAGACAAAGGATTATTTACACTACGCTTTATTGTATAATTAACATGTCACTGTAGAAAGACATGTCAAAATTTTTATATTATTCCAAACTCTGTTGGCTACAATATACAAAGTCAGATTTGCTTAATTTACAATGGGATTTATCGTCATTTGCTGCAGTCCTATTTTAAAGACAGGAAATAAAACATTTTTGCTACAAAAATGACGTCAAGAACAATACAACACTACTACGGTATGATGTCATAATCCATCACTCTTATAACTCTTAAATTTCTCATACTAAAGGTTTCAGGGAATCTGAAGTTTTTCTCACCTGCTAAAGGTACTCTGTTTACTGTGACATCTGATAGCACCACTAAACCAGCATCCTACAATATAGCAAATTCATTCAGTCACTTGTAGCCTCATGCTTAAATAAATTTCTTCATTATTTCACAACCCAACAAATCCTTACAGTTTCGCCTTCAATCCAATCTACTGTAAGTTTCATTAAAAAAAAAGTGTTCATTCCCAAACATTTCTCTTTATGACAAGTTCATAATCTTAAATAAAATTCAAATTTACATGATTTAAATACAAAAATTGTTATAAAGAAGACTTTGTGTATTTTGAACATTTCATTTTTGTGAATTTTTACCCTACTGAATTTCTATCATCTATGTTCTGTAAGATAGTTGTATTTTTTTTAATTGTTCAATACCATGGCATTCATTTTCTGGCATATATAAATAGGGTACAACCATAACAACGAAATTTTGTGAAAGAAAATTAAATGTGACATTTGTTTGTAATGTATGATTTATAACATATTTTCATGATGCATAATGAACAATGTGCAATTCTTATTTACATCATTGTGAAGAATTAAAGTCAGGGTTGTTGATTATGGTTTTATGGTTTTATACCATGCGACATATAGAATAATTAACACTGCATTAAACTGAATCAGTAATGTGTATATCAGAAATCCCGTATTGGCTAAAGAATTCTGAGAATTGAAACACTAATCAATAAGTAAATGTCCCACTTGCTAATTCACTAAATAACACCACTCTTTATTTTTTCACTCTGTGAATTTTTTTTTTCTTGGAAGGGGGGGGGGTTCAATTTTTAAAATTCTTTTAGTATGAATCCTAACTAATAAGTATAAAACTTATATGACATTATGACTGACCCTGAAAGTTGTGTTGGTGTCAATACCATGTCCAGAGGCAGTAAAGAACTTGTATTTAAATTCTGTTTCACTTAGTCGCCAGAGATGCTGCCATGGCCCACGGGCTGGTTGATCGTATGTATTCAATTCATCAATTAGCTAAAAATATAAAGAGGTCATTTAAAATACAGAAGAAAATTCAATATGAATGTAGTGTTTATCAAGTTTCTGACATGAGAAATCTAACTTAGATAATGTATAATTATGTAAATTACAAAATGAATAATTACACATGTCTATAAATTTATCAGATGATAATTGTGAAATTAGATAAGTACCGGTAACCAACAATTCACAGTAATGACATTATTTAGGGTTGCATGTAAGTTAGATAAACCTTTGGCATCAGATATTTCACCATATTGTTTTTAGTCTGCACACTTTTTCATACAGTTAGTTATGTAACAGAATTTTCCGTCGCTTTCAACACTTATTGATATTTAATATTTCCTATACTTTGGCTCGAAGCAGGGAGACCACCTCTTAAACTTATTAGCACAATCCATCTGCACTATATAGGCCAAGCCAATTTTGGGATATGAAAGCTATTGCTTTCCAAAATCTTTAATGAAACCTGACTAAACTGTACCTAGAGAGACAGGGAGTACAGTAGTCTGATACACCTCACCTAAAAAGTTTAAACACCAAGAGCAAAAATGTGAAAATATTTCTAAACAAAGTGAGCACTATACTTACAGTCCATTCGTTGAGCCCATCAGTGAGTCCCCTTTTATAAAGGTCCAGGGGCAGGGCTGAGAATGCAACGTAAGCACCAGGATCTGCATATGCCTTGATTTCAATTGTATCTCGAGTGAAATCTTTCCCACGATTCACTTTTGCAGACACCTGGAAAGTGGTAAAAACGTAGAGTCATAACTTCACATAAAACTTTTTGGAATACAAAAGGTAAAGTAAAACACTGATCAGATCATCCCCTTCAAATTATCATAAATGTTAACTTATCCTTATGTTGTTTGGTATTCGTAATTTTTTTAACTTCAATTTGAGGTTGTGCATCCTCTTTTAGGAAAAAAATAATGGATACACATATTTCAAGACACATCCATTAAGTCTACATGTACATATATATATAATTTACATATGTAATTTCTACTAATAAAAATCTAGTTTGCAATGTTGATGGCATTTCATTTTATATACTTAAATTCTATATGAAATTTGAACTGCTACAAAGGTTACAATTGTTAGTTTTCGTACATAAGCAAACCATGCTTAACAATCAAAAATAATTAAAACGTATGGACAGACAAAGAACAAGTAAAATTCAAGTGTTTCTAAGCTTTTCAGGCAATGCAAAATTTAAAGGCATGTTTTATTCAAGGTGTCCCATAATCTGGATAAAGTTTGAAAGCTTCTCCTTCCTTGAGTGTCACACCTTGCTATTCCACCTCAAATTTCTGGATTTTCACTCAGTAACTGTTAGACATTCTATGTACAAGTACCATACGCTGAACCTTACCTTGTTTAGATTAGTTCCGTCAACAAAGAAAGTGAGAGAGTCTACAACTATTTCTTCCGGTTGGCCAGAAATGTAGTAGACAACAACCCTAGCTGTGGGCACCATATCACGAGAGAGGGCAATGGCAAAGGTCTTTCGACGGGAAATCATCTCCAATTCCTCTCCTACGATAATGTTCCCACCTCCGACAACCTTCGATGATGAAAAAAAATATTATATATAAAAACTAAAATTAACAATTTTCCAGTCTGTCTCAAGTATAGCTAAAATCTTTGATTATCAATACTACATGTACATGTATAAAACGGAAAAAGAAAATATATCCTTTTGATTTCTAAATATACATGATAATGGCCTTGACCTGTATTATAAGAAGACCTTGACCCACCTGATAATATATCCTTGGTACATACATGCTAGTTTTAACATGGAAGATCATGTAGGTGTTGACCTTGGGATTCTTGGTAGAGGTTGAGAGAGAGATATAGCTGTCACTGGGGGAGTAGAATCTGTATGCCTTCAGCTGAATGTTTTCTACTAAATTATTAGCAGTGCTACCATCCCAAGAAGCCTGTAAGAACAATGTATGCTAGTTAAACACTTTTTATCTAATACAATGTACCTGTGATAGCAATGACCTCTCTATAAACATGATTCCTGAAAGTGGAACAGATAGACAAACGAATAGTCATAAAAAGACAAAAAGCTATCATACTTGCTGGGGGCATAAGAACAATACACTGAAATTATTAAACATGTATGTATGAAACTATAAAAGAATGACTGCATTTTCCTCTTGATAATCATGTTACAGGTAAGGAATAACACATTTTACTGAGATATGTATGCTAGCTCAATGAGCAATACATATTTTTCAAATCAAGCATTAAAGGAAGCTCAATCGAAAAAATATGAAGGTTCACATGGCGTAAATCTACTCACAGTCAGAGTAAGGCTCTGAAGATAGGTATCAATGCCTATCTGGAACTCCACAATGCCACCGGTTGGTGACTTGGACTGTATTGGTACAGAATTGGTTAATCCTGGACCGGTGGCACCACCAGCAGCCTGATAATTGTAGTCTGCTCTCAATATAACACGATTACTGGAGGAAACCGGTGTACCATCGTAGTTCATCACTGCCACCTAGGGAATGGAGATGAATTCTTATTACCAAGTAAAATACGAAAGTAACTAATGTCACATGACTATGGCACTAACAACAATGTACAAGTACAAAACAGACTTTTATAAATTACCAGTATTTCTTGACAAACTTTGAATTGGAAGTCATTGTTGTCTCAGTTTATACTTCAAGACAATAATGTTAAACAACATTTAGTTTACTCTAGTTAACCCAGTTACACTTATTACTAAAACTTGTGGTGATGTCAAACTAATATATGACCTCATAATGTGTTGAGTTTAAGTTTTAAAAAAATACGACTGTTACCCGATATCCCATTACCTTGGTCCCACACAGTTTAATTTATCGAAAATAATCAGTAAATAAATGGTTTAATTTACATTCAATCACCAAGATCTTACCTGAACAGTCAATACAGAGTCTGGTTTAAATGTCCGTACTTTATCCCCTATCCACTGCAGTTTGATTTTGGACGGAACAAGAACGGTACTTGCATATCCCTCACGAGTCATGCGGAAAAACCAGTCATACACTGAAACATTGAACTGGAACTCGTATCCCTCCAGTGAAGTTTGTACGGCATTTATCTCATTCCGAATTCGGGTGCGAATTTCGTTCATGTCAAACAAGAAGTTTATTGGTCCATTCACCTAAAAGATTTTATAAAAGATATAAAGTTTATTAAACATTAAAAATAACTTTTCCTGGATGAAATTTCACTTTTATCACATTTATATCCTCAGTACACATTACTGAAACGGCGAAAAATTATTCACCAAATTTCATACTTTAGCTTAAATTTGAAATACACTACATTTAATATTGCTGCAAATGCAGCATATCATTCTCTGACTCTGCTTTGTATGGTAGTTATAACTACAATGTTAAGTAAATAAAAGACACTTCGAAAAAAGTGTTTTATTTTTATATCGACTTCCTTCTGAATGGTTGGACTTGTTTGGGTATAATTTTAAATATATGTATGAAATTACGTGTATTCCGAAAATATCTACATGATTGGGTATAATTTTAAATATATATATCAAATTACTGTATTCCGAAAAAATCTACATGTATATGTGCTGCATTTTAAAATGTATTTCTACAAGCAAATGATGTTCTTGAAAGTATATTTTTAAATACAAAATATGTTAAAAACGTACCATCAGAATAGATTAATTGTACATGTAAAAATAAATTTACATGTATTAATCACATTTTTTACCTACATTTTAAAATATGTAAATACTCACAAAATCACAGTTTTTCCATTGCTGAATAGTTTTCTGATACCATCAGAAATGATTGATATTGCATATAAAAATAAATCTGTCAACCTCATTTTTTTACCTACATTTCAAAGTATGTAAATACTCACATAATCATAGTTTTTCCGCAGCTGAATGGTTTTCTGGTACTGTAGGAAGTTGGCAAATATTGGATTATTGGGATCATAGTCATCGGGTAGCGGAGGTCGTACAGTAAGAATCACCGTAGCATTACCTTCTATCGCCTTTCCCGTAGTCATGCTGTCGAGGAGAGAAATAACAAAATGATTTTCTTAATTCAACATGTGATTAATACTTACATTGTAATCTTGTGATCGCTACATTACAATGATCTTAAAGTGCTGTAAGAATGTTCACAATTTTTCTACACAATGTACGTGCTTATCTACATACACAAGTCGCCGACAAAAAATTGCATTGCTGCATGACTCCAATCACATGATACATGTATATATAATAATCCATAAACAGCTCGGTGGATTTTTTTCAGTCATTAATCTCCGTAATATGTGACGTCAGAAGTTGCACCAATGCTACTTTTCCTTTGGTTTTAATTATGACGTTAATGTTTGCATTGTGACGTCACAGTAAAATGACACTAAAAGTATCTCTCAGAGAATTATTGAAGTAGAAGGAGCAGTAATTTTTATGAATTTTATAATAATTCTCTTCGGATTTTAATAAAATGAAAAATACCCCAGCATTCTGATAGCACTTTTACATAAAAAATTTTTTCTAGATTTGCAAGCTTGTACATGTAACTTTTCTAAAACTTTGCTAACTATAGTTAGAAGTTCCTTCAATGTACAAATTTAGGTAAGACTCAAGATCGCCACCATAAAAAGAGTTTATAATACTGTAAAAGCTTGACATAGTTGCTTTTCTTATATGTATGTTTATTTATATAACGCTGCACTTACTTTGCATTAATGTACCCTCCAATGGTTTTTACATTCTCCATGACATATGGTTTCACTGTTACGTTGACATCAAATCGAGGATCCCCTGTTAAAAAATTCCATCATAGCAGTCATACTTGTAAACATGTAATGATACATAAACATACAATATACTGATATATACTCTCTATTATCATAATAAAATTCTTTTTGGAAACAAATGAGCAAATCTAATACAAAGAAAAAACTTTTCTCTTTAAATAAGCTATTAAAGTACACTTTACATATTATGTCAAGATTACAAAATGAGGATAAAACGAGGTTCACCACCAGTGTTTACATGTCTGCATCAGATTTTACACAGTACCCAATTTTTTATTGAGAAACATTCCGAAAATATAATAGGGTATGATTTTTGGGAAAAGATGAAATATTCTTAATTATTTTCTCACTTCAAGCAATAATCATAGTGGACCAAAAGATAAAAAAATAATATTTTTCTTAGAAACTGAAGATAAATCCCGATGGGTATACAATACAGTCCGGATGGAACTTAATTTGTCCACTGGTCACAGTGGGCATTTTTAGATAGGCAATTAAAAATGTCCACTGGACACAGTGGACATTCTTGTAAGAGTCAGTTAGAATTAACATACAGGTAAGTGGACAGCTTGATAGCTCAGGTAAATGTCCACTCCTAATGCCCACTGAAATTTCAGGTGGACTGCCCACTGTGGACAGTGGGCATTCAAAGTTCCACCCAGACTTTACTGTACTCCATGCAGAATCTTTTGTCTAGATCATTTCAGAGTTTGAGAATAAACCCTATCTTAGTTGTAACCAATATTTAAAGTTTTGAGAGAGAATCAGCGGGAAAAATGATTTCTTTTCCAAAAAAAAATCCAAGAAATGAAAGTTTAGAACAAAACAATACTCACAATACTCTTCCACAAGGAAACTTTTTGTGTAATTGTAGCCCTGAAAAAAAAAATGAAAAAAATAAAGGATATGTTAAGAATACATGTACATAATCATTATCAAAGTTTCAGGGTTTTTTTTTTCTCTCTTAGAAATTTGGAAAGTCCAATAAAAACACAGACTTACAAAAGCATCCACTTCAATGCTCCAATTTCCGTAGTTTGGTTGATCAGATAGCATAAAACTCTGACTGACAAGACCTAAAAAGCAAAAAAAAAAACATTGGTAAGAATGAAGTGAATTAATGCTGTATTTAATTATGGTCAGTACCCAAGATAACCACATAAAAAAACTCTATCACAGAACTTTTTCATACTTCCTTTAAGAGCCCTGAGTCAGTATCAGATGATTTACCATATAATAGGAAATTTCTTTTTTTAGAGATTTAAACTGTATTTCATTCCCTCCTTTTATAGCACCATGCTGGCATTAACAAAATATGTCACAGCAAAAAGAAATTTGAAGCAGATAATACACATGCATTCAATGTACATGTACTAAATTATAGAAAAGTGAAAAGTTGCCCATGCTTCATTTACTTCTGGTAATATTTTGTACAAATACACTTACCTCCAGCATTAGTCTGTAAAGCAAGCCATCTCCTGACAGGGAATCCTGTAGGATCCTATGTTTAAAAAAAATCTCTAGATTGTTCAAATATTTCAATTTGAGAATGGAATCTTAATGTTAAATTTCTAATGCCATTGGATACATTTCTTTAACTCGTAATGAATAGCAGTACTGATATATATGTTTATCAGTAAGATTAATGCCAAAATAATTTTCTAACGACTTGTATATGTACCAAATTGAATGCACAATTAATTGAAGAGTTTAAATATTCAAAACTAAAAATCAAAATGAAGCTTACGGTATCCCACTGAAAAAAAGTAATTCACGTAATTTATTCCTACAGAAATTGATCCATTTACAATACGAAACGGTATCTCATTCTTGACATACCTTGACATAAATGGTCATACTTCCATATTTTGGCATCATGTTTGGCTTAAAAGGAACCACTCTGAAAGACACTGTAACAAAGGAGAACGTAATAAGTTAGATTCCTCATAAAATAGATCATATACTTTGAAACATTCAGAAATCTAACATAATTGTCTACACCATTTTCGTTTACTTTCATACTGAACTGTGTAAGCTAGGCTTGAATGGAAATTGAATATTTTTAAATGTAAAAGTAACATGTACCCACAAGTATACAGGAAAAAATACTAACCATTCTGCCCCTGTCTGTAAATGGGTTTACTAAGCTGGATAAACAATGAGGCTTGCTTAGGAGTGAACATGATATTAGTTTCATTAAAGAAGACATTGCCAGCATCTCCCGCCTTTCCTTCCACCCGTAATTTATATTGCCCTTGCAATGAATTAGATGGCATCTGAAAATAACAATACATAAACTTTAAATTTGATACATATAGAGAGCAAATGCTATAAGACTGAATAACCTTGAAAGAATTAGAAAAAAACTTCTATATTGCAGTTTTAAGGAACAGAGACATTTTCTCTTCTAAACAATAAGTTTCTAATGTAAGCAACCAAGAAAGATACATGTAAGTATTGATTTTCATGAAAGATAACTCTTGTTTATTGAGAAACACAGTATTTGGCAAATTTTATAATATGTGGAAAAATATCTTTTTTCTACTAAATTCACTAAAAAGCTCCAACTTTTTCTGACAGATATAAAGACCCTTTCAAGTCAACTGCAGCTGTGACCTTCTGTTAGATTCATGATGGTACATCTTCCATTAAATTTTTGTTTGACACCGTGATAAAATTTGATTGTCTTTGACTTTGTTTAGATGTAGCAGGGTTAATACTGTGATGAATTATTGTTACGTTGAAAGGGTTCACATTATCAGTAATCCAAAACATTTTTGCTATGTGACAGTTAACAATATGCTTAATCTTTCTAAACAATATTTCTAGTTTGCATAAAGCTGATCTTATCAAATAATACATGCAGTACCTTCATTTGAACGAGGCGACTGCCTGGACGTTCAAATTTGATGTTTATCTCTGAGAAAGACACTTTATTCTGAACAACAGAAATGAACATGTCTACATATGGGTACTCTAACTTCAAGATGCTGGCATGGATCTGCACAACTTCTCCTGGACGAATCTTGTTTGGTGCTATCACCATGAATGTTCTGTCAAAAACATCATACACAAAGCATTAAATATAGTACAGTTTACCATTCTTTTAAATACAGGAAATAAAGAAACAATCAATCTTTAATAAATCACATCTGTTCAGAGGTTGTACAAGTATACAGAACATTAACATCACGGCTATTGGAAGAAACACCCGAAAAGACAATACACAAGGTTGCAAATATTTATTCTGTTCATGTTTCGTACCAAATCTATTGTTCTAAACTTGGACAGATTTTCTGCCCCACTGGAGAACAAAAGAATCGTGTGTATAAAAGCATGAGTCAAAACTGTCAATCAGTAATCATGATCTAGTGTATAAGAAGTCCTATTAGAACTACTGAAAATGAATTAAAACATTTAGGTATACCAGGAGTTTCATATATATAAATTCTGACACATTTCAAAATATAATTATTGCATATACATAATTTACAATTATACCAGTACATGTACATGTAGCAGTGAACCAAACAACATGAAACAAATACTTGAACTTTCCAGATATCATGTTTAACTTTTCCTGTTCACTGAAGCCAATCATTATTGTTGTTTCAATGTTTTCACTGGTATTTGTTACATTATCTTCAAGTACAAAGTATCTACGTTTAGGAGGAGAGGGGTGTCAATGTATTGAATAAATGTGATACTGTGAAATATGAAGAACAAACTGTGTTTGTGAAACACTAATCATCTAATGCCTCCAGTGGCACCAAAATCCAAAAAGTTATTTTCAGCCTGTAGGGCAATGTCAAGGTCAAAAGGTCAACAACCTTGGTGTCATTTGAAAGGGCTTCATTAGTTAAGTATGCATGTCAAATATGAATGCTCTATCCCTCACAGTTCAAACGTTATAACCAAGGTTAAAGTTGACAACAGACAGACAGACAAACAAACAGACCGGACAAAAACAATATGCCCCCGATCTATCGATCCAGAGGTATAGAAAGGTTAGAACTCAAAGTTTCCTTTTAGTTTCCTGGATCTGCAACTGAATTATCAGTCATAATTTCTTTTACTTACGGTGCTCTGTCCATTTTGTAGCCCACTGTGTTGTCAATAATCATTTGACGATCTTGAGTCAGGGCCATGCCCAGGAGGGCAGACCAGATTAAAAGTGATGTCCACATCAACGAGTTGGCATTGGCTTCTTTCAACTAAAAAATTGCCTGAAAGAAAATTGCAATGACAATTTGATAGCTGTCATTTATTTAGGATAGAGTTTGTGTAAACTTTCAAACCCAATATAATAGCAGACCTTCAAGACATCTTTCAAACAACTGATTCACATAACAAACAAATTAATTTAAGAAGTTTCCAAGAATTACTCAGTTTGAAGGTTCATGCTTTGAAAAAAAAAACCCTTATAACATACTTTTGCCTTTATAGAGATGACAATCTAATTCAAGTACATGTATAACAGGTGAATTAAAGCATTACTTCTTTTTTAAGATACAGTGTATGCAGATTCAAATTGTTAACAAACTTGAACTGTATTCAATTTCAAACAAATGGTACAAATGACTTGTAAATTACAAATATCTGAAGTAAAGAGATACAACAATTTTTTTCACTCATAAACAGTCGAACTCAAAATCATACAGAATTACACTGCAGTATGGCAACAGGGCAATACACAGGTATCTGGAATTGTACAGGTGGCGTTTCCCCCGAGTTCAACGGAGTCTATAGTTAAATCTTTAAAATAATGATAATCTCTTCTTTATATATTGATAAGTGTATGTTACAAAATAATTGTTTTCATTTGAATATTCTACCTGTACCTGAATTCAAAACAGGAAATGCTTGACTCACCTGTACACAAATGGCGGAAATTGCAAAGGTGTTCCAATTACTCACTCTGTCCTTTTATCATTTTTTAATGGTTAATCTCAATTTTACCAATTGCGTTAATAAAATCGTGCATGTGTTGTAATATTTTTCCATTTCAAGAATTATCAAATGTACAAATATTCAATTTACCTGTGGAATACCTGAAGAAGTAAATGTTTATGCCCTCGTTCTAAATGTAGGTCAGTGATTCATAATAAAATTAAAGAAACTCGATCCCGAAAAAAGTAAACATACCTTTCTCCGTAAGTGCTATATATGTGCGTGGCCGTAAATTTAATAGATACTTTTATATACGTTGCTAGTGCGGATTTAGGGGGGGGGGGGAGATTTCGGGTACAGCCCTCTTTTTTCACCCTTTTGTTTATTTTTTTTACCTTTTCATTTCGACGGTCACCCCTCCCGTACCCCCCCCCCCCCCCTCTCGACACTAGTGCCTCGGGGCTGTATTTTGGGCCTCCGCCAAATCCTCCACTTCAGCTTCTGGATCCGCCCCTGCGTTGACATTTGAAATACCTCATATCTATAAATGAGATAGAGCAAGCTGATTATTCCACAGTAGTTGATTCAAATTTAAAAAGACATAAGCTAGTACACTCCCCTCGTTTGAGCCCTGTTTTCTGAAATGCAACAGAAAATTTTCACTTAGATTTTCAATCACTTAAAAATTTAACTTAGACTCGGAATCTAGATCTGAATCTTACAAACACATATCTATCATAGTTCACTGAACAATGAGTACGACACCGAGCAACACGGGTTTCAGAAAAAAAGAATCATAATTGGATGAACGGACAGCCAATTTTTAACGTCGCATAAACAAGATGCATTCCTGGAGTGAAGGCGCATATATGTCATACATGTATAGTGAATTTACCACAGTCATGTGGAAAAATAAAATCCACCCATAATTTTGTAAAAAAAAAAAATCAGTCGTGGATTCAGAAGGGTTGGAGAGGAGGCAGATGGGGACGTTAGACCCGGCTCGCTCTATAATTGTACGAGAAGCATCGAGTTCTGTTTATGCATAAATTGGACTCAAGATATATAAATCAGCTATATGACAAAATTCGCCAGCATACACGAACAACTAGATATTAACATAATGAATACACTCATAGTAAGACTACCACTGTATACGGCAGCTGTAGAAATTAATTAACAATTAATTAAAGTCCAATTACACGAAAGTTTTCTTCTTCTTCTTCTTCCAATACGAAATGTACTCAAAGGTTGAGCGTTATACTTCATGTGGCAGTCAAGATAAAAGCCTCTTGGCCCTTACAATGTTCCCAATCCCCCGTGCAAACTACCGATAGACATATGCATTTTCTCCCGAAAATGAAATCTGAGAAAGATGATGGTACATCTAATTGGACACTGACCATTAGACTGGAGTTACCTACTCTTGCTTGCTGTCGCTGCGCGAATATCTTTTAAGATCTAGACAGGCATTGCCCGTCTAACTGAACACTTGTTTTAAGCATTGTTCGGTGTGTCATATCAATGACGTGTGCATTTAAGTTTCAGATCGAACTTCAAACATTTCATTTCTGCAGTACCTAGAAATTCTTGGTAATTAGTTTTTTAAACAGAGATTGTCTCACATTTGAGAGATTTTCCTTGGGATGAAAGAGTATAGTCAACCTGTCAAATAACAACAGTTCAACTACAGGCCATGTGCTACCATATCCAACTGAGGTCTCATATCAGATATCATAGGACTTACCGTCTATGGGAATGTCTTTTTCTAACTTAAAAATTTTTGTTATTTAAAGTGAGCACATGACTATTAGTCATGTGCTCACTTTAAATAACAAAAATTTAAAGTTAGAAAAAGACAGGAGGAAGAATAATTACGATGTTCATGATGGTTGCCGCGAGAGCCATTTTGTACTCGGTACTGGTCTGATTTTTTGTTCACTGTCCGATATCCATTCCAAGATGGTTGTCATGACGGCTGTTTTGAATAACTGAACGGATTCGATTCACACATGAGACCCACCTCGGGTTCGCAATGGGACAGATAGAGAGGTAGAATAAAGATCAGGTTTTCTAATCAGACTGTCATCTACAGACAACTATGAGCGAAATATTATGTCTGTCGTGGCAGGAAAATAAGATCTTTGAAGAAGTTATCAGTAACACGTCTGATTTTTCAGGTCTTATATTGCTGATGTATTCCCTCGAATTTATTATAGACGTCAGACAGACGTCAGTCATGGTGAATAGATGCCCAAGATGGCAGAGGCTGACTGATCCAGTGAGATTGAACGAGATCTCTCATTTGACGAACCGAGCTCAGTTCCGGCTGTATCTAACATGATGCTTCATTCCCTGCCGACTTATCTGTCCTTGCATTTGGGACGAGGCATTATAAACCGAGGCCCCGCATTAAGGTTTATGTTGGCACGTAAAAGATCCCTATATAGCTAATTACGTAAGGTGGGTCCATTTTATGTGTAAAAATTATATGGTTGTGCATCCTGGATCCCGCTTTTGATGGACGTGGTTGAAAAATAATAACGCAAACAGAGGACCTTGAGTACTTTATCTCTACCGATTTTCATAAAAATACTTCCATTCGTTCAAAAGAAGAAGTCAATCAAAACTTAATATAACGTACAAATGGTGCATCCTCCCTTTCTGTCTTTTTTAAATGCTAAATTGAACAAAAATCATGAAAACTGTTGTCACATATCAATTCTTTAAAACAGTATTTATCAGATTTGAATCACTAAATCAGATTTAATACACAAATTCAATGTATAATAATAATAAGCAAATCTCGACGGAAAAAACCAAAATGAAAATTAATAAAGTAAAACATGAAATAACAAATACACTCGCACGGACGTTGAATGCTTCATTCCTACGGAGTGTCATCATAATCAATTCCATGGTTCTGTTGAACTGGACTTAAAAAGTCTACAACGAAGGCTCAAGTGAGCTTAAACTATGAAAGTAAGACATGCATTCTGAGTGACCCGGATGAGGTGCTTTGTTCGTGAACGAGAGGTCCCGGGTTCGACTCTCGCCGCCGGCACACCGATGTTGTTTTTTGAAGGAGACGCAAAAACGAGCTCATTAAAACCCGACCTATCACGCTCCGTAGTTTTATCATGTTCGCTGTAGTAGATAATATTATTCCTTATATAACCTGATAAAGTGAGAATGGAGAACATATTTGACTTCTGATCTAAAAATTAATAGCCTTTTTTCTCTTTACACGCAAGTATATGCATATCCAAATTTGGTTTGAATTTAATGTATGGTATTTGATATTTTAATACCAAATTATTTTTTTCCATAGTTTGAAATGGCTTGACTTTGACCTTTAAAGAAAAGGCGTCGTCTCTCCATGTTCATATAAATTATCAAATTTGGGTTGTATCTGATGTGTTTTACTGGAGTTATCTGAGGATTAGGGTTTATCCATTTCCAGTGTAATGTAAGATATTCTAACCTTGATCTTTGATTTAAATATCAACAGGCATCTTCCTCTCTTTTTTACTACATGCAAGTATATGTCCAGATAATATCATCAAGAAAAGACGGACGGACTTCGCCAATTCATTGACTGGAATTGCTTTGCAATCCGGTCAAAAACCCTTTGACAGAATGACTGATGGTATCACCAGAAAACCCTTTGACAATATGACTTATGATATCAAGAAACCCTTTTACTAAAGCACTATCATCTTTTGAAAGGGATGGAGAATAATGGGACTATACCCAGATGTCTGTGACAAATCTTTAGAGAAATAGAGCATGTTTATAAAACATTTGCCCCGCGTAGGCGTAATTCATAGATGCAGCAAACTTTCCTAAATTACAAGTTTCATGGGCCATAACTGCTATAAAAAGTGCAGTATTGCCTTTTGACATATTGATGCTCAAATCTATAGACATCCTTCTCTTTTAATAAGATCTTAAATAACCTGTTTAAAAGAACTCGACTTGTAAAATATTTGAAATATGATCAAATTCTGATGAGCATTTCATAATACATGTATATGATAATATAAGAGAATCACTTGGAACCCAATAATTTCAGCCTTTTCCATCAGCTGTGACCTTGACCTGTAACCAGAAAATCAATAGGGTTCTGCCTCTCTTGATAAGTAAGCGTTATATCCAAATTTGGTTTGAATATGAAAAAAGTACCAGAGTAATCATCAAAAAACCAGTAACTGTTTTCATTAGCTTTAACCTTTGACCCCATATTTAATAGGGTTCTTCTCTCTTGATAAGTAAGTATATATCCAACTTTGGTTTGAATATGTTAAAAGGTACTTGAGTTATCATCTGGAAACCAGTAATTAGTCTTTTTTTCAATCAGCTGTGACCTTGACCTTTGACCTCTTGACCCCAAAATCAGTAGGGTTCTTCCTCTCTTGAAAAGTAAGCATATATCCAAATATGGTTTGAACATGTTTAAAGGTACTTGAGTTATCATCCAGAAACCAAAGTTTGATGGGAGGACAGAAGGATGGACAAAGCAAACACTTAATGCCCTCTGCCATACCTGATGGGGGCATAAGAATTGGAGACCTGAAACATCTTTCAATACTAAAAAGCTTTTCATTTTACATTCTCCTACACTATAACTTGTGAATATACTCGAGAGCAGTCTCTGACCAGAAAATCCTCAAACTTTGTTCTATATAATGACGATATTAGACATTTGACATCCAAAACATAGTTCCTGTGTGAAGGTGATGAAATGTGATCATGAGTAGGAATAAAATTTTCACCATATTGAACAAAGAAGTTGCGTGTTCTTTTTATTTATTGATGTTCAACCAGTAATTTTTTAACAATATGTAAAAGAAAAAAGTGTATCTACTGTTTTCAGTAGAGATTCCATAGTCAATACATATGATACATACATACTTTATATCTCAACTTTAACTCCTTCATACCTTAACCACCGAGTCATGTTCATCGTATCAGCAAATTGATCCATATTGCATACTTTCACCTTTTAATAACCTTACACTTGTGCAATCACTTTGGAGTGTTTTAATTAAATTCTAAGTATAACCAAAGTAACAAAATGAAAATGTGATACTGCACATATGTCAGTCAGCAGGAAAGAAACTGTATAAATAATTTGGACATATGACTTCTGATAAACAATGACTACATTTCTAAACTATGACAGAAAGATATTCCCACAGCAAATCTGTGACTGGAGGCAGGAGGAAAAAGGTGGGGGGGGGAGAAAGAACGGAGATACTAAAGGGTAAGTGAAACCTGCATTTAAAAGTTCAGCTAATCATAATTAATATATATACCAAATGACTTCGAATGTTTGATTTTTATCAAATTTTATTTAAGATTTTTAATGAACTTTCTTCCCTAATTTTAGTACTGTCATCCAGTATAAGCTAGACACTTTATAATGGGTCCTCATACCTCATTACACAGTCAATAACATAGACATTTTCTGAAGTGAAAAAAGTCCGTATTCTGACTATAGTGCACTCGACAGTAATAAAAGAGACCATGGAAATATGTTTTTGTTGAAAGGCGGTAAAGGAAATCACTATCATGAATGTCATGACATTCTCACATAAATAGATAGATACACATTTAGGTAATTTTCTCCCATCATTAATGGCTGCACCAATGAATTATATTTCTCAATAACTACATATATCCACATGATGCTTCAGCACTTGAACATATTTCACTAGTAACAAATTATCAAGCATCCATACAAGTGACCAAAGATAAATAGTTTGGGATATGGATAAATGCCATTCAATCTTTGAATTGAAATGTAAATATTTAGATAAATTACAAGATTTAGCATAAAGAAGACAAGGATGTTTTGAATCCATTCCAAAAGGGAAAGAACACTTCAAACAAATGTTAAAATCAGTATTTCTGAATCCACATATAGAGCACTCTTTGTATCATGATGCAACATCAATGAAACAAACGTCTTGGATGTTCATGGTCAAAAGTCTGAATAAGAGTCTATTGTATATCCTAACAAATGACGTTAACTCTCTAGCTTGGCATCCTCTTTTGGTTTGTTTTGGTCGTCTGGTTTCATTGCAGGAAACAATAGCACCTCCTACAAGCAGAGAAGGCAGGAATTACAAGAATCACATACATAAGAGAATGTAGGTTACTTTACTTAATTATGGTTAATTTACACCACTTGTACATTTTGAGAAAGTTGCTTTGTTAAACTTGTTAACCAAATGCACGTTCAGACGGACAGGGTGATTCCTATATATCCTACCCTAAACTTCATTTGCAGGGGAGTATAAATACGGAGAAAATAATGTATTTCAATCCACTACAACACATAAATCTTGGCACATGAAAAAATACATATCAAGAATATATACATGAAATCAGTATTATGTGAATTTCTATAACAAAAGAGAATTGGATAATCAGACTGCCTTTAATTCTCAAACTGATATTACCATTTAGTTTGTTTGATAAATATGAATCATAAAAATTACAAAATCATATGTTGTATGAAATAAGGTACAATTTTTCCTATAACAAAATTATGTCTATTATAAAACATACCTTGATATTATTGGAGTCGGTTAGAAACATGCATAAGCGATCAATTCCCATCCCCCAACCTGCCGTAGGGGGAAGACCATATTCCAGGGAAGTGCAGAAATTCTCATCTATAAACATTGCCTCATCGTCACCCGCTGCTTTATCCTATCGAATATACAACAGGAAATTATATACTATATAACACACATACAAGACAATACAAAATACAAGGCAGTATCGTAACCAAAAGAAACGAAGCGATACTACAATGAAAATATGACACATAGGAAAATACATCAATATTTTGTTTTGTTTTATGTCACATCTAGACCACTCCACTTATACGGCAACAGCCACTGTCTAATGCATCCCACAGAAATTTTGACTTATGTTGCATGCCAATTTTTAGACTATTAGCATCTTTGAATAAAAGAGTGGAGAATACCTGAAAAGTTTTTATTTAAGGCTCAAATATGAAAGATAAAATCACAGTGTGGCATACATAATCAAACTTGTATAGCCCACAGAAATATTAGGAGAACAAGCATATTGAGTATAGCTGAAGCAATACATGTCCCCACATCGATTTCCGCTGTAACTCTTCCCAAAATATGTCAATCATGACCAAAGATGAAAATGATCTGCAACTAATTGATACAATATCAAATCTCAAGTCAGTAACTTCAACGGTTGCAAAAAAAGTAAAAAAAAAAAAAATAAATAAATAAATAAATAAACAAGTGTCTCAGACAGATGGACAGATGGGGGACTTATAAGATCTGTCCCCTCCTGTTATACTGGTGAGGGACTTATAAGATCTGTCCCCACCTGTTTTACTGGTGGGGTACTTATAAGATCTGTCCCCTCTTGTTTTACTGGTGGGGTACTTATAAGATCTGTCCCCTCCTGTTTTACTGGTGGGGTACTTATAAGATCTGTCCCCTCCTGTTTTACTGGTGGGGTACTTATAAGATCTGTCCCCTCCTGTTTTACTGGTGGGGGACTTATAAGATCTGTCCCCTCCTGTGATACTGGTGGGGGACTTATAAGATCTGTCCCCTCCTGTTATACTGGTGTGGGACGTATAAGATCTGTCCCCCCCTGTCCCCTCCTGTTATACTGGTGGGGGACTTATCAGATCTGTCCCCTCCTGTGATACTGGTGGGGGACTTATAAGATCTGTCCCCTCCTGTTATACTGGTGTGGGACGTATAAGATCTGTCCCCTCCTGTGATACTGGTGGGGGACTTATAAGGTCTAATGATGTGAAACATATCCAATCACATAACTGTACGGTCCGAGTGAACCAGAAAGAACGAAAATAAGCATTATTAGAAATGATGTGTATAAATCTACAATATTGAAATGATTTACATGTATTCCCTTACTTGTGCTTGCTGTGCAAATCTTTCTCTTTGTACAACTGGGTCATTCAACTCTGTATACGCATTGCAGATTTCCTTTTTACAGACAAATAATTCAAACCTTTCGGTTAACCCTGGAATTGACCTGTGCCTATAGGAAACATTAACATAAGAATATGAACAATAAAATTGCAAAATTAATTTCATCTCGTGGTTTGACAATTCAGTTCTCTACATGTTAGGTCAAATACATATTTCAATCTATACAAAGTATTCTGTAATACAATACACAAATTTGTATAAGGCTATTATCAATCTCTAACATGCTTCATAGCAATCGAAATAGTCAAACCCTTAATAGTTATATGATTAAATAACCAGAGCAAAGCTTACGTTGTAAAATACAACCCATAGTACTTTTCCACAAAGGGCAAAAGTAATATCTATAAAAGCAGTCTATTGCAACAGAAGTTTAATTTCATCTTTAAAACCTCATGGTACACAGTAACATTAATTCTAATTAAAGTTTTCATTTGGTATCTCGAAGCAAGGCCACAAACATTCCAGGATACTGATTTTCATCGAAGGGCAATAATTCTTGTAAAATGGGGTCAATTGGAAAGATCTTTAAATTTCATATATAGGACTTGTTACTAAAAACACACATTAATTTTTAAGCCGGCATGGCCTAGTGGTATCGCGCTGGACTTCTGATCGGGAGGCCAGGGTTCGAGTACCGCTCTGGTCATGCCAGTGTCCTGTCTTTCAGATGATACAGTAAAAACCGAGGCCCCGTGTCGTGGTATGCATGGCACCTTAAAGATCCCTCGCTGCTTCAGGTGGGAACGTTGCAAAGGCAAAAATTTCTATGCCCCACATCAGGCAGATGCCCTCACCATATACATGAAATATTCGTGGTGTGACGTTAAACAAAAAATCAATCAATCACATTAAGTTTCACTTCAGTGTCTCACTGCATGGCCAAAAGCTTTTTGGAATTTTGAATTTCATTAAAGGGCAATACCTCAGGTAAATTCCAGACAATTGCGGAAAAAGTCAATCTTCACACGTATGTTCTCACACTTAACACACACCAAGTATTATTTCATTATCACAAAGCACTTCCAAAACTCTTTCAGGAATACAATGGCCTCGAACTGACAAATAACAAATCCTGACTAACAACTGGGGTTTAATTAAGGATGATACAAGAACTGTCAGATAAAATGTAAAAGATTCCTGGTTTTCACACACTTACATCAAATAACGTTAGTTAGATCAAACTATGTTACCGATCAACTGAATTAAAAGAACATCAAGGTTCCACATACAAGTAAGCATTGAATTCTTACATTTGTGTGCAAACATATGGTTGATACATGTATAAAAGTACAAAATTTTATAGACAGTATAAATGTTATGTACTTGAAGTTATATACATTATTACATGTTTCAATAACCATGGTCATGTACTTACCATTTTGCAAGGGGACTCATGATTTGAGGGTGATCAATGATATAAGTTGGATTTACACAGTTTTCTTCTATAAAATCACCAACAAGCTGGAGAGAAAATAATTGCATGTATTTAATTTTGTTTGATTCTTGTTATATCTTTTTTATCTAGAGCTGTCCTGACCGGACAAATACCCACGGTGGCAACAAAGTTTAAACACACATTGATTCGCTTCAAGATACATCCCTGGTACAAGAGTAATGGATGTCCCACTTGTATATTTTGAGAAACTTGCTTTACTAAATTTCTTAACCAGACAGACGGATGGACAGACTGATTCAAACATACCCCTCTAATTTCATTTGCTGGTGGTATAATTAGTTCAAAAGCATTATCTACATTTCGAGTAATAGAAAATCAGTAATTATCAGTAACCACTGTCATTAACAAAGAACTTTGTCCAAGAGAAATGTCACTTAAAATACATGCAAGTGTTCCGTTTTGAATTACACAAAAGCAATGGCCAACAAGTGTGTTCTTTTCCACAGCAAAAACACACCACTGTATTAAAGCCCAACATATCCCTGACAAAAGAAGTACTTTGTTATGAGAAGTATACACCATAGGTAGAGAAAAGATCAATGGTCGATTCCCTACCTTATCTAATAATCTGGCCGTCGTCCTTGGGGCCGCACAGTCTACTTCATGTTTGACACACAGGTCATCCAATAATTTTCTGGTGCCTAAAAAACAATAAAGATGCAAGTTTTCAGTTCTAATTTTGTCTCTGTTTAATGAGTAGTCAATTTTTTTAAGGTATACTTCACTAACTGACATCATGAAATTCTTGCAACACTGTTACCAAAAAATATGGTATAAGTAACTACTGCTGTGGTACATGTACTGTTAACTTTCCTTAACATGATACACAGTGTAAAAACAAGGTTCCAGTTCTTCTAAACTATATTGTATAGTCAAACTCACTCTTTCTTACGATCAAACATATACTTCATTGATTCTGTCCTTGGAAAATCATGTTTCTATATATATATATATATATTGTTTGCGAGAAGAAGGTAAATAAGTTAAATATGCCATAAGAGGATTTAACAAAAGCAACGCCTAGCGTGGCATAATATGCCCGTCGCTTAATTCGGACAGGATCAATTCGCATTTGGCATGATTTTCATGAAAAACATCTGACGTTTACTGAAGTTAATTGCGTTTCATAGCATTTTATCATAGGAATAAGTCCAAGGGCAATAACTCCTGCAGAATGGTCCTATCCAACCCAGCTTGGAACTTGACCTGCAAAAAAAAACTTGAAATTTTTTAGAACTAGCCCCCCCCCCTCCTAAAACTATAAATTTCTAAAAAATGAAAAAAAAGATATCAATACCTGTAAAATATGTGGAAGTTGGTACATTTTACTTGTTTCATGGTAAATTTCATAATGTTTTTACAAAAATTAGATTTTTAATGAATTTTCAAAACAAAATCTTGAAATTTCTAAGTCCAAGGGCCATAAATCCGTCAAAAGTAGGTCAATTGTAACAAAACTCGAACTGGTACTGACGCCGCTTAGAATAAAGCTGTATACCAAATTTCAACTCAATATCTTGAAAGACGGCAAAAAAAAAGTCCGGAAAACATGACCTAGGACATATGGTTACCCCCCCTCCCTAAAATTATAAATTTCTCAAAAAGGAAGAAAAAGATATTAAAACCCGTAACATATGTGATAGTTGGTACATTTTACTTGTTTCATAATAAATTTCATAATGTTTTGACAAAAAATAGATTTTTAATGGATTTCTGAAAAAAATCTTGAAATTTATAAGTCCAAGGACCATAACTCTGTCAAAAGTAGGTCAACCTTAACGAAACTTGAACTGGTGCTGACATCGCTTGAAATAAAGCTATATACTAAATTTCATCGCAATATCTTGAAAGACGTCCAAAAAAGTCCGGAAAACATGACCTCGGACAGACGGACGGACCCATGGACACGGACGGTGTGAAAAAAAGGTGATTTATCTGCCCTTTAAACAAACTTTTCTCATTTTCTTTATATGACGTAAGATAGAAAAAGGTGGCTGCCAAAATATTACAATCGGCAAATACTGTGCCTAATGAGACGAAAGCCCATCTCTCACTGTATAGAACTCAAGGCTTCCGCCTACCATTGCAAATGTCACATTTTTCAACAAATCATCAAACTTATGACACAAAATTGTGATTACGTGTTTCATTAAATTAATCATAGCACAATAATTTTACAGAATAACCGAAACTTGTGGTAGACAAACAGTATACAATTAGTATACCCACATGCTACTTCTTTATAATGTAATACCATCATTCAGATACATCAACTAGCTATCGCAATTGGCAAATGTAAATAAGAGAATTCTGAATCTACTTCAGAAAACAAAATTGCTAAATTAATGGATTTCAACTTTAAACTTCCAGCAAAGAGTAAGGTACACATTCTTGTGAAACTTAAAATTCTCTTAGGAAATTTCTGAACTCTAGGAGAACTGGATGACCATGGCTTAGATTTGACTCTGCTAATTTGCCTCATATAACAAGCTGCTTCCAGCAGCAATATGTATTACTCACTTTCTTTGTCAAAGTCTGTGGCTGGAGGTAACTTCACATTCAATTGTTTCTCTAACTCTGTTATCATGCTCACTCTCTTGAAGGGGGGAGTGTAGTCAACCTCCCAAGCCTCGCCCTCAGGACCGTTTGGATGGTATACCACCTTGTATCCTCCAGTGAGATACTTCACCATACCTAAATAATGAATGACAAAAAAGAATGTTGTCAACTGAAGGAAACAACTTACAATTACAACATTTATAAAACCACTTTTAACTTGTGCAGAATCTGAAAACAATTCAAGATGTGTACATAGAGCAAATGTATTGTTTGCATATATGCTGTTCCTTATCTAAGGACAAAAACATCTGAATAGATTTAAAGCTTCTCACATGTTAGTTTCAGATATGTGGTATGTTTAATTCTTGTTATATCATATGTAAAGTGTAAGTTCAGACTTTTTATACTGGATACCGATACATGAATGTTCTGACATAGTATTGCTGGTTGAGTGCTTTATCATAGACCAAAAACTCACAGGTTCAAGTCCAACAAAGGCTCGTTTAAGTCCTGACTTTCATACATGTATATGACAGTAAAAATGGAAGTCTACGACTATGCATGTAGAAGTAGGAACGTAAAAGATCCTTTCACTGCTACATGTGGGTTCATGAGTAGAAATTTCTGTGAAATTCCTCAGGCAAATGTTGTCACCATAAATGAAATAATACTGGCATAACATTAGCCAAGAAACCAACCAACCTGATACAAGTGATTCAGTGATGTTCATCAAATCTTGGTAATCAGCATAAGCCATGTAGAATTCACACGTTGTGAATTCTGGGTTGTGTGTTAAATCTATGCTCTCATTTCTGAACTGTCGTCCAATCTCGTACACCCTGTCTAGGCCTCCAACTATCAACATCTGTGACAAGTACAAAGATTTTGGTTTATTCCATAAACAAAAGGAATTCCAATATTGTACTATACATCTCTAAATAATGTCCATGTATGTTTTTGATGACATTATTTTAATTGAAACTTTATAAATTGATCAAGTGGGTTCAAATGTGTTTACTTATCATAGTATTATCTTAATGAATAACTTTTAAATGACCAAAAAGGTTACAGTTATTTAGCTTTTTGAAAAGATAAGTATGTTGAATAAATATGATAAACACAAGCAAAATTAATTGCTGATAAAGTACTTAAACATTTAGATGATTTATTTACATATATATTTGCTTATAAATTGAAAACATGAAAAGTGCCAAAATAGGATCATCACTTATATACAGTCTTTATAGCATTACTACCTTGAGATACAGTCTTTATAGCATTACTACCTTGAGATACAGTTTTTATAGCATTACGACCATGAGATAAAGTCTTTATAGCATTACTACCTTGAGATACAGTCTTTATAGCATTACTACCTTGAGATACAGTCTTTATAGCATTACTACCTTGAGATACAGTCTTTATAGCATTACTACCTTGAGATACAGTCTTTATAGCATTACTACCTTGAGATACAGTCTTTATAGCATTACTACCTTGAGATACAGTTTTTATAGCATTACGACCATGAGATAAAGTCTTTATAGCAATACTACCTTGAGATACAGTCTTAATAGCAAAACTACCTTGAGATACAGTTCTGGTGCTACTCTCATGTAAAGTTTCATGTTAAGGTCATTATGATGCGTAATGAAAGGCTTGGCAGTGGCTCCCCCTGGAATCATATTCATCAATGGTGTCTCCACCTGGATAAGATAATGTTTGAATAAGTACATGTAAAGTAACTTTGAATTCACTTAAAGATTTGGTACAAGCAAAATTTGTTTCCGTAACATAACTTTAAATTCACTTTAGACTTCAAAAAAAAGAATTTGCTCATGTAATAATTCTAAATTCTTGTAAGATTTTGTTAAATATCAAAGTACGAACAAATTTTATATGCAATATGTACAAACCTCCAGAAAACCCAGATCATCCAGAAATTTCCTTACATAGTTGATGATTTTAGCTCGTACAATAAATTTCTGTCGGACATGATTGTTTATGATTAAGTCTAGATATCTCTGTCTAAACCTAGTTTCCTGAAAAATAGAGAAAGTAAACAGCATTTAGAATGTGAGGCAGATAAATGTTTAAATGTTGACACATTCTCATGTCATCTACAACACATGGGGATTACTTTGTAATACCTCTTCATTATTATCTCTGCAAACAACAGAGATATTTCTTGATTTATAACCTCATTTATTTTCCCTAAGAACTGGCATATCTCAATTGTTATATTGTATCTCAAGTGCATGCTTGTGAAATTGAAGTCGCACTGGTGAATATGAGTCCCGTCTTTCAGATGAGACAGTACAAGCTGAGGTCCTGAGTCATGGCAGATGTTGCAAGTAAATGATCCCTCGGTGCTTTTGGTGGATTCGTTACAAAAGTCTGAATTTCTATGCTTTGAATAAGAGAGACGTCATCACCATATAAAAGCAATAATCTTGGCGTGATATAAAATAACAATAAAAAAACCAAAAATTTTCTTTCAACTGACCCCTCCTTATTTTTTCACTGTGATGATGTCATCCGAGGTGTGACAAACTTCAGATAAATGATACATCAGTTTACAACAACAAAAATGTTATGACCTAAAATCCATTAAATCCCATTTTCTAATACGAAAATTACCAGGTTTAAATTCAGAAATATATGTCAATACCAGTATTACATCCTTACAGAGGATTGTTTGGTAGGAGGGGGATTGACTGATTGATTGATTGAATATTATTTTACGTCACTCCAGGACTATTTCATATATATGGTGACAGCATATACCTGATGCATTGAATACAAATTTAGACCTTTGCAATGGACCCACCCTAAGCAGTGGGGGATCTTTTATGTGCCACTTCTACCGTGACACGGACCTTGGTTTTACTGTCACATCCGAAATACAGAACACCGGTGTGCCCAGGGTGGGAGTCGAACCCGGGACCTCCCGAGTATGAGACGAACACCTTATCCAGTAGGCCACACTGGCTTGGTAGGTGGGGGATCTCTGGGTTTTAATTTTTTGACATAAGATCAAGTGTAACAAGGCAAAATAAGACCTACTTTATCTCGGACTCCATAGTATAAATCTGGCATCTGGTGAAGACATGGAGACAATAACACCAATTTGGTGGGCATTATACTCAACTCTCCTGTTTTTGTCCTCCCTGAAACATAATAGGAACATGTCTATGGTAATGCACTCAATAAAGAATGAAATAATACATGTAACAGGAAAGGGAAGCTCAATTTCATATTGACTAAGATTCAAAATTAGCAATAGCCTGCTAGACCAAAACTAGCAACTTTTGAGTCAGACTAGTTGAGTCATACTAAAACTAGCTCAGTCTTGCTGGGAAGACTAATTAATACTATTATGGTCACATGTTTGGTGAATGGTAGCTAACATAAACCCTGAGAACATTACAAACATAAGAAGTGTTTGTGAAATACCATGTCCCACTGGCAACAAATTTTTTAATTACATTTTTAAATATATGTCAAGGTGAAGGTCACAAGGTCATATGGTACCTATGGAAACATCTTGCAAAAAGAAACACACTTGTGATATAACTAAGCCTGTCGTCTATGGTTCAAATGTAACGGCCAATGTTAAAGGTTTTTTTAACTTGGTCAAATGTAGGTCAAACTTCACAGTAAAGTTTACAAGGTCATATATTTTGGTATCAATGGAAAGGTTTCACCAGTAAGAACATACATGATAAATGTAAAAGCCATAACTCCAATGGTTATAAAGTTAAGTCAAGGATTATTTTTCAAAATATGGGTCAAAATTGAAAGTCAAGGTCACAAGACCATAAATTATGGTATCAATGTAAAGGTCTTAACACAAAGAACACACATGTGAAATGTGAAAGCCATAGCTCCAATGCCCATACAATTAAGGCCAAAGATCTTTTTTAAATGTAGGTCAAATGTGAAGATCAAGGTCACAATTATGATACCAATAGAAAGGTCTTGCCACAAGGAATATACGTATGTTGGTTGGTTGGTTGATTGATGTCTTACGTCACTTTCAACAATTTTTCAGCTATATCACGACATGGAGACAGTAGGTAACCAACCTCTTAAACATAGTGGCGCAACCCGGGAATAACATACGTATGTTGGTTGGTTGGTTGATTGGTGTTTTATGTCGCTTTCAACAATTTTTCAGTTATATTGTGACATGGAAGCAGGAGGTGACCAACCTATTAAACATAGTGGTGCAACCCAGGAATCTAACATACTGTACGTGTACTTATTTTAGCGGGATTCATATTTTAGTGGAATTAGCCCTGTTCAAAGTGCGCTAATTCATGACTACGCTAATATGAAATACATGAGATCGATAGAATTAAATGGGCACTTCCGTTTCAATTCTATAGTTATGTCTATCAAATAAATATCAAGAACAAATTCATCATTTATTTTGATAAAGCATAAAGAGGACACGAGTAACAATCGATTAAAGATGTTTGCATTACCGGACACTGTCGATATGATTATCACAAAACCAACGCAAGAATTAAAAAAAAACGTGGTTTGAAGTTTAGGAATTAATCCCCCGCTAAGCATATTGCTTCTACAATACCGTCTATTACGTAATTATGGGCAAAGAGCGGTCAGCGATACAAGTAATTTATCTTATATCAACTTATGAAAACAATGGCTTCGTCCGTAAAACGTAAGAATGGCATTTTGTTTTCTATATGTCTTTCTTTTAAAAAAATTATTATTTATCAATATAACTAGGTGTTTTGCTTTCAATGATATGGTAGGTTATTGGATAAACATGAATGAAATGAGGTTGTATTTGAATCACTGCATATACTGTAAGTAAGGTAATTGACCCGACGCTTGTCATCCAAGCCAATCGATGGTTTAACAACTCCAGGTACATGTACTCATTAATTATGTCCAATGGCAAACGTGTCATACCAGCCGATTCGATAATCGCACATGTGGCATATATTTCAATTCCTCGTAAGTAAGATACTTAAACGCACTATTTTTACCCAAAAACTGTTTTGAATACGCCGATTTAATGGATAAATTGCGCTAATCGAACGTGAAAAATGCGCTAATTCATGACTACGCTAAAATACTGCCGACCCTTCTTTCGAGCATTTTG
Source organism: Pteria penguin (assembly GCA_035048485.1). Classification (NCBI taxonomy): domain Eukaryota; kingdom Metazoa; phylum Mollusca; class Bivalvia; order Pterioida; family Pteriidae; genus Pteria; species Pteria penguin. The sequence goes on along the minus strand of CM068582.1, from coordinate 25,130,702 downwards.
CGCTAAAATTTGATTGCGCTAATATATGTACACGTACAGTGCGTATGAAATATGTACACGTAAGCACTAGCTGGTATGGTTGGATAGTATTATCCAATGCTAAAGTTGTCAACAGACAGACATAAAACAAAATATTCTCAATTTCATATGAAAATATCTCATTTTTCTCTTTTCTATATGCCATTGAAGAAAAGACTATTGAAACAGGTAGCACAAATTTAAATTAAGTCAATTAATCGAGTATCTGAAGAGTAGCATTTAATCTGAAATTATTTTAACCTGGTTTTCCTACAGCTCCAATGATGTCACCTCGCTTGATTTTATTATTAATGTCAATAAATGCCTCCTCACTAGGATAAAACCTGAAATATACAATAAATATAAATATATAAGCCACTCAAGTTCACATTTCAGTTTCAATTATTTAACCAAAGACATGTTACAAGATTATATAAAGTTAGTCTACCTTATATTGTCTTTATAAAGTTTTTGATAATCGATGAAATCTTACTTGGCAATATCTATACATAAATTAATCTTACAGAGAATCCAGACAGATAATAAGGTAAAAAAGAGTAGTGGGAGGCAAACTCTTCCCTCAAGTGACCTTGCCTTTTGACCTAGAAAACCTTTAGGGTGCTTTCTCACATCATAAAGTATAGGTCTTTCAAGTCTGATGAGCCTCTGTTACAGAATACTCTAGTGTCCAAAAGATGAGCAGTACAAATGCACAAATAAAAAAAAAAGAATGAACGACTGAAGACACCAAAATGGTGGTACCAGATCACCATGGCAACAAAAATATAATTACTTGGTACTGCAAAAAAGGGTCACCTTATATTAGGATAGCATCATGAAGGCATACATAGTTGATCTTACTTAGCATTGGCCATTATCTGTAGTTTTACATCCTCCGCTCTCAGATCGTAGAATATCAACTTTGCTCCTGATATCCTTTTAGCATGTATCCGTCCTGTAAGTAAAAACCATACCTCATGATAAAAAAAACTCATACGAAGCATCTGATTCACAAAAACTTGCCACTGCTCACTAACTTTGGAGTGTATTAGTTCAGTTTCAAAATCACCAATGAGCTTCATTTCTACAGCAAATAAGTTTTTAACTCCTCTGTTATTTACCTATGCAAGGTAAGATTATTTTTTCCCTTTGAATTTGTGTTTGCTATAAGAAATGTTTTTTTCATAAAAAACCTTGTACATTTGGCTTGTTGACCACAAATGAAAATGATTGTGTTTGAAGTTATTCAGTCTAAGGTCCTAAACACTACCCACTACCTAATGAGTTTGTCCCATTTTGCAATACTTTTTTCTTGATTGTGACTTAATTTTTCAAAAATGTGAAACATACTACACCAATCTCAAACAACATTTTGGTTTTCAGCATTTGAATCAAATTTGAATAAAGACCACAGAAATTTTGTGCAATAAAATCAACCATTAACAAATTCATTTCAGCTTTCTTTAAAGGGTATATTGTTTTGTTTTGGTAAAATGAAAATTAACATAAGAGCACTTTATTCAAACAAACAAAAGTACATGTATATTCTAAAACACCAGAGAGCCCACCTACAGTTTCGTCTTACATTAAATAATCAATGAAAGCATTTTTATGCATACCTGAGACACTGACTTCTTCCTCCAGGGTTTCTCCATTTGTTAAAGAGCTATATTTTTCTAAAAAATCTGACAGAGAAACAGAGACATGGAATTTATGTGGGTAAGGATTATCCCCACTCTCTTTCAGCTGGGCAACAGCTCTACTTCTAAATTTGAAATATTCCTGTCAAGAATAACGGAAGACTAGTCAAATTCTGTACATTACAAAAACAATTCAACAGAGATACAGAACAGTACTGCAATATCAAATAAATTTCCATTTGGTCTAACCACTGAATCACATTCTACGACCTCTTCAGCGTACTAAGCAATGTTGAAACTTGCTATTCTCTCTCATGCCAGACAATGGAAGAGTTTTATTACATGACTCGTTTGTACAAAACAAAAGGTTTTTCATAGTATCTATATAATCTCTTTGTGTTTATACCAAGTTCCCTTGTTTCCATTATTACTTGCCCTGGCCAACATCCAAAGTTTTGGAAAACAAGAATTAAAAGAGATGTTGTACATGTACAAGAACTTCAAAAGTATATCTCTGGAAAACTAAAATGTTGGAAAAACAAGAGGCCCAAGTGGGCCTATATCGCTCACCTGAGTACCTAGATGATCAGTCATGCATGAAGGAAGAATTCATTTATTTTTGCATTAATGTGACTAAGTCAACACAGATGTTGAAAATATGTCAAATTTTATTTCAGGCTAGAATAAAAAACAACACTTTTTTGCACATCCATTCACGTGATTTTGATATTAAGCATTTCCTTTGTCTCTGCAAGAAGTCATTCAGGGCAACAAGTTAGTCATTTTCTTTAGGTGGGGCCTTTTGTTGACTGATTTCAAGTCTGGGTCATGAACAACAATTGTTTCAAATATTGTCCAGATCTAACTTAAAATTGCCTAATTTCATATGTTGAGTGTTGAGAAACATTCAACTTATTTAGATGTGTAAAGAAATGAAAAAAAAAAATTTCTCCATATTTCAATTACCAAGTGGTATATATACCATTGTGAGAACTGCTGTTTAGACATGGTGGCATTATCTGTTAACCAATTTGGATAAAAATTTACCAAATTGATAGAGGACCTTTAGTACTTCATGTATTCCTTGTTTCATTAAAAATCTTTTCATGTGGTATAACAGCAGAAGTGAAAAATGTGATTGAATTGTTCCTATACACCCTCATTTGGAAGTCTTAAAAAATTCATAGAAAATCCAAAAATTGAGATATTGACAAAATTCTTTCAAAGTAACAATCCTTACCATAATTATGATCACAATAGTCCATAAGAAATCATCATTATCAGTTAACTAGGAAATATGACACTTTTTTTCTGCATTGAATCACCAAGTTCAAAGAAATGTCGAAAAAAAATTCTAAAATTTGATTTTGGAAGGGAACCAAAATGACAATACGTCTTCACTCATCCCTCTAGATCATTTCAATGCATTCTGTTTGTCTCTGTATACAGCCCGTATGAAAAAGAATATTGTTAAAGGAGGGAACTCTTTTGTGACCTACTTTTGACTATGGTGGTGCCACCTGTAAAGAGGTCTGGACGAAAACAACAGAATTTGAAGAGGATCATAAGTGACTTATTTCTATCAAGATTTATTAAAATCCTTCAAACAGTTTTGTAGAAAAAGTTGAAAATGTGAAAAATGGCCAACCCCCCCCTATTTTTTTTGGAAGTCTTAAACGTAAAATTCCTAATTTCATGTGTTGAGTGTTGAGAAACATCTAAAAACTTATTTAGATGTGTAAAAAAAAAAAAAAATTTTTTTTGACCACAGCTGGATTTGATCCGCTACTCTCTATATTTCAATTACCAAGTGGTATATGTACCATTGTGAGACCTACTTTTTAGACATGGTGGCATTATCTGTTAACCAATTTGGATGAAATTTACCACATTGATAGAGGACTTTTAATACTTCATATATTCCATGTTTCATTAAAATCTTTCATGTGGTTTCGTAGAAAAAGTTGAAAATGTGAAAAATGGCCAACCCCCCTTTTTCTTGGAAGTCTTAAAAAATTCATAAAAAATCCAAAAATTGAGATAATGACAAAATTCTTTCACAATAATATTCCTTACCACAATTATGATCAAAATAGTCATTAAGAAATCATCAATATCAATTAACTGAAAAACATGACACTTTTCTTCATTGAAATGACTAAGTCCAGAAACACGTCAAAAAAGCGTAAATTTCTATTTGACGGATCTTAACCCCGAACACAATTTTTTATAACCCATCTTTATAGATTGTTGAAATGCAACTAGTTTCCCCATTTATGTACTGTTTCTGGAGAAGAAGATGTTTGAAGAGGGGTACCCTTTTGGGCACTTTTGGTCCCACCCTGGATCCACCCCTGAGGGAATCTGGATCCCGAACACAATTTTAGTAGGGGACCTTGAGTACATCATTTACACAAAGTTTGATCCAAATCTGCAATGTAGTTCCAAACAGTTTTGTAGAAAAAGTTGAAAATGTGAAAAATGGCCCCCCCCCCCTTTTTTTTTTTTTGGAAGTCTTAAACGTAAAATTCCTAATTTCATATGTTGAGTGTTTAGAAACATCTAAAAACTTATTTAGATGTGTAAAAAAAAAAAAAAATTTTTTTTGACCACAGCTGGATTTGATCCGCTACTCTCCATATTTCAATTACCAAGTATTATATGTACCATTGTGAGACCTACTTTTTAGACATGGTGGCATTATCTGTTAACCAATTTGGATGAAATTTACCACATTGATAGAGGACTTTTAGTACTTCATGTATTCCATGTTTCATTAAAATCTTTCATGTGGTTTCGTAGAAAAAGTTGAAAATGTGAAAAATGGCCAACCCCCCCTTTTTTTTGAAAGTCTTAAAAATTCATAAAAAATCCAAAAATTGAGATAATGACAAAATTCTTTCACAATAATATTCCTTACCACAATTATGATCAAAATAGTCATTAAGAAATCATCAATATCAATTAACTGAAAAACATGACACTTTTCTTCATTGAAATGACTAAGTCCAGAAACACGTCAAAAAAGCGTAAATTTCTATTTGACGGATCTTAACCCCGAACACAATCTTTTAACAACCCATCTTTATAGATTGTTGAAATGCAATTAGTTTCCCCATTTATGTACTGGTTCTGGAGAAGAAGATGTTTGAAGAGGGGTACCCTTTTGGGCACTTTTGGTCCCGCCATGGATCCACCCCTGAGGGAATCTGGATCCCGAACACAATTTTAGTAGGGGACCTTGAGTACATCATTTACACAAAGTTTGATCCAAATCTGCAATGTAGTTCCAGAGAAGAAGTCGAAAATGTGAAAAAGTTAACGACGGACGACGACGACGCCGACGACGACGACGACGACGACGGACGACGGACGGCGCACTATGACTATAGCTCACTTGAGCCTTTGGCTCAGGTGAGCTAAAAATCAAGTGTCACTTGAAATTTATTTTGAAGAGTGTAATTTCTACTAGTGAAATAGAATGACAAATGAACGCAAGAAAAAGTGATTCCTGTATGCCTCCGTTTCATAGATGACATAAACGATAAAAATGATGAAAATCATCAACATATCTCTACATGAATATTCAAAACTTGAACTTTAATCATTTTATCTTTACATTAGGATCAATTTCCTCTTCTTTCACTAACACATCTTTGGCCTTGGCCTTTGCAGGTTCTTGTGACTGTTGTTGCTTGACTTTAGCTTCTTTCTCTGCAGCTTTCTTTTCTGCCTTTGCTCTTTTTTTCTGTTCACTGAAAGAGAAAAGAATAAAATATGTATGAAAGAAATGAATGTTGTATGTCAAAGAATAAAGTTAAATACAAAATATTTAAAAAATGCGAGATCATGGGGAAAGTTGAGAGTAAAAAAATTTTCAATCATGGCCGAGTGCTTTCAACCTGTAACAGGGTATTTATTGATGTTTAGGAGTTTTTGTTGAAAAGTTATATGTGGAATATTTGAATTTCTTTTAGATTACGGTAAAGACAAACAGACTGAACGAAACAGGAGAAAAATCTTAAATTAGGACAGGTATAGAAGGAGTACACATCTTCTGGAGTATATTTTAAGGTACTGCTTAATATCTGACAAAAGAAGTCAATGTAATTGATTATAAAATTTTTTAAAATTCGCTTTTAAAGAGATTTTTTAAACTCTGAAATGGTCCCTTATCAAAAGCAAAAAAGTGAAAGTACTTACATGTAAAGTGCTATTACAATGTTCACAATTTCTTATATATAATGTGTGTACGTATACACACGAATCACCGACAAAAAAATTCGGCTTCTGCGTTACTCCAATCATAACATGCATACTATAATCCATCAACAGCTCAATGGCTTTTTTCAGTCATTAATCTCCATAATATGTGACGTCAGAAGTTGTGAGAATGCAACTATTCTTTGAGTTTTCATTATGATGTTAATATTCGAATTGTGACATAAAGGTAAAATCATGTCAAAGGTTGTGCAACAAGCTGAACATGAACCTTTAAATTAAATGCAGGGCTTTCTGTAAAATCAGGAAAATGGGGGGTTTTTTATTTAGATATCTCTCTGGGAAATACAGAAGCAGAATGGACTGGTAATTTTTAAGAAATTCATAATTATTCAATTTGTATTTTATAAAATGGCAAAACCTTCAACATTCTAATAGCATTTTAATTTTCCCATATTCATTGTGTATCGATACAAAAACAAATATCAAAGTTCCCAAATAATTAAAGAATTCCTTATTGCATCGTTTTTTCTTCCTAATCTTGTAGAATTTCCAAAAGAAATACAATCAAAGTATAAGTAAGTTTTGATCCCTCTCTTAGAATGGTTAGGCACTGCAGAGTTTCTTTTTCCTCAATCATCTTAGCATCTATCATACAGTTAATTCAAGTTTTCATACAAAAAAGACTTTGAAAATTCTTTTGTAGATATGTCTTTATTCTAACTATACCTGAACTTGTAAAAAGTCAACATTGTGAGACACATACACGTACTGTTGTATGTAGAGCATTAAAAATTCAAGTTTGATATGCACTACTGTACAGTTCTATACATTACAATACAAGACCTTATGATAACAAGAGATGTTTGTTAAACACATATGTCCCCTTCTGGTACTATACTGTACAATTGTTTTAAGCACTACATGTACATGATGACTTTTGACCTGAGAATCAATAGAGTTTATCCACTATTCATAACCAACCCACATGTGAAATATTATCACTATCAAGCAGTTTTCAAGATATTGGGTAGACACTGATGGTATAAAGTACTGCATTACACTCAGTGACCTTTGAACTTTTGACCTGAGAGTCAAAAGGGGTCACTTACTACTCATAATCAACCCACATATGAAAAATTTCATTTCTATATATACACTAACTGCAGAGATAATGAACTGAAAATCTGAATTATTAGAAATTAATTAAGTTCAAGGGATGTAACTCAATCAATAATCGTTTGATGGTAACCAAATCAAAACTTGACCCAGTTATTCTCATGATGTATCTGTAAGTCAAATTTCATTTCAATATGTGCACCAATTGCAGAAATAATGAAAGGAAACTGTTCAGGTTACGGACCTACCGACCAACAGTAGTAAAGTAATAATATACCCCCTCAGCTCTGAACGGGGGGAGCATAATAAACTTTTAACAATATTCTATGTGATCAATGAATAAAAGTTGGTATCTAGTGAAATTGACTGCCCACTAATATGTTTGTGCTAGCTACACATGTACCCTTTATGGTAATTGCATAACAATTCGGCAATTCAAACTACACATGTCTCTGTCATTGACATATTTCATTATTAAATTCCAATACCAACTTATTGAATAACTGCAGTTAAAATGTCAGACAGGTAATGGGATATCTGTAGCTCTTAACATAAATCATTTAATGGTTATGTAATTTTCCACACTGATTTAAATATTTTCGTTTGTATGATCAAGCATGAGTTTGAGTAATCAAGATAAGAATATAAAGGATAAAAATATGGCATTTAAAATTTGTTTGAGTGTTGAAAATTTGACTTAATATATCTGAATTCAAGTTATCAGGAGTAAATAAGCAATAAAATATAGAAAATAAAATCAAGATTTTTAGATCACTTTGAACTAAAGAGAAATTTAAGGAGTCAACGGTACTTCATAATGTACTGAGCATAGTGTAATTTAGATCAAACAAGGATTATAATGCATCCAAGGTGCAGTATACATGTACAAACAACCAAATCAAAGTTTTATCCATTGAAGTAATATCAATACATCTCATGACTTGCATCCTTGACCTGTTACCGGTAAAAGTATGTGTCTGCATTTGAAATGCAAATTTATGTCTTCAGTATTTGTAATTTACATAACATGACTTTGAAAGTTAGACAACTATACACTATGGAGTCAGGATTCACCACACATGTCTTCTAGCACCACTGCCAAAGTGAAAAATCAGACGATAGAAATATAGTTTCGATCAACAAAATTCTTTCAGTACCATTACACAGACACAACATTAGTTTTTTCTTTGTTAGGACTGATTACCTTAGACACCCTGATGTGTGGATAAGAATTCTATGTTGAATTTTCTGTTGAAGGCCCCCAGTGAACTTTAGAGCAGGGTGTGGGACATACGAAAGACATCGCAGTAAAAGACAGGATTTCAGAAATGTTGTCATTGTGGTTTATCTGACTTCATAATGCACTCTGTCAATTATGACCCCTATCAAAAGATTGAAAAAAAACTTTTACTGTTACCATATACTAATTACTATTGAAGATATCATGTAAGAAAGTTTAAATACAGTATTGATGATATTTATGATACAGAGTTATGTCCCATTATGGTAAGTATCTAATGTCAAAATCAATGTGATGTCATTCAATTATTACGGTAATGATAATGTAATGCAAAGCCCCCCGCCTTTTCATTTCCTGTTTTTTACATCAGTTTCCACAAAATTCACCCTTCCACAAAACGCCATTATTCATTGTGATGACGTCATCTGTGGTCCGACAAACAACGCATTTGTTTATGACGTCATAGATAGTACAATTAAAAAAGACTGAAAGTCACATTCTTTTACGAACCGTGGAAGGGTAAATTGGTTTATATCAACTTTATTCTGAGGATAGATAACTCTTTATTACAGAAAGATCTAGCACATATATGGGAACTAAAACATTTGAATCCCTTGATAGCAGTAAGATTTCAATTTTAAAAGACTTCATGTTGATAATCAGATGAGTATTTTTTCAGTACCTTGACAATACCTCACAAATGTGTAAGCACCATTCTGCTATTTCACTTCTTGATAACACTATGTCTGCCACTGTACACATAAGCAGTGTCAGATCCAATGCCCCTTTAAGGGTAATAGGATAGCTCTCACAGTCCAAGAAATACTGCACCATTTTATAATTTTAAATATCAAAATATCCAAATTATAGAATGATGGAGTCAAACTCAAATTTGCAATTATTACAGACTCAGAGGAGGGTGTGTTATGCAGGTGTATCTTATTGATATTACTCTTTTGGAAATATATCCATTCCTTGAATCATGCATGGTTGGATTACACTGAAAATCATTATGAAAATCTGAAGGGACAATCTTTTTTGGAAGGCAGCTATTAAGCACCCAACGCTATCCTATGACTCAAATAAAAGTCACTGTTGTCATAGAGCTTTACTTCCTTTTCGTTTTATTTTCAAAACAATGATGCAATAGTGCCAATAATTTTTGACATCTATGTCTATGACCGTCTACCTTACGTATCAAGATTTAGCAAAGATAATTAAAAAGACAAACAAGTAATAATAAAATAATAAGAAAATCACTTTTAAAATATCTCACAGATTACTATGTGATCACGAATGAATGTATATCAATATGCATGAAATGACAAAAAGGAAGCCGGCAAATCTTTGTCGTCGTTTCCTCTGACTACTATAAATTTTGTTGTTGTGCAGGAGAATTGTCGAATAAATTAGGATAGCATTTGAAACAAATCTTAATTATTAGTATGAGCTACATAACATACATACTTTTTGCTTAGCTTAACTTCACTGTCCGCCATCTGGACGCACGTGCCAACAATGTCTCTTTCACACAACCACAAAAAATTAAAATGATTGGAGTTGTCGTTCTTTGTGTGAATTTCTTCGTTTGCCGATCTCGAAGATATATAGCTATCTGATAACTAATGAATGGTAAATCCACTGCCAGATGCGGATCCAGGAGAAGGCGTGTGGAGGGAAACCCCCCTCCCCTCCTGAAAGTCCCAAATTATTCTTTTTAACAAAAACCCTATGTTTTGAGCATAATTTGGTAAAAATTTGGCAAGACGCACCTTCGACCCAATCTCCCCGGCAAAGGGGGTGCTGGATCCGCCAATGATTGAGTAAAAGACACCGTGTGGAGAACACAAACAATCTTGAAGAGCACAATATACATGAAATTGAAATACAAGTCAGCAATCACTTATCCTTGGGGGAACCAAATGTAAGAACATGTGCCATGAATGGGGTTCGCTGCCATTAACTGCGGTCCTGATATTTAAGGAGGAAATACAACATATTCCTGCAAAAATGACGTAAAGAACAATGGTACGTTACTGTGACGTCATGAGGTTGCCAACTCAAATCGACGTTTCTAACTCATAGTACACAGGCGCCGCCTAACGGATGATAACACGCGGCGAACCCCATTAGTAAGCGTCCCCTGTCTGTTAGTCCCAACAGCCATTACTTCTTCTTAGGACTAACAGTTTGAATTAACGGCATGACACTTGGTCTTACTTAACTTTTCCCTGTAACAAAGGACACATGACAGCGGGCATTATGTCAATTCAGTTTTAAAATATATGCGTTTATAATGAAAAAATGACACAAATATACAAAGTTACATAGATCCATACAAGAACGACACATCTTTAATGAATATTCACACACAAAAGTGGGACAAACATTGTTCTTACACTGTGGCAGAGACACCAGGAGGAGGGGCTTCACTTGCAATGAATTTGTGTACCGGCGTTTGGCTGGGGCCGTTCGGAACTTACCCATTGATGTACTGGACAAACTGAACCCATTATAACCGTTTATTTAAATATAGTCGACATAGTTAAACGCAAATCGGATTCATGATTGTCTTAAAAGGATACCCCATACCAGCCTTCTGTCTGTAGATGTGCCGTTATACAGAACTTGAAGTTACCATTCCCACCCACGTTGTCTAAAACTACCATCAGTCTCTTTTTCTTGCAACAAATCAATTTCTATAAAAAGGGTCATCTGGCGCTACCACTTTTCAACCTTCTTATAAAACCAGGCATGGCTACTAGTATATTAAATCAGTGTCATTACAGAATAATGGATTCTAAATTCGAAATATGTGTAATGCATTCAACGTGCTGGATAACTCTGGCATATCTATTATTCATACATTTTTAAATTGAGAAAGTATTAGTGGAGAAAAACGGATGTGAACAAAATTGCATATAATCGAAGAAGACCTGATGGTTGCAATAAAGTTAAATGAGGTTTGCAATTTGTGCTTGGCGGGTGCTTCCAACCGAATAGGAAGTAACACATGTGTATGTATTCTTAAGTTTGTCGATTTCTATGCGTATTCACAAAAAGTAGAATTGTTTCACAGTCCACAGAGAATTTTTTTTGTAATAATAGTAGATTTTAGTAAGAAATCTCAGCTTGGTAATGGATTATGAATCAATACAATATTTAAAACTTTCTACGGAAAGAACCATTTTTCATCAACATGTATGGAGTTCATGTAATTTATGTTTTTTTCTAGTTTTAGGAATACTGTAAGTATGCGTTATAACTCTTTAATATTGTGTTCTGTCTTATAATTTACAGAAAATAAAGGCATCTGACTCAGAAGTCACCACGGAAATACACTGTTAATAATGTAATAATCAGAAAAAAAACACCCCATGCACACACATAAGAACACCACAAAAACTGACTTAGGACGGTTAGTTGATATGACAGTAGTCAACTAATTGGTGTGTTAACTGGTTTACAGGCCCACCTTTCCACTCACCACAGGAGCAAGCCGGCGTGGCCTAGTGGTATCGCGTCGGACTCCTGATCGGGAGGCCGGGGTTCGAGTCCCGCTCTGGTCATGTCTTTCGGATGAGACAGTAAAAACCGACACTCCGTGTCGTGGTATGCATTGCACGCTAAAGATCCCTCTCTGCTTCGGGTGGGTCCGTTGCAAAGGCCAAAATTTGTATGCCCTGCATCAGGCAGATGCCGTCACCATATACGTGAAACATTCGTGGTCTGACGTAAAACAAAAATCAATCAATCAATCACCACAGGAGCATTATAACCAAAGGACACACAGGATATCAAAAATATATAAATTGACGTCAACAGAGTAAACCGTGCTCTGCAGGTCAAGAAGGGAGTTCAGACCCTTGATCTGTGAGAGTCCTGACTAAGAGTCAGAGGGGACAAGGGTCAGGGCAATGTTTTCTCTGAACAAGGTTTGAACAGGGCTGTAGAAAGGCAAGACTTACTGTCCTTTTGACGATCTCCGGGTCCTATTGTCTATGACGAATGTTTTGGAACCTGACAAGATCAAATTATCGGAACCTTTGACTCTTCCAAGTTTGTACACAAGATCACTGTATAAATTGGGATGGGACATTCCGTTGGATTCATATTATTGAAAAGTAACTTTTACGTTTCCGAATTTAAGTTCTAAATTAGACTTAAACAGTTTTTATAGGTTTTTCTAAGTACATGTAACTCTGATTGAAAAGTTTTAACGTTATTTGTATAGTCTATGACAAACTGAACCAACTGAGATATATAAATACCATATGATGGAAATCTAGGGACATCATCCAAATAAGGGAAATCTACATTAAGAAATCCAAAATCGTCATGTTTATCGTAAATATTTGTATATATTTCATTGTTGATTATCATAAGGTTTAGGTCCAAGAAAGGTGTTTCTGTACCACAAATATTGGCAATATTTCAGGTGGGTATACGTCAGTAATATATCTTTCAAACTCAGGATTATCGATAACTAAGATGTCGTCAAGATACCAAGAGTTATCAATGAACCTATCAAAAAGGTCGAAAGGTTAAGAATTTTTAATAGATTGCGATTAAAGTTTTGAACAGAAGTTATACGGTGACGTGCATGCCACATGGGGTATGTATAATGCATTTCATACTTTAATCAAAACAAGAATACTGGTGAACAGAGATCAATTCATCAGTTTTCAATTCTGCATACATATTTATTAGCTGACATTCGTTTCTGTTGATTTATCGTTTATTGTATGACGTCAGTCCACGATTATTCCAAGTATATGGTGACGCTATGAGCCTGATGCACTGCATGGAAATTTATACATTGCAACGGACCCACCCTAAAAAGTTAAAAATAGTTTACGTGCGACGTTTACCGTGACACGGGACTTCGGGTTTTACTGTCTCATCCGAATGACAGGACATTGGTGCGCCCACGAAGGGAGTCGAACCAGGGACCTTTCCTGTATAGTAGTAAACTTTTGATTAATTTAGTTGAGCTTGCTTTGGTGATCCATTTCGAAAAACGGAAATAAAACAGAAGTATGTTGGGGAATCGCAAATGTATCGAGGTTCCGGATAGATGTAAATTGAAGCCGTTAGATTTGGGATCTAGGTCAAACAATATAATGTTCTACATTAATATAAGCAATATCATTTTCAACCAATACTAATATTTCAGGTGATAGCATGCTTGCAGTTGATATCGTTATGGAGGACATTCGTTCACTTGCTGTGTGCAAACATGTAAATCCAATATCTGCAAATTCATGATGATTGATCATTTGTCATCCGTTTATTTATGCTCAGATAGTTAACGTCTCGGCCAAAGGCCTTTTTGAAAACGATGAAATTACACAGTTATAGAGTCACATGTTGTTGTCTTTCACGGTCTTCATATTCCAACGTAGTATCTCTCTGTCGTGATCTTAGCATGCCAAGCTATATACTGCGATACGGCCTCCTAAACACTCGAATTCTTTATTACATTCTTGGTTAACGCCGCTCCATGATTGTTCTACTGATATGATGGCGGCATCTGTCTGGTGCATTGCTTGATTATTTTGTTCTATACTACGGATCCGAAGCGGAGAGGGATTTTATGTGCCAACATACACCGTGACACGGAGCCTCTGTTTACACCGTCTTATCCAAAGGACAGATAGGGACGCAGATGATCTAACACCTTAGAAAAATCTTAGCCGTTACCGGATATCGAGCTCAAGACTTCAGATCTGAAGTCCAGTGCAATATCAATGGACAAACTCGTTCTCTATGATTTCACTGATTGACTCATTTTGCTTCACATGAAACATAACAACTGGTTTTATTGTTATAACAATGATTTATACATGATTGGTGTAATATTTATCACACATATATTTAAAATGACTAAATGTGCAACAAAGTCTTTCTTTATCAACAACACTTACTATATTATCAACAAATATATAAAGCAACACATATTCTAAAATATCTATTCATGCAAATCTGATAAACTCAATTTATATTGGATATATTCTTCAGATCTCAGAGTTCATTACTATACATTTTACATGCAGGTGTACTTGGCTAACACAAATGGCATAAAGGAGGCAAATGGTATAAAGGACACAAATGGCATAAAGAACGCAAATAGTATAAAAGACTAGTGAACATAATTATCTAGACTAAAAAAATGAAACCTTTACTTCAAGACCACCTGATAAAAAAGATAAGTTTTGGAAGGCATTAACAGCGATTCTCTCACAGGAAACTTCACTGTACTTGTATTTGTAACTCTGACTTATAAATTCCATAGGAATTTGTCTATATACATGTACCTATACCCAACACACATATTGATTAATGACAACTTGTCCCTGATATCAAGCACCATTTAGTTACAATTAAACAGTTATAAACCTTTAGTTTCCCACTACAGCACACATATTTGTCTATGTTTAGAAGCAACAAACACATCATAGCACAAATATTTCAGCACACATAATAATGTAACTTACTGCAGTGCAAAGTACTAATCTTCTGAAAAAAAATCTTTCTATGGAGCTAATAAAGTAAAACCAAAGTTTTGAAGCAATTTTGCAAAGGTAAACCCCAAATAAAAAATTTATATGACTGATATACTCAAGCAATGTAATTAATCATAAAAACCCCAAATATCTGTTTATTTTTCTTAAAAATCTGTCTTTTTTGTTTAAATCCTTAATTATCTCATGTTATTCATTGAGCGTTTTTAGATTGTAACTACAATGTCAGCATGTTTAAATATAAAAATGCTAAATGAAAAATATAAAAAAACTGACCCACTCTGATTTTAATGCATACATTTTAATCTCAGTTAATTTCTAGAATGTGTCCAGCACACTTCTAGTCTATTTATATTTTTCCATAAACTTAACATGGAAGGTTTGAAATCTGTCTAACATTTCCTTTAATTTCTCCACAGTTGGCAAAATAGTTGTTCTGAAAGAAAACAAGACAAAAACTCATGAAAAGATGCAATTTAGGCACAAAAATCGCATCTGAGACAATCAGCATGATATTAATGTGAAATCCTTCTATAAGCCATGAAGATTTATAAAGTCAGAACTATGTACCCTAAACTTGTGATCCCACAATGTGAATAATCCAATGGCTGCACTGACATCCAAACTGCAATCTGATTAAAATCAAATCTTTATTCTGCTTATCTGTTCGTCCCATTGTGGATAAAAATCTGAACACCGTTTGTTACATTCTGCGTCACTTGCAAGTGCCTAGCCGACTCACTGATTGGCTATGGGAAATAACAGTTTCAGTGACTGGAGTATCATTCAAGCTCACCAGATCATGACCCTTTGTTTTAAACAAGATTGACCCAAACTGCTGATCTCGCATTTACAAGTACAACATACTAACTACTATGTCATCCTTCTGCACAATGTATACTGTAATTATGTACAAAATACATACAAATGTATCCTAAAATTTTCAGGTGCTAAAAAGTTTTATAAATAAGAAATCCTTAATCCCTAAAAGCTCTAATAATATACCTGGTTCATCGTTTACTATTGTTTAATAAGACACTATAACAATTTCACTTGGTTTCATTTAAAAGGGCTTCATTAGTTGAAAATGTATATCAATATGAAGTCTCTAGCCCTCACAGCTCAAAAGTTATAGCTAAGGTTAAAAGTCAAACAAACAGACAGGACAAAAACAATATGTCCCTGATCTATCAATCTAGGGTATAAAAATGATATGCCTCAATTTCTTGCTTCCATCCTTCAAAGATTTTGTTGAAAGCCCTGATAATGTTGAATGGAAGGAATGGAGGGGTATACTTACCTAAAATGATATGTTCCTGGTTTTTGTCCAAATCCAGAACCTGGTACCACACATATCCCTGTGTTTTCAAGCAGTTCATAGCAATACATGGCATCCACCGCCATGCCACGTTTCTATAAAAGGAAAGAATGAAACTTACTTATCGGTAATGAAAGTCTTTCAACAAATAAATATATATGCATTAGACAAAACAAAACACATGCATATGTGATATTAACATTTCTAATAGAAAATCTAACAAAAAAGTGATATACTTGACACTATAACCTTTGGAAACTGGGTTTCATTTCAAATGATGGTCTAAAAAGGGAACAAAATAAGCAAATTCAGAGAATTGTGGTGCCTTGTTTTCGGGGTTCTATCAGTAAGGATGCAGTGATCTTGTTTACAGACACAAATGCCAAATATGAAGGCCCTATGTCTTGCAGTTAAAAAGTTACATTGTAGTACTGTAGTTCAAAGGTCATGGTCAAGGTCACGTGATAAAAATATTGGTACCAATAGAAAGGTATTGCAATTAGGGACACACACGCCAAATATGAAGGCCTTACATCATATGTTAAAAAGTTATGACCAAAGTTAAAGTTTTTGTAACAGACTGACTGACAGACAGACGAATGAGATTTAATGTCTGCACACTTTCATGAAAAGCAGGGGACAATAAACTTGCTAAATATCAAACAACTGATTGTCACATTTGAATCAATTCCAATGAAGGCTTTAACAACAGAGAATGGAAATAGTTAAGCAAGTTATCTTACCTTGGCTTCTGCTACTGCAGAGTCGGGCATGTGGATATGAGGGAATGCATACATGGAACCCATAACTGCATTACAAGTTATTCCATTCATGGAGTTAAAAGTGGCTGTTACCATCTGGGCTTTCTCCTTAAGTTGTCCCAATACTAAATCCTTCTCTTGCTTGAAGAGATCATATGACGGTTCCCCCGGTTTAGGGGGATTGACAACCACATCCATAGCAACCTAAATACAAAGTTTCTTTCGCTGTTATGATCTTTGGTAATTACTGGTTTAAAACTTGAAAAAATGATTTAAAACCATTGCTACAATATTTGCCTAAACATCAATGGATTGAAAGTCCCTTTTTTTCTCACAAATTAAATAAGATGAACTGTTTTGGAAAATATCTTACAAGTACCAGATCTGACCAACTATAAAACATGATAAAGTATGGTTTATACACTAATATACTATCGTATAAGCTATGTCAAAATAACTTTGAAACATAAATATCTAAGGCCTTGGTTGCTTTTCTTTTAGTTTGAAAGACTTAATTCAAATAATACTGAAAGTTTCTAGTTGCTTTGGTGCAACATTTAAAATTTCATCATCCCTGGTCACTTTCTGCTAAAGTACTGCACTTGTTTTCAACTGTAGCCTCTCACCTCAGTCAAGTCTAGGTTAGAGTCTAAGAGGAGCTAGTGAGGCAGTTTACTAGTTACCTACTTTAGACCAACAGTCTCCTCATTAAACCACAACTATATAGACAAAATAATCTTGATGCAATCTTATGTCAATTACAGCTTATCTATTCTCAATTTCTCAAAATACTAGATTTGATTCCATGTTTGATATTCTGACTATCACATACCTGGCCTGAGACGGACGAACAAAGTTTAGCTGATATAGATTTGACCTGCATAGCTTTGACAGCAGGGTCAAGGTTTACAACCTCACAATATCCTCCTCGAAAACCACATCTGTAATAGATTGAAATTGTAGAGAGTTTTGCTGAATGTTTAAAGAGAATAAATATACCCAATTTTAGTAATATTTACTTTGATAATATAATCTGTAAATAACCTGAGTTTATCCATATAATCATCATCAATCAGTCTGCCTAATTCTTGCTTCACTCTTCTCATTAACACAACAAGATCAAATATATTTCAAGAAAGAAATTTTGTTAACTTGAGTAATACATGCATTTATTTTCAAGAATAAAATGTGAGTTAACCATCTGGAATTTATACAATGTAGATATTCTTCATATCTGTTAATGAATAGTTTTTAAACATAATTGAGGTTGATCAATCTTCCCATTGTATGTTTCAATGTATGACTGCTTGCTAACTCAAGTAAAATTAGATTGTCTATTTTCTTTAATAGTATGGTAGGATACTGAATAAGTTTACATTGCACCTTTTTCATGTTGTAACATGTTGGTTGGTTGATTAGGGATTTCTAGCAAAATCTTGGATTCCAATTTAGATTTTCTGCACTGCAAGACAAGCACTTAACCACTGTGCCAAGCTTGCCTTATGTCCAAATATGTCCCTCATATATTCTTCATTCAGAAGTTGACATGAAGGAAACCAATTCAAAGGTCATATACACTGTTATGACTCTTCTCTGTATTTGACTTACTCGCCCATGTATCCTTTAGAAGTGGACATAAATGAGGCCAGTTCCATGGTGTTATATTCTGGACCCATCTCCATCAACACTTTCTTGAAAGAGTAAAATGAAGATCCTTCTGCATAGATATTGTGCTGATAAACCTGTTAAAAAGAAACATTACAATGAAATACACAAAAACCATGAGTTGGACAAGTTTCTTTGATTTATCATTAATGCTAGTTTCAGTCGTCTTTCAAAAATATGTATGTTATGGCAGTACCATATAGACAAGGAAACACTAGACCCACTGCAAGCATCAATGGTTATGACAGACATTAAGATCTCATTCCAAGCCTTTGAAAGATGAATTGCGAATAGATACTGTATATCGTTAATTTTCATATTTATGGTCATTTTCTTTTGCCATTCCAATATTGTTACATGTCATCTTTACAATAATTAATTATATTGATATATGGAATAGTGTTCCATCCATCTTATTTTCAAAATAACTTTCAACACAATTAAAGGTACACATTAGTTACAATTTGTGCGAGTATGCAAAAAAATTGGTGTTTCCCATTGTGCTCATAGAAACTGTCTTATCAATGACATAATTTTACATGATACAAACCATGCCACATTACATTTTGTTTTATGATGAATGTATAAACGACTGACAACAATGCTGAAAGCTCCGCATCCCATTTGCTACCAAAGCTGAACTATATGTCATTAATTCATATCATTTCTGAGTATTACTACACTGAATTTGTGATGTTATTCAATGCTGATAGCTCATACAGTAAACCGGTGTTCCTTACCTCATCTGCCAATAAGAATAACCCCTCTTGCTTGGCAAACTTTATCACATCTTCTATATTCTGTCTTGATAACACCTGACCTAAAATTTTTAGGTATTAATCAATGTAAATGATACTAGCTTCATCTTCTGGGTATATGGTAAAACATAAAGAGGATAAAACTTTTTGAGGAATTAACTTAAATGACGTAAAAATATAAACCTGCATCCAGTCCATTTTGGTGTTTAATTTATCAGCACATGAAATTTGATAAGACTTTAAACAACACAGCCCAAAAATTGACAAAAAACACCATGGGTCTAGGGTCCTTACTCAAACTATTTCAGTTTAATATCTGATTAAAGTAAAGTGTGAAAAGACATAGTTGTAAAATAAAACAAAAGTCTCCATTGGCATCATACATACTTAAAGCAGAGAGAATACTTAACTTGTTTATGTCAATTGTGACACAGAAATTTGCTGCATGGCAAAGAAATCTAGAACTATGCAATTGACCATCTTAAACAGTGAGGGTTCTTGACTTGTTTATGTCAATAGTGACCATGAAACTTGGTTTTTACTGTCTCTTTTGAAAGACAGACACTGATAAGCTGACAGAGCTTGTTGGCAATGGGCCAAAGTTACTATCATGCTACTGACTAAGATAACTACTGTATGCCTTCGTGCAACTATTTGTGTCCAGATAAGTGTCTAAAGTAATGGAATAGATAAATTATGGAATGATGATAGAAAGAGTGTTTAACAAAACTCTTTTACATACAGTCTGAAATGAAATCTAGACTGTCGTAAGTTCCTTAAACACAGTTGGTCAATGACAGGTTTATACTACACCAGATTCGCCTATACTGTTACCTGTGGGGTTTCCAGGATTAATTATAACTATGGCTCTTGGAATACAGTGTGGTCTAGCCTCATCTATAGCCCTCTTCAGCTCAGGAATATCCAGTGACCATTTATTGTCTTCATTCAGATAATAATTTATCTGTAACAAAGTTAATATGATAATAATACATTCATATGTAACAAAACGGATATAACAATTTGCTTTAATTTCACAATAATCAGATATGTCCAAACTTTATGTCTGTTACATGTCCCAACACAAACACTTGAGATATGAAATATGATTATTTTTCGGCAAGTTTAATCAATGTAGATCTACATGCATGGTCATACCACAGGCTTTCGGCTCTTAGTCCCCCCCCCCTCAATTATACCAATATAATTATCATATTGGTATAATTGAGGGGGGGAGGGGCATTATTGTTTAATCCCACACTTCTAAGAAAACAGGAAATGGTTCAACTCGTTATAAATGAACTCTACTTATATTTGATACATGGCCATAGACATAAATGAATTTCTGTATGGTGATTCTGCACACAGTGTCCGCGAATGTCCTTTTAGGAGAAACATTTCATAGGACCGAAATTATTTCTGTCTGACAGAAAATAAAATAAAGAATTTTGAAATAAATGCATACTAATAATTTTCATTCCTCTCTTGCATACTCTTCTTACAAGTTTCCAATTCATTTCTTCATATAAACTCTTCAGAATAATCATTTTTATCTTATCAAACATAAGGTTTAAAGCTTCCAGTTCACTTTTACTTTTAGCGCTTTGTTGCTCTGTCACTTTTCTTTTCAGCGGTTTACCGGGGACTGCTCCCTTGACATATTTTAACTTGTCAAAGAAAGACATACCTCGTCGACCTTCGACAAAAACTGTAAACAAATCAATGTCCCGCAGAATGCTCAAAAACGCTATGCTGTTATCCAGGATATGAAGCATTTACGAGACTTGGAATAAACATAGTAGCGGAAACAACACCAGACAACATAGTAGCAGAACCAACATCAGACAACCCGGTCCGGCACAAAATTGCGCAAATCGGACTGATCAAAAATTGTCCGGCCCGTCCGACAGTCCAATGTCTTTGGCGGACACTGACACAGTCACTGAAACTTACCAAATATATTATTCTTACTTTGTAGATAAATAAATACATGTACTGATTCAATCTATCAATGTATAATAAACCAAATGGAGAGCTAGTATGAAGCTTATTTCTTAGAATTATTGTTGCTGCAGCACATTTTCTGCTGCCAGATGTTGTCTTTATATTTTAGAAATACATGTTGCCTTTGATTTTTGAACAGTAGTGCATTCTGAATGTTTCAGAAGACGGCAAATGTTGTCTTCTTATTTCAGACAGATATATATGTTGCCTGTTTTTCTCAGACAAGAATACATGTTGCCTATTAATTCAAAGAAATACATGTTGCCTTACTGTTGTGAACAGCAGAACATGTTTCCTATTGATCCTATATATGCCAGGGTTGCTGGTTATCTTAGAGAAATAAATAAATGCTTTGCATCTTGGACTACAGCACATATTGCCGGTTGTTTCAATGACATTAATTGTTGACTGTTTGTTTCATAAAGTAGCACATGTTTCCTTTCAATGTATGTTGTGTTTTTGGACAGCAACACATGTAACTTTTAGCTTCAGACATTTTCACTACAAACATGTAAGAAATCTATGCGAGTGATGTAGTAATTCTTTGCATGTACATTAGTAATCATTTTGGGAAAACAAATACTTACTGGAAATGCATTATACTCTGCGATTGTGGCAGTATATAAGGGATACTGAGGGATGGGAATCATAACTCCGGCTCTTTTATCCCCAGATTCCCCTGTCATCAACATTTTCATGATAGTCTGCAATGAGAATGACATAAATTTTAAGTCACTGATTTGTAAGATTTTCAATACCGCTGTACAAAGTGCAATCAAACCTCCCTCAAAGATCACATGTACTTAGCAATTACCTGTCCAATACAACCACTTTTCTCTGTTCCTTACTACTAACTATTTATACAAAATCAACCTGCATTTAGAGGCCACCTGCCTTGTGTGGCCACTTTTCCACCTTCTCTTTAATGGTTGCTTAAAACAGACTTGAATAGAACAAGATGTACTCGATAAATACTCATGATATATTCAGAAATACTCTTAAAGACAAGTCCAGGTCAAGGTCACCAGATATGTTGGCAATGATAAAAAGGTGAAGGCACAAGAAATACAAGAGCAAATTATTGAAACCATTTTAAAGTTTCAATCAAATATAAAGCTAGCCAAGAAACACACAAATATGCAGACTTAAAAGACAAGCACTCATTTCTGGAAGTACATGTACAAAAGTGGCAACTGTACCTTGATTCCATCGCTAGCCCCTGTACAAAGAAAAATGTCATCAGCATTGGCTGGTTGCCCATCTCTCTCTGCGATATATTTGGCAATATCCTCTCGGATCACTCTTACACCAGCACTGTCACTGTATGCACCTAAACAAAGCATGTACATGGATCAGATATAGAAATCAACTTAAGTCTTGCGAAGTAAGTTATATTTCCATATCCGCTTTTATTTGAAATTTACAGACGTAGAAATGAATAAGTGACTTAAAAACAGACTTGAACAAGATGTGTTAATGAAATTATATGTCCTCAGGGGAAACAAAATTCTTGATGACAACATTTTTAAAATTAGGTTAGAGTTGACAGTCAAGGTCACAAGGTCATAAATTATGGCATCAATGGGAAGGTCTCACCTTGCCCTGCCCTGCCTCCTATGGTTCAAAACAGTACAGCTAAGGTAAGCATTTTTATTAATATAGGTCTCACCACAAGGAGTGCAACTGTGAAATATCAAAGCATTATCTCCCATGGTTTACATGTAAAGGCCAATGTTTAAGCTTTTTTTATGAATTAAGTAAAATATTAGTCAACTATGATGATCAAAGTCACAAGATCATAAATTATGATATTAATGAAAGGGTCTCAGAAACTTGAAACCCCTAAATCCAATGGTTGAAAACTCGTGTCAATGGGAAGGTTGTCCACAGGTACAGACAAAAAGAGAGTCATGACAGAGAGACAAGACAAAAACAATATGTCAAATCTATCAAATGGGGGCATACAAATGCACAACTACATTCAGATAAGTCTTAAAGTTAAACCTACAGAATAAGAGATTTAAATTTATGTTTCTATGAATAAGCCAATGCTTGCTGCCTGTACACTTTACTGATAAATATTAAGAGGAATGTATAATTAATCCTATGAAAAATGAACAATGCTAATGACATAAAATTTGACAGATCAGAGACCAGGATGTAACTGATGTTCTTCTGGTTCAAGAAATGGCAAACTGATACTTTAAATTGTTTTATTCCCATGTCGCTATGACTCGCTGTGTAAACTAAAAAATTATGAACGCTGCATGAAACGCTACAGGTAAGAGATCAGATGCCAGATGGCACATTTCGTTAATGCTTTTCTGGTCTTTAACCAGTGTTAATGCTCACCTGTGAATATTGCAATTTTGTTTTTCATTAAGACCATACAATATCAACCCCTGAGTAGTGTAATTAAAATCTATTTATAGCTGACCTATGCTATGGCCTCCACACCCATCTAGGATCCGTTGTGCTCTTTTCTTAGCATCGTTGGGATATGAAGGATCATTCATAAGTTTTCCTGGATCTGTACACAATGCTACAACCTAGACAAGAACATACTACACTACATATCTCCAGAAAAGAATGAATACTTATAAGTACATGTAAAATCAAAGCAATATTAAAAGATTCGATAAAAAAAATTCAAATTCAAATTAAAAAAAAAAGAAAGAAAAGAAAATGGTAAGCATTATATTATAATGTATTATATATATTAAATATTTGGTCAATTATTGTTTAATACCATACAAGGATGACATCACCGATCTGTGGTGGCACCAATCTGATGCACTGCTCAAGTTTTTTACCTTTGCAAAATAATTATATACCGGTACACCCAAGTAGTGAATGATCTTTTACATGCTAATGATTATCTTAACATGGGAATTCAATGTTTAGTGTCTTTTTCAAAGGACAGGAAAACAAAAAAAACTGTGGCAGTATTGTATTTTCTGATCTCAATCTGAACATCGGAATTACTGAACCATGCCATTTCTTGACTCCTTTTGACAAATATGGGTACAAGTACATGTATGAATACTGTGATCGTTACAGTTAGATTTCAGTTGAATAAGCATGTATACTTTCTTTGGCATTTTTTACCTCTGAAATTACATTAAATTACAGATCCTGTCAAAACTATTTACCTGTCTCAAAAAGGTCAAAGGTTTCTGCCCTGTAGCATGGCAGTCACCAATATTTGCTCGAATGACATCTTTGAAAGGTTTTTTCACACCCTGAAAAATTTATATACTTGTACATGTATGATGCAGTTTCATACAATTAAATACATATAAACATAGAAAAAATCAAAGATTACATAGCTCATCTAAACAGAGGCATTTGACTTTCAATTTCAGGGGTTGATTTATATAACATAAAAGATTACAAATAAGTCTGTTCGTTACGAGACTCTTATTACTCCATATGATATCTCGTTATCCAGACTTTTAAATGATATTCTGGACTAAGACCGATTCCGATCACTTTACACAGATTTGACACCTTCTATACTAGCACCTGATCTCACTCCATCACAGGGGTTCACATATGCTCTTCAAGTAGACATATTTTGTTATTTTCCATTTGTTTTTCATTTTCACTGATTTTGTATGTCCTATGGTTTCATGATTTTTGGATTTGTGGTTTGGATTTATCCATCATCTTTACACTGTTACTACATTTGGTAATTGTCACTTTAGTGGAAAAAGTAGGTAAGGTGCAGCATCTGATACATTTGTACATCTAAGTATCTTAAGATGAACCACAGCTGCAATACTGAGCTACAGTACAGTCCAGGTGGAACTTAATTTGCCCACTGGTCACAGTGGGCATTTTTAGAGTGGGCATTAAAAATGTCCACTGGATACAGTGGACATTCTTGTAAGGGCCAGTTAGAATTAACGTACAGGTAAGTGGACAGCTTGATAGCTCAGGTAAATGTCCACTCTTAATGCCCACTGAAATTTCAGGTGGACTGCCCACTGTGGACAGTGGGCATTCAAAGTTCCACCCGGACTGTACTGTATCAGAAACTTCTTAGCCAAGTAAATTCAAATGGATGAAGTAGATCAGGCATGGCATCTGATAAACTTTCAAAAACATTTTTTCAATTCTATGGAAATCAGGAAAATTGTTTCTAAAACAGACTGTATTTCATAGGATTGCCTATTTCATACAGATGAAACTTTATTGGTTGGCAAGATCATGCAAGATAACATTAAAATAAAGTCTTGAAATTGGCATGACATCACTCTCTCAATTACTTTATATAGTTACACAAGGTTGATTGGGGGAAAACAATGTAATACATGTAGTTTGAATAGAAAAGTATAATTTCTCCCAAATTTTCTAAATGTCACAACAAAAACAAAAAACCAGGCGTACCACTTTAAGAATGCACTCCTAAACTGACCAGAAGAGTAAAAAAGAATCCATTACATAACCATTCTTTTGACGTTACTGCGGTACATGTACTATCATTTTGGTTGGCAAGCATGATAACGTTTCTCATAAAAATTTTGATGTCATAATAGAAAATTGATTGTCTCCAACATCATATTGCGGAAACAGTTATCATTGTGCCAACCAAAATGTTAGTCCTGTGGTAACATTGAAAGCGTCTATAGAGTCTTGTCAGCTGGTGTCCAAACAAGTAGAACAAGAAGTTGAAGAACAAGTAAAACCAGGGACGTATATATCTAAAGGGATATGCAACTACCCCGCTATCCTAGCATAGCCTCGTTTTAAATGTGTTGAAAAAGTTGCGCATGCGCGATAAGAAATGTCCGCCATATTTTTCCTTATTCGTCGCCTGAGAAAGTTGTTGTCTTCATAGAACAATATTCAGAGAGATCGTTAATGCTGTATCCTTAAATTAAGGTGAGTTTAATGTTTGAAATTGTTTACTTCTTGTAAAGTTAAAATGAACCATTGTTTTTAGTGTTCAAAGCAACCTCTCTGCAAGCCTCTCGTGCCGGTCGTGGAGTACATGTTAAAAATAAGCAGCATAACGGCAACCGAAAATAAGTGACATAAACCCTTGTAAACGTGAATGTGAATACAACACAATGAAAACGAAAGTATTGTGACTTAGAAAAAAATAATATTTTGAAATGCTTATGCTGCATGCGATTACTATAACGATAATATATAACAAAGGTATGGGTCTACCCGTTTCTGTTGTTGTATCAATAGCCCGACTTTTACATGAAACTCCTCCCTAACGCGTCGATAACTTTTTTTCATGTGATGTTTTTCTGATTTATATTATCATACTAAACACCGATCGGGTCATGATTTTTCGATCTATATTTTCATTAAATGGATTAAGGCACGTAAATATGTACGTCCAAGACGGGCTCAGTAATGATTTCAAGTACAGAGGAAATATAGTGTATATAAGTTATTAAAATGAAATAAGGTGTGAAACTGAATATTAAAATAATTATATTACTGATTTTTGTATATATATATATTTGCAGGTTTTCTGTGGACAGTGGATTCCGGGCAGTAGATCATGGACTGTGACATTAAAGTTTTATTATTTTCTAATTATGTACAAAAGTGCACATTCAATAAAATATAGTGTTTAACTCAATAAATAGACAAATTTATGAAATAAAATATTTCCGAAAATAATTTTTCTTATTATTTGACTTAGATTTTATATATTAGGGGTTCTGGAGACTCTTATTATCAGAAAGTATTTCATCAGATGGTAGATTATATTATTGTTAACATGGATGAAATGTGACATACGGATGTGACAACCGAAATAAAACTTTAAATATCTCCCGGGACAATTGTCGTTGGTCATGTTTCTCACAATGATTTCCCTAAACTCGAATCCCGGAAAAGTAAGATAAAACAAAGCAGAAGTTAAAAAATAAAGAACGAAAGAGGGAGGGAGAGATTAAAAAATTAATCAGAATTTATAAAGACTTTCTATTCTTCTGCTTATACTGCTTTGTTGTGTCGGAAACCAGATATACATGTATAGGGGCCAAAATAAGTGAAAAAAAACCCCAAAAACAAAACAAACAAACAAAAAGGCAATTAATTACCAGTGAAGGCAATCGGATATCTTGCATGCTCTCGCTCTACAAATAATTCTGTTATGAACGTACGTCATATACGATATAACAATACCTTCCCCATATATTCACCTGGGTATTACATGTAATCGTTAAAACAACAAACCAATCAAAGCCGTTACGTAATGTCGTCATATATTAATTAACACCAGGGATAGTTCTATACGTCCCATATAACACCGCCTTATGAAGTAAACATATAGTTTTAAGCAGAGACATATACACACAGTAAGTATATATATATATATCTGGTTTTAAGTGGTTATTTTAAATACACATAAATGACATAATTGATAAGTAAAATTTTATTGCATAATTTTAGAATAGATACGTTATACTGCATTGTATTGGTGTGAATTGTCATTTTCTTGGATTGTTTAATGTCCGAAATAGCAGAATAATTAAATGCGCATGCGCAACTTTTTCAACACATTAAAAACGAGGCTACGACAGGGCAGGGGGGTAGTTGCATATCCCTTTAGATATATACGTCCCTGGTAAAACCTAGTTTCACATAGTCATAGGGCACAAGCAGAAAAGTGGGTTAATAGCATATAATAAGCATCTTACAGCTTTCAAATCTTCTTCTATTTCGCCGGCTCTGATGACAATAGGACCTCTCACTGCATATTCCATATTTTTGACATGTGGATTCATATTGTCCACTGTCAAAACTTTCTGAGGACAAACAGAAGACGTGTGCAGGAGTTGTAAGTTCCTCGCAGTTCTTCTGCCGAGAATTCGAGCACAGAGAGGTGTAGGAAGGTGACTGCATATCGTCTGTACTCTTTGTATTGCTGCAGAACCTATCATCCTGAAAGCAATTTGTTTTCTTTAGCTAATAAGTAATTAAGAATACTTTATAAACCCATGGCACTCTACACTGCAAAATTCTGTTTATAGATAGACACGACGGTAAAGAAAGACAACTCTCTTCTCCAGCGAATAGACGTTTCTGTGCACGTTTCGACTTTTGCTGTTCGGATATAAACTCGTACCAGTTTGTCGTATATATATATATATAATTTCTATTGAAACGGTCGGCTCATACCTTCACCGGTGATCACTAGAAGTTTCAATCCATGTGTATATATATATAATACATATTGAACAAACGAGAACCCGTATGAAAATAAAAATGGGATCAAGAGGTAAAAGGGGAGTCAGGCGCGGACCCAGCGGGGGGGGGGGGGGCGCCACGGCGGCACTTGCCCCCCCCCCTCCCCCGGTAGCGCCCGCTGAAGGGGGCACCATAGTCTATTTTAGGGCCTATTTTACTGCATGTAAAGATGATGGATAAATCCAAACCACAAGTCCAAAAATCATACAACCAGAAGATAAACAAAATCAGTGAAAATGAAAAACAAATGGAAAATAACAAAATATGTCTACTTGAAGAGCATATGTGAACCCCTGTGATGGAGTGAGATCAGGTGCCCGGGAGAGTGAGCATCTCCTGCTTGCTAGAAACACCCGTCACATATACCCAGTAGGAGTCAAATCTCTGTCTAAAATTTCCAAATTTTGGCTGGCTCGCTTCACTCGTCAGTTATTCTCTCATATTTCTTTAAATATGCAGTTGAAAAAAATCGCTGACTCGCTTCACTCACGATCAGTTTCATCAAGGATGTATAGTGTATCTCCCCTGATCCCCGCTTATGATCCATATATCTTTCAGAGGGAAGCGAAATATATGTGCAGTCCAAATTAATATCCAGCGCACAAATATTCGGCCACTTGGCCTCAGGCGAGTAAAATCGTATGGCTACATCGTGTAGCAAATGTTACAAAAGTTTGAAGCTACGCGCTGTACAAGATGGATTTTACTTATCCATACAATTTTACTCAAATACGTCTTGTGCATCGTGTAGCTTCAGTACAAATTTTTGAAATGCTTGTACTGAAGCTACGCGATGTACAAGATGGATTTCACTTATAGCCATTTCTAGAATAGTTTATTTTCACAACGCATTTTGTATCTCCAAAAGTCTCAAATACAGGAGCTTCCGTGGAGGGGGACTTTGTACCTTGTTCCCCCTAACAAGGATCTACCCTGCATCCACCGGGAACCTATAGGCAGTCCCTTGACTCTGCGCCGAGTTTTACGCCTCCTCCAACTGAAAATCTGGATCCATGCCTGATAAAATTTCCGTGAATTAGAACAAAAGGGGCCTAATATGGCACGCACGATTTTGCAAGATTTTTGTCATATCTTCTCAGGGAAACCCCATCCCCACCTAAGGGAGGGAGGGAGGGGTGAACATGATAATTTTTGACCGAAAATATTACGACAGTTTTCTTCCGATTTCAGAGTTTTTGTGGAATATTTGAAGTGAAGAAAATGTTGACGAATAATGCAAAAAAGAGTACCATTTTTCCTCATTTTTGCAAAATTTTCTCGGGGGAGGACCCCGTACCTCCACCTATCGGAGGGGAAGACCCCTCCCATACCCTCCCCATTGGTTTAATATTTATTTTATTATGTATACACATCAACACCTAGCAATATATACAATGCATAATAAGAATTTGAAAACAAGCATTAAATGCTTATATCAATTCATATCCTCCCCATTCGGTTCTTCGGTCCTTAATTGTGAGGTGCCCCCCCCCCCCCCCCCCCCCCCCCCCCGGCACATGAAGTTCTGGATCCGTGCCTGGGAAAGATCTTCCCCCGCTGATCCATCACACCCACTGTGAACTCGTGCGTGTCAAAACTGAATGCAAAAGGTAGTTAATGGACAAAATATATAAACACGAACTTGAAAACATCTACTTCTACCAGCCAATAATGTCAACCCATAAAAGCACTATTAGAGAAGTTGCGGCAAGTCAGGTAAACTTAGGTAAGTAGGTAGAATGCGTGAATTTTCTTATCTTTGTTATAATCAACGTCGTCAGGCGCGGATCCAGCTGGGGGCATATTTTGTATTGCAACAGCATTGTATTTAGGGTCAGTTTTGCTTGTGTTTTGTTTGTTTGTTGATAATTTTTTTCTATTGAATTTAAATTAAAATACAGATACATGTGCATGTTTTAGTGACTTATAGATCTATATCTGGTATATATACATGTACCAGGTACCGGGTATCTCTCTGATCAGAGACATAGATACTTTTATATATGTCTCTGGTTTCACACGATCGATTACGAATTACCTTTTGTATGAAATGACTAAACTGTAATGTAGGAGCAGTCATTATATCTGTATTATGATATGTGAATAATTTAGCATTATTTCGTGATAAGACATCTTAATACAAATTTATGTAGTTATATAGATATGACGTTATCGGACAAAGAAACACATTTCCCTCTAGTTTATTTTTAAATCTTTGGAAATGCTAAATTTGAGGAAAAATGTATATTAAGTAATACATTATTAATACGTTCTCCCCTGAAGGTCGCAGACATGGCTGCCAGGCTGTTTCGTTTGATACGACCTGCAGCTCAATTGTCCAACTATCAAGGTAGAAACATCGGAAATTACTTCATACTATCTTCTTAGTTAACACTTCAGGTTTTGATTAATATTTGTTTTCAATTTTAAAATAAAGTATCAGTCATAAACCAGCAATCAATCCTTGTATTAATATTCGAACCGGTTCAGCTCAGTAGACTAGACAGTACTGCCTGGTTCAAATGGTTTCCGACTGCTTACATCGATGAAACTACATGGATGACAAATCAGAAAAGTAGAAATTGACATATTTTAGATAGCTCTGAAAACTTATATTTTGAATGGAAATCCAGCAGATGCACTTGGATTATTTCGTAGCAGAAAGGTTGAAAAATCACTGACCAGACCATTCATCAGGACTCGAACCCAGGACCTTCTGCTAAGAAGGTGGATGCTCTACCAACTGAGCTATCTGGGATGATGTCCCAGTCTGCCACACACCTCCCCTGCCAATTAGAGGTTTCCCCGAAACCTCACACCAAGGCCTCCTCTCACAGTGGCATACAACCTCTGCCAACTGATGAGAGTTGGTGGAACCTCCAAACTGTAGCAGGAAGGTTGAAAAATCATTGGCCAGACCGGGACTCGAACCCAGGACCTTCCGCTAATAAGGCCGATGCTCTACCAATCAGCTATCTGGGCTGATGTCCCAGTCTGCCACAGTTTAAACTGGCAAAGGACCAGTCCTCGGCCAAGACCAGTAACTACGTTATTAAGGGTAATCAAAACATGAAATGACAAAATTTTCATATCATATATTTAGTATCCTATGTATTGCAGACAGTCATGTGAAAAAATCTCATAAATTCATGTTTCAGAAGCCGAAATAACGCAGTAGACGGTAACTGGTTTTAGCTGGTAACTGGTACACTACCAGTATGGCTAAATTTACCAATGTATAGATAGTTTTCGAATGCATAAGATTTAACTGGAGTTACTTCCCTTTTCACCATCCCGGAAGTATGAGTATAAATCAACCGTTCTGTGTAAAGGAATTTCTCCAATCTAACTTCTAAGGATGGTTCTTGAATTATTGCAAGTGTTACGCAATTATAAAACAATTGTCAGTGTCAAAATGTTTTCAGAGGAGTGAAAATATAGACAACTTTAAAGAAAACATTTGATACAATTGGCTTTGAATATGTAGCAAAAACTCCAGCTTCACCTCCAAAATGGTGGAAAAGGGAAGTAACTCCAATTAATTTCATGCATTTGAAAACTATCTATATACAGAAAGACATCAAATAGTACACCATACATGTGCCACAACTTTAAGGAAATGAAATCTTGGTATTTCTTCTTCTTCTTACAGTTTAGTGCAACTCAAATAATTTTGCTCTCTTTCTGTGTGAGGGCATTAACATCATACACTGCACATTAAAAAGGATAGCATATAAATACTCATCACTGTTTGGACTTTGATGGCCAAGCTATCAGCTGTTACTGCCACTTTTGGCAATCTATTCCATAGCCTAATGGCCATAGAGAAAAAGGAGGTCTTATAAATACACTGTTGTCTAGTGTGTTGCACTTGTAAGGAAATGCAGGGTGTGACTTCTGTTTCATAGTGATGTTTTCTGTAGGTAGCTATTGGCTTGGATGTCCACAAGGTTATAAACTATCCAGTATAGCATGACGACTTGGGTTGTTTTGTGGCAGGTTTGGAGTGACTGCCACTGGAGTTGCTGTAGCATGGATGTTACACTGCTTATGTGCTGGTAGTTTCTGTTACTTCAGTAGCAAATCTAGCTGCTCCACGCAGCACGGTCTTGAGTCTGTTGATGTTCTTCTCCTTAGCTTGGCTCCACAGGCTCCACATGCTAGGGTGGAGTACCACCATGACTTGATGTGATTTTTGACATCGAACGATGTTTCTGCCGAGGAAAGCCAAAGAGGAATGAACTTTCTTGGGGATCTTGTCAATGTGTGTGTCCCAGCTTAGACTTTTATGGAAAGTCAAGCCAAAGTATTTTGAAAACTTGACAATGGATTGAGTAGTTGGCTGACTGTGAGGCCTCTTATTTGTGACATGCAGTGCTTCACACTTACCTTCAGTGATTTTTTTTTTCCCAATTTTGAAAACCACCTGTGGTTTTCCATTTGGGAAAATATAAAATGTTATTTGGAAAATCTTAATTTGAATGGATTTTAACTTGACAAAAGCACCTTTTTTAATTTAACGCTTTTGTTTTAATAATAATCTCATTCATAAAAATCATTGGTCTGTATTTTAGCTGAAGTAGAAGTACTACTAATTGAAAATGAAAGATAATTTGTGTGTGAGGGGGTATGGGGAAATTGCCTCTGGCTCTGCACATCTTGGTTTGTTACTTTTATTCTTAGTTTTACTGGTACATGTACATGTACATATACTGTCAATGTCTGATTTCTTGTCAGACTCAGTGGGTGTGCTCTTTCTGAAAAATGAATCAATCTTGGGAAGATCTATGATGTCCTTATTCAGTTTCTCCAAATAATATTTAGAGTTATGAGACATTTTTGATCCATAAAGACCACTGATATCATCAATAGTTAGATGTGCCTCTTTTCTTCTGATAATGCTATAATAAAAATCAAACGCTTGAATGACTCAGAATTGTATTTTTGAAGAAGTCATTTCATGTTAAATTTACTTTAATTGTTATAGCAATTTTGCTAGGAATTTCAGCTGTAATCAATGTGGAAAATATGGAGAAATTTTTGGAAAAGTATGGCTAATTGTTTTAGGGGAAACCACTGATATTCAGGGGTAAATCAGGGAAAAAATTACTGATCTATGTTAAATTGCAGAAGCCATTAGTCCTCTCAATTTCATTTATCAGTAATTGATCTGTTTTTCTAAACATGAGTATATTAATACCTTTAACTGGATACCACCTGTCAAATATGCTGTAGTAAGATGTGTTTTGCCTGTTACATTTTTCATACTTGTACTTAGCTGCAGTACTGGACAAAAATCTTGCTTTTCTTTAAAGGGAAACAATATTTTAAACATTTACTTCATCTTAATCTGTTTTACTTAGTACATAAACTTTTATTTGCAGTCCTTCAAAAAGTAGTTAAGCCAAGCTTTGCAGTGCCATCTTGTTTACGCTGGCAATCAACTCAGTCTACTCAATTAGAAGAGAAGAAAACCCGTGAGTAATTTTGCCTGTATCATCTTCACAATTCAGAGACTGAATCTTCAGAATTTTTTTTAAAACGTTATACCTAAATG
Organism: Pteria penguin; assembly: GCA_035048485.1. NCBI lineage: Eukaryota > Metazoa > Mollusca > Bivalvia > Pterioida > Pteriidae > Pteria > Pteria penguin. The sequence goes on along the minus strand of CM068582.1, from coordinate 25,096,656 downwards.
TGATGTCCCACTGACCAAGGCAGTAAAGCTGTTCTTTCAATAAGATGTTGCACTTCCTAATAAACAGACTTTCAGTGGATAAATAACTTGCAAAACTTTATGTAAATACAGTAGATGTTTAAAATTCTAAAATCATCAATTTTGCTTACCAACAATATTTCAATTAACTGTACATCATTAGTTTTTTTTTCTAATTTTTTCAAAATGCCTGTACCTTTTCATTTGGGATTTTTTGCCCCATTTGCATCATGCAAAAAAAAAAGAAATAAAAAAACACTATACATGTATGTAATTTGAATTTTACTTGCACAAAGAATTTAAGTTTTAAGGAAGTAAACATATATGAGATGTAAACAAAGGGGTGCTGTGTTTGAGATCCATCAGGGCTCTTTTTTGCCCTGTCTTGAGGATGAAATGTAAAAATAAAAATTCTGCCACAGGAGAAGTGGAAAGTAAAAGCTATTTTACCACTTCCAGCGGGTCCATTGCATAATTTCTGTGTATTGCATCATGCAGATGCCAAAATCATATTAAATAAGTGCAGTAATCTCTACCCAGAGTTATCGTTCTTTACTCTAGCTTACATCTCTGTCAATGCTTGAGAAATAGTTCGGAGTCACACGACAAATTTAGAAGCAAATTTTTGCAATTTAAAAGAATCTTCAAAGCCTCCAACTCTTTTTCTCTTGATTTTATCGAATTATTAGGTTTTTAATGTTTGTTCTACTTTTGATTCCATGATATCATTAAGTAAAACCTACATTTTTGTAAATCAACATGCTAATTACTCTAAATAGTTCTGAATTCAAATTTATGAAGCAAAGATTTAAGATGAATGTGAGTAAAAGTAAAATCTGCTTTATTCAAAATATATTTCATAATATAATCAGATATGTAGTTTTGGGTGTATACGATGGATTTTAAAAACTTTTTCAAGATTTGAAATAAGCGTTGACAGAGGTGTAGCACATGTAGTACATAGAACTCTGGGTAGAGAATGTAATCTTGGTATGACATGTACAGTACAGTCCGGGTGGAACTTTGAATGCCCACTGTCCACAGTGGGCAGTCCACCTGAAATTTCAGTGGGCATTAGGAGTGGACATTTACCTGAGCTATCAACCTGTCCACTTACCTGTATGTTAATTCTAACTGGCTCTTACAAGAATGTCTACTGTGTCAAAGTGGACATTTTTAATGCCCACTCTAAAAATGCCCACTGTCAGCAGTGGGCGAATTAAGTTCCTCCCGGACTGTACTGTAACAAGAAATTAACAAACAAATCGAATATGATTTATTCCTTTAATAACAATTTATATTGTAACAATATACACATCGATTGTAGCATGTGAAAGGAAACAAGTCAGCCCTTTAGTCAAAGAGAGACTAAGTGATTTTGGAGTTTATGTAGCCGAGAATCTGGCAAAGTTTGTTCAGAAGGTGCGGATAGCTAATGGGGATGAGCTCGAAATCCTGATTCATCCAGAAGGAGTTAAAACAACCATTAGTTTCCTGAAAAATCATCATTGCTGTGAATTCACAAATATTGTAGACATAGCATGTGTGGATGTACCTACAAGGCGCTATAGATTTGAGGTTTGTTAATTGCTCATTAGATGAAACTATTTTCTTCACTTCTACATTTACTGTATCCCACTTCTTTTCACAATGTCACGGCTTTGTGATTTCTTCATTCACATGAACCTGTGACAATTGTTGCTGTTCAATATCCTGGGTAGCAGATAAATATTTGATTTATTCCAAGGGAAATGTATTAAGCCAATCAGAAATAAGTTCTCAGTAAACTGTCACTAAACAGAATGTTGATATTACATATTTACATGTATGTTATGCATTTAAAAGTAGATGATTTTCATATTTTTTTCCTTCTTTACATATATATGAACACAATTTTATATTTTGAATTTTGGTAAATAAATAGATATAAAAAGAATGAATGAATGTTCATTTTAAGTCTGCACAGAGTGATTTCATCAGATATTTTATTTTTAGAAATTGTTTAGGGTATATTGTGAGCCGTGTGTTATAAGTCTCACATTGTGTAGATATGTCACACTATATTTCTGCAAATAAACATACAAATAAGTATTATTTTGTATTTTCTAATCTATGAAAATTCGTATATATAAAAGTATGTGTACATTTATAATTGGTTGAAAAGAAATGATGAATAAAGGAGCTGGAAAAGCTTTTCTAGTTAGTGAAGCTTAGATCAATATATTGTGCATTACATAGTCTAAATCCATGAAGTGGTAGACCAGAAATCTAAATGTAGAGTTAGCTGAATGTTTAGTTCAGATTAATATACAGTTAGTAGTGCTAGCAAATTATTCTCATAGGATTTACCAGGCTCCACAGATCTAAGTCTAACATACCTGCCAACTGTTCCAATTTTGGCGGAATTTTTCCGATTTTTACATGCTAATTCCGCATTCCGGATTTAGACTTGTCTGTTCCGCTTTCTGTCATTATTGCGCACTTTAGATTATGGTTACCAATCTCCAAAGCAGAGTTACGGTCCTTGCACTCCCTTTAATCCAAAGCAGAGTAACGGTCCTTGCACTCCCTTTAATCTCTGCCAACTACTGAAAGTAGTCCCTTGTCAGAAGGCAGAAAATATAGAATGTTTTGTGGGTTTTGGGAAAAAATGTCATCGTATTCAAGTTATCTGGGCGAAAATTAGACAATGAGGTACAAATGATAGTGTTATTGACAAACTGTCTTACATAAGTTCGCTGGTTTGTACGCTGAGAAAATATAGTGCGATATAAATTCAGGGTTTATTTCTTGTAGAAGCCCGATTAAAACTCAATGTAACATGGTAAATGCTTTAAATTTAAGTAATAAGGCCACTGAAGACCAAGTCATATCGTCTAGAGACAAAACTCTGATTTTACAAGAATCTTGTAAAACCTGAGACGTTGGCAGAGGTGTGTGTGGATTGTAAAGGAACGACAACTCTGCTTTGGAGATTGTAGGGTTACCTGTTTTTTCGACACACTCTTGTAAACGCTTAACGATATGTTTTAAACAACACATGTTTAAAATGCCGACTTGACCAAGAACGAATGTGACAAAAAATGACAACAAACATTGCGACTTCAGTACAGAAACAGAAACAAAATTCAGCGACCAGGATCGACAAAGGACAAAAAACAATACTGACATCTACGAAGAGGCGTCGCCTAAAAAGAAAAAGAATGTGTACAGGAAACAAAACTTCAGAAACAAATATGTTTCCCGTTTTAACGGGGTTGTTGCCCAAAGTGAAAGAGGGCCCAAGTTTGCTTTCTGTACGGTGTGCACATGTGATTTTACTATCTCCTATAGGGGGAATCACAGACATTACCAGACATATTGGGACTCAAAAGCACAAACCACTTTGCTTTCTGAACAACAGAATGAGAAAATGTCGATGTTTTTCTCAAAGACAGAAAACTTTTTGTACTTTCTTCGTCTTGTGGCATCAGTGTTTCATAAACATAAACATAAAGTTTTCACTTTTTTGTTATTTCCAGGAAGGAGACTTATGTTTGTTATCAAAAGTGTTGAAAAAGTTGTATAATCTCATTCTTTTCTCTGTGGAATTTGTTGAAAACTGTCAGTCTGTGAGGTCATTTTATTGTCAAGAATTGAAATATTTTCTCAGCGGCAGGGGCGTTGCGCCCCCTGACCCTCGCTGTTCCTCTTAACCATCTTCTAGGGTTGGCAGGTATGGTCTAGATTGAAATAAGGTTTAATTGATGAGACCTGTCCAACTGAAAAGGCTTTCCCTGCTGAAACAAATTTTTTTTTGTAATTTTTCTGAGATTTTTCACAAATAAAATAAGAGAACTACCGTTACAAGTTCTGTTATTATTTTTTGAAAAATTAGTCAAACGACTTATTGCATAGGAACTCAAATGATATTACACATGTACTTCTATTTGGAATATTATGCCTGAAATGGATCAAAATTGCATATCATGTTCTTGTATATGAGCAGTATTTGACTATATTCCAGATTTACAAATTAAGTGCCTTGAAGTGAAAAAGTAAATTTTACCTACCTATCTACCCATCACCCTACAACCAACAGGGTGGGTTATGTTCTTTGAAACAAATATTGTGCTTCTGTAGGCCATATCTCCTTGGTTATTTCATTTTGTTCTGTGTCTGCTAGGGAACTGACATAGATATTACTAGTAAGTAGTTGAGAAAAAAGCTTTTGCTTTATGTAAAACACTCCGCTGTGTTGTCCCATTCTTTGATGAATCTGTTATATTTTTTCTGACTTTGGACATCTCAATCTTGAAAATAAACAGTTTCCACAGCATGTGCTACTGCTGAATAGTTGGAAAATCTTTGAGTTAAAAGTAATGAAACAAACTAGCACAAAAGTGCTTGGAGTACTTGTTGTTTTGATATATATTGATATATTATATATATACTTTATTTACAGGTTGTCTATAACCTAATGTCCTTAAAACACAACAGTCGTATTCGAGTACATACCTACACAGATGAGGTGACACCATTAGAATCTATTACTGATATATTTATGGGAGCTGATTGGTATGAAAGGGAGGTAAGTATGTCAGGCTTACGTAGTATTACAGCGCCTTAGGCAGAAATAATGTATAGAGAGAGAGGCTGGTGTGGCTCAGTGAATGAGGTGCTCGGCTTGTGACTAAAAGGTCCCGGGTTCAACTCCTGTTGTTGGCACACCTGTGTCCTGTCCTGAGATGGGACAATAAAAAGCAAGGTCCCATGTCACAGTAGGAATGGCATGTAAAAAAGCCTCACTGCTTCAGGAGGGTTCATTGCAAAGGCACAATTTTCTATGTAATACATCAGGCATATGCCTTTACCATTTACATACATTCATCGTGGAGTGTGGTAATATAATAATCCATCAATCAGTCAGTATATATAGAGTCTTCTCTCAATAAAGAAATGGACCAAAAGAAGTGGTGCAAGTTGCCAAGGGTACAGTTTAAGTACATGTACTTAATTAGGTATTAATATATTTGAAGTAGGACATTAAAAATTGATTCGAGTTTTCAAGAAATTAGGGTTATCCATAAGAAATGTGTAGAAAAACAAATCAGACTGTACCAATTTTTGTACAGAATTGGTAGTAAAAATGTCATCATTTGTAATAAATACAATTAATGATTGGTTACCCAAATGGAACATTGATTTTATAACTTTATGTATCATTATTCAATGTAAACACTGGATTAAAAAATCAGGTCAAGTTTATTGAGAGAAAAGTAAAGAAATTAAGATGTGGCATTATTTTTATAAAGATATAAAGAGTTTTATTAAAAACACTCTCTGGAATCTCCAAATCATATAGTAATAAATCTTATTCAATATTGTATAAAGATTTTTTTCTACCAGTTATCTTACACAAATTTTCACAAAGTATTTCCCAATGCAAATGGCCAAGGCCCCATTCCCAAAGGATTTATGTGACAGGCAATTATATTCATAGTTTAAATAGATCTAAAAAAAAAATGTCCTCATATACATGTACATGGATAATCTGTTTTTATGCATGGTTCTTATATATCACAGTAGACAAACAGAAGTAATAGAAGTATACTTCACTATGCATACATGTATTCAACAGATTTATTTTTCAGATTATTTGCAAAACCGTTTTATATTCTGGTAAGGCAGTGTAATTCACAGTGCTAGCAATAGGCTAAGGTTATCAGTGTTTTTTTTTTTTCTTCAAATTAGGTTCGTTATAAGGACCCTTCCCATTGGAAATTTCATTGATTTTTTCCAAAATTTGTTTCAATTTTTCCCAAACATTGATCTATTAGCATTATGAAAATGGGTCAAAAATTCTCAAATGAAAAAGCACAGGCACCTTAGAAAAGATTAAAAAAGAAATCATTGGTTACATGTATATGATACGTAGCACTAACTCTAGCCAATAGATTTTCCTTTTCAGATTTATGATATGTTTGGCGTCAATTTCAATGGTCATCCTGATTTGAGAAGAATTTTAACAGATTATGCTTTTGATGGTCATCCTTTCAGGAAGGATTTCCCTCTCAGTGGCTATACAGAGGTATTTTTTATGATAATATTCATGCAGATTTTTGTGTGCATTAACCCTAGTCATGCTATATAAAATACACAGAAACAGTGATGTGAGCTGAATATTTTTCTATGTATTTTAAAAAATAGAAGGATGTTTTTGTGTGGTTTTTTATGAAAGCTGTTTGCATAATAGTATAGACATATTATATACAAAAATGTTAAGGAAAGTTTGCAGTTTATGAATATTGTAAAAGTTTGACCTCAGTCCATGTACAGTAAAGGTAAACTGCAGGTAAATACAGGTAGTATGACAAAAAGCTAGACTAAGTAATAAACATACAGATTCATTTTAAAAAATAGCAATAAATGAGATTGAAAATATTGAAATATGAAATAATGATTAAAAAATCATACACCAATAGGCCAGTAATTACTTTTCAGGTAAAACTCAGATAACATTTATTAGTATATGAAGTATATATCTGATGACAATTGGTCATTGTGGTGTATACTGCTCCAAAACGATGCACAGTGTTGTTATATAACTGACTTAGTTTAAATAAAGGATTAAAATCAAGGTTTCCTCGTTGTGCCTGTAAGGTAGTATCGGCCAGGTGAAAAATAATTAAAAGTACCAGAGTCAATATCTAGTGATCACCGATAGAAAGGATGGAATCACGTTTACTAAACTTGTTGTCCAGTACCGACATGGCCCATTGGCATCGCTATGATTAGCCTGTAAAAACACTTTCATTTCCCCCTTTATTGCTGTGAAAATCCAATTATGAAAAATGGAGGTATGCTTAAAGTTTAAGTTTCCGGCATTTTTCCGTAGATACTGGTCCACATATTGATAAATTTCATGTGTCATTGTAATCATAGTGATTGAAAAACAAATTAAGGAAATCCAAAGAAGATCGACAGTCTTCAGTTATGTTCACAAACACCTGTAAAATCTCAGGTAAACACGTGGTCGACCACTGTCATGTATGCATCAATTACCTAGGAAATCTGCCCAGTCGCATACTTTTTCTTAATCATTATCTCCAGTGATATCTGCGACATTAAATGCGTCAATTTCCATACCACCATCATCGTTTCCAAAGTCTTATTAGAAGAGAGAATCAAGTTCTGTTTATGACTCAGCAATCTTGAAATACAGATTTTGATCTCACCTTTTTCCGCATCTTAATATATGAACCAATCAAATTTAAGGCGACGTCATAGAATTTTTAAGTTAGGAATTCCATCTCCATATATGGAGAGTCTTTTTATAACGTTTACAACGATTGGAATGCTGTAAATAATAAATCATTCAGCATTTACAATGTCTTTTGTTTTATGTTATAGAAGAAAAAACAGGAAAAACACTGTCCTATGATTAGTCAAATACACCATAAGGATTCTAGATACTAGTAGTTAAACAAAGATTTTTAATCTTTTTTCAGTTGCGATACGATGACGAAGTAGAAAGAATTGTGATAGAGCCTGTGGAACTTACTCAGGAATTCCGCAAATTTGAATACAGTACACCTTGGGAATCTTTTCCCAATTTCCGAGATGCCGATGTCAAAAGTGAGGAGGTACCCCTAAAGCAGCTAGGACAACCAGAAGCTGAGAAGTAACATGGCATTGTGTAGTTGGAATATTATTTGAAATTACTAGGTGACTAAGACATTAGAATTTAAATATATCTGTGACATTGATATGAAAACTCTTATTTAATGTTAAGAATATTGTCATCTTGATATTAAATCAAGTTATAGATAAGTGTATTTGTTGTGTCTTTAAGCTTAGAGTAGATTACAAAAAATACTTTGGCAGTCATGTACAAATTACCATATATAGAAGTTTAAATTTTGTCTGCCAGGTTTTTATGCCCCTAGATCGATAAATTGGGGGCATATTGTTTTTGTCTAGTCTGTCTGTATGATTGTCTTTTGTCAACTTTAACCTTAGCCATTACTTTTGAACTTTGAAGGATAAAGACTTCGTATGTATACTCAACTAATGAAGCCCTTTAAAATAACGCCAAGTTTGTTGACCTTTTGACCATGACAATGACCTTCATGCTAAAAAAACTTTTTGGCCTATGTTGTCACCAGGGGCATTAGTGTTTCATAAACACTGCTTGTTTATACTTGTCTTTTGGTAGATTTTATAATGTTTAGATGTCCATCTCAATTTTGTACATCCTTCTTTCTGCTTGTTTACCGAGTCCCTAGATTTCTATGTCCCTGGATTCATAGATTTGGGGTCACCTGGTGTTTGGGCTGTCTGTCAGTTTATCTGTGTCAAAAAACATCGGTTATAACTTATGAATTATACGAAGTAAGGCTTTCATATTTCACATACCGTACTCATCTCTTTCTTCCTCTTATTGGAGGTGGGGGTATGGAGTTGTGTTTCTTCCCAAAGTCATTGTAAAATCGTGCTCCATTAGTATCTTGCACATTGTGAAGCATGAAATCATGAAACGTTAGAATTAAATGCATATGATATAAAAAAAGGAATGTTCTAGCTGTCCCTTAGAAATTTCTAATATGATTAATCAGATGTGTATCTTCATGCCTTTGCTTCATATGGGACGAAAGAAAAAGAAGTATCGTGCCACACCATACATTCTATTATTGCTCGATGATGATCTCTTGCTCATACTTTTGTGACTTCGTTGCGACTGTGTAAGTAAAACAGCATTGGTGTGACATACAATGGTCACTTGTCAATGGCCATCTTTGCAAAACTAAGTCATTCATCTTCACAAAATTCTTCTGAGAAGATGAATGACTTAGTTTTCAGAGGATAGTCAAGAAAACATAAATTTACTGTGATTCTCTTGCCATAAAACCATTTTAACATTGGTGTTGTATAGGTTTTGGTCACAGCAAATTCATTCATAAGGATGGGGGATATTTCTGATACCGCTAAGACCAAAACCAATACAATGCCGATATAAATTCAGGGGATATACATACCGTGTATGATTGTTTCCGACAGGTATACTGTGGTTATACCGTTGAGTGATGCTTGCAGAGCCAAGAAAACTGTGGTTTCCAACAGTATAACTAGGGTACATCAAACACAGTGCGTTTATCCCCATTTCATTCACCGTAACACAAACATCGTTTTTCTTCTCTTTGAAATTGCACTTCAATTTCTCGTTGCTAAGGGACAGATTGCGCCATGTTTCATTCGTTTATTCATTTTAAGAACTTCCTTCAATATATAAGGAGCACTCCTGAAGGTAGGTTTAAGCAACATTATTATACCCCCAGCAAACGAAGTTGGGGGGGATATATAAGAATCACCATGTCCGTCTGTCTGTCCGTCCGTCCCGATTCATGTCCGGGCCATATCTTTTTATTGGGTGGATGGATTTAGATATTTCACAGGATTGTTGCCCATGACCCAAGGGTGTGTCATAACCTTGCCAAGGTCAAGCATCATGGTCACTGTGGACCTGGTTGTTGAAATTGTGTCCCGGCCGTATCTTTTTATTGGGTGGATAGATTATGATAATTCACAGGATTGTTGCCCATGACCAAAGGGTTGGGTGTGTCATGACCTTGACCCAAGGTCATAGGCCAAAGGTCAAGGTCATGATAGACACAATAAGTAAAAATTTGTCTGGGCCATAACTACTTCCTCTGTACACTGATTTCAATAATACTTCACAGAATTGTTGCTTAGGACCCAAAGGTGTGTCATGACCTTGAACCAAGGTCAAAGGTCAAGGTCATAATAGACACAATAAGAAAACTTTTTCTGGGCCATAACTTCTCACCCTGTGCACAGATTTCAATAATGTCACAGAATTGTTGCTTAGGATCCAAGGCTGTGTCCATAGGTCAGAGGTCAAGGTCATAATAGAAACAATAAGAAAAACCTTGTCCAGGACATAACTTCTTCCTCTGTGCATGGATTTCAATAATACTGCACAGAATTGTTGCTTAGGATCCAAGGGTGTGTCATGACTTTGAATCAAGGTCATAGGTCAAGGTCATGATAGACACAATAAGTAAAACTTGTCAGGGCCATTACTTCTTCCCCTGAGCACGTATATCAATATTATTTCTCAGAATTGTTGCATAGGACCCAAGGGTGTGTCATGACCTTGAACAAAGGTCAAGGTCACAATAGACACAATGGGTAAAACATTGTTTTATTGATTATTCCTCAAAATGCGCTTGTAAGTGGGACATCCATTACACTTATACCATTGATTTATATTGGGATGAATTGTTGCATGTTTCTACTTTGTTGCCGCGGGGGTTATTTGTCCCGTTAGGACTGCTCTAGTGTGATTTGGTGCGGGTTAGCTAATAGAATCATAAATAAATCATAGTGTAAAGCAGTATGGTACATGGATAAGCAGAGTAAAAAATTTAGAATTAAGTAAAGCGTGCAGCCAAGTAACTAAAATAGCGCAATATTTAATACAATTCAAAAGGGCAAGTTGTGTATATGTTTAAATTCTTCCGAGAAACACATTGATATTTATTGCACTGACATAATTTTCTTTCATTTTCATTTTCTCAAAATCTTATCAAATTATTAATCACATATTGATTCATACATGAGTCACTTGACATTGCATCGTAAACAGCTGAACAGACAGTTTTTGCTACGGCGAGGCAAGATGAAATAACATGCTACAAAGCATGTTGCATGGTGGTACGTCATGTACGTTGTCAGTTTTGTTGGTTCAGCTTGATTGTAATAATTATGCACTTGAATGGTAGAACTTGCAAATCGTCCTTGATACGAGACTTAAGATGTTGACGTTGAGAGCAGTGGACGAAGTTGTTATGGACAGTATTTATGATAGCTGAAGTCAGAGTCAATGCGGACAAAGAGTACGTATAATGTAGCAATACACTAAGGACGGTATATCGCTGTTATACATGTCTTAATGCTAATTTGTGGACCAATCAGAATTGTCAAAATAAAACTTTGGAAATAGAATATTGGTTTAATGCCAACAAATCTCGCACTTTACCTTATCTTGAAGCTTATAAGGTCCCATATGTTCCATATGTTTAACATTATCTCTTAAATATGTGTACCCTTTAAATGTAATGTCCAAATATCAATTCAAGTTTATTCAACAAAATTAACATGCACAAAATCAACAATTATATATCTAGAATCAAATAGATTTCGACAAATCAAGAACATATACAATGATATTTACAAAACATCCGGGTATATTTTACTGTCTGTATGGCTCCCTGCATGGTTGTTTTTGGTTTAACTTTTGTACCCATCAGTAAGGTTCTATGTAAACCGTCCCGTTTAAGCAGGCAAATAACTCATTTTTCTCGTTTGTTACTCTGATAACCAATACGTAATCTCCCTGAAAAAAAAAGCCAAATCAGGGCATTCGTTAATTGGTTGATCTAGATTAAATGACACTTAAATCTGGGATTAAAAAAGCTCATTTTGCCGATTATCTTGTACAGATAATAGAACTGGATGGGATATTGACACAATAGATCGTAATTTTTAAAAAATTTATTTAAATATCTCGAACACTTTATAGGTCAGGATATGTAGATGTGTTTATTGTAAAATCTGTCAATGGATCTGTTTAGAGTCCATCGCTAGGGTCTGGTTGTGATAAAAAAAAGAGTCGAGTGAATTTAATTAATCCATGTCGACTCTTTCCCACTACCGAAAACATGGAAACATGTTAAAAACGTTAATAGCTATGAATGCAAGGTCATATATAGGATAACCCGTATGCATGATACATTCTCATTATGTAAGTTATATTGGGGTGCATGTATTACAGCTAGCCCTTTAGACGCTATTGTTATTTTCAAGTGCTAGAATAATTCTTACCATAGGCAGTTTAGTGAGCTTCGTGAAAGTGTACGATTTCCATATGGGAACTGTAATAAAAGACCGTAAGCAATACATTATTTTTAAATAAACTTTACGCCAATCTTTATCCTGTGGAGGCTATTCGGTCTTTTAGTTATACAGAGTTACTCCCCATTTGAGACGGTATCTGACGTAAATTATGACATCATCAAATTCTATGGAAACTGATACACAACTCAGGGAAATGATAGTCCACATATGACGTTTTTATAGGAATTTGATGACGTCATAATTGGTTTACGTCAGATACCATCCCAAATGGGAGGTAACTCTGTTTAACGAAAAGACTCAATTGCAACCTTACAAAGTTAGACAAAACGTTTATATACCCTTTCCTTCCACTGTGTACCAATATCTTCCGCTTTATCCACAGTATTAGAAATCTCCTTTGATATACAAGAAGATCGCTTTGATTAAATATTTTTATTTGTGAGTTTTAAGCAATCTGATTAAAACCATATCTTTATTCCGCTTTTCTATTTGTCTCATTGCAGATAAAGATCTTGCAAAACCTTGCAAGGGGTCATGTTCTGGTGAACTCTGATTTTCAACCAATCAGTGGATCGGCTACAAATTCCTAGGAATGAAATTAACATCCCCCAGCGTGCGTGACCTACAAGGTAGTTTTTGAACAGTTGTTGCTACATATTGCGTCATTTGCACGTGCCTAGCCGAGTCATTGATTGGCTATGGGAAATAACGGTTTCAGTGACTGAGACGTCATCAGAGTTCATCAAAACATGACCCCTTATGGGGTTTCGCCAGATATTTATCCGCAATGGGACATATAGTTGGTTGGTTAATTGGTGTTTTACATCGCTTTCAACAATATTTCAGTTATATCACGACATGGAAGCAGGAGGTTACCAACCTCTTAAACATAGTGATGCAACCCGGGAATCGAACCCAGATCGTCGGCGCCGCAAGCCAAGCGCTTAACCACTACACCACGCCTGCCCCAATGGGACATATAGAGAAGCGTAATAAAGATATGGTTTTAATAAGATTGACTTGAAAATAGTCATGAATCTACCTTCATTAGATCAGCTGGCTCTGACAAATGTTTTGACACCGTTCTTGTGCAAACCGCAAACCACTTGAAAAAGTAATGCTCAACTAAAATGATGCGCGGATCCAGAAATTTTTGTTAGAGTGGGTCCAACCAAAAAAGGTAAATTTTTCTCTTAGACGAGGGGGGGGGGAGGTGGGTTCCAACCCCAAAAATGTCCAAATATTACCTTTTTTGGGGTAAAATTTGCGGATGCTCCGGGGGGGGGGTTGGTTTCCAGACCCCCAGTACCCCCACCTCCCATCTGTATCCGCGCATGAAAATGATAGGCAATTTTGTAGAATCATCAGATTATTTGCATCTATAAAAACCAATAAGGAGCAGTGGGTCAACGATTTTGTCCCACTTATTGTCCCTTTCTTTAGGGTTCAGAAACCCTGTCTGTAACCCAGGTGCACAACTGCAAGTGATACCTATTCATTTACCACCATCTGATGATTTGAATTAATGTAAAATGGTAAAGAAGTAGAGGTGTGGGAAATATGTTTGGACCCTGTCCATTAGGTCTACCTCCAGGGGTTAGACACCCCTCCTTTTTTTGAGATACAAGTGTGCAACTACAATGAATAATCAATCATAAAACATCATAACATCATACTTTCATTCGTATATAATTGGTTCAAAACGAAGTATTAAGATTTTTTGTTCTGTCCATTTCCCTTTCCCTAGGGGCAACTCTCACCATTTGAAACTCAGGCACGCAGCTGTGAGCGATACCCATTCATCAGGCATTTACAAGTATTTATAATGGTTTAGAAGGAGTCAGAAGGGCAGAAAAGAACGTTTCTTCCATCTGTTTGCTCCCTCTTCCAGCGCATTTTATGGGGGCGTATATAAATGAGTGAACAGATTCAACATAAAATGACAGTATGGTCATGAACATACATATACAGTCAAACTTCGATATCTCGAACACTGATATCTCGAATACTCGGGATATCTCGAAGTCGAACGTCGGTCCCGAAAAAAATCCTTCATATTATGATTAAATTCACCCCGGATGTGTCGAACACTGATATGTCGAATACCATGCTTATCTCGAATACATTTTCAAGTCCCGAAGTTCTTATTTACCCGGTTTATCTCGAAGTTGGCTTCTTATTGACAATATTCCCCGCGGCGTTTACCCTAAATGACAGGTCGCTCGCGTGGTGTGATCAATTGACCGTGTCGGTGTACAAAGCCGCAGTAATTACATAATCGATCGCGTCTGTGCGTACCCTGTCATTTATACCAAATATTAATAAATGATGATAGCTTATTAAACTCGACACAAAATTAGATAATTAACATTAACTGTAATTAATGCTTTTTCATGTCTGCGTTTAAAGAAATTTCTTTACACTGTTCATTAATTATTACTATTTCCAATTCGGGTGTATGTCTATGTATTTTTATGCAAAGTAATAGTAATTAAATCAAATTATGACGTGTGTCTTTATCTTGTTTTACGTGTTAGCCCGTCCGTCCTCGGTTTTAGGTATAGTATAAGACAGTTATATCCAGTATTGGATTTAAATTACGATGTTACTGAAAAGGAAACATGACGTTTTCAGTTTTGGAGTATATTCTCTATATATTCATAAAATATAAAAGGTAATATGAACATAGGCAAAGCCTATACGAGAGCGCAGCTATTTGAATAACATATTCGGTTGGATTTTGTTTACTAAAAGTTAAAATTTACTAGTTAATAGGGCCAGGGGACCAGGTTTATAAAACGTAAAATATAGTTTGGGTAAAAAATAAAGAGTAATATGATATATAGAAAACATGCATGTACTATGATGTAGAACTAAACATCATGCAGTTAATTCATTGATAAAAATCCCCAAAACCCTCTTGGCGATATTGACCAAAATTGTAGACTGATGACAAATACATTGACAAATTTTCAATATCTAAATTTATAAGTTAAAATAATTATTATATGTGAGTTATGACATTAGGTTACTTTCATATGTTGTTATTATTATACTGTTAATTAAATCTCTACACAAGTAGACCTGCCCCATTTTTTATGTTATAACATAGATATGTATCATAGTCTAGAACTCCTGTCTTAGGATTAGGAGATTGTTGGTTCAAGTCTAGCTTTTGTCATGACTGTCAGATTTTTGTTATGAAGTGCAGCTTTCGACTTTGAGTACACTTCGTATTGGAGGAAGAACACTGTAAAAATCTAGGTCTTGTGTCACTGTAAGTGTGGTTTGAAAAAAAATCTTAACTGTTTCTAAATTTTATTTAAAAAAAGTCAGATGCCATCACCATATATGTGCAATAAATTAGTGGTTTGCCTTTATAGATTTAATAGATAAATGATTTTATAGTCTTTTTCGCCAAGAGAGTTTCTGCCCTTAAACTCAAATTCAATGTACAATTAACAAAGGTAATGTAGTCCGGGCGTCATCAGTTGGGAGACTAATTTAATAAAGTAAATAAATTAATAAATAACTGGACAGAAATAAAACAGCAGAAAAAATATAGAGAGTAAGGAAGAAAAGAAGTGAAAAAATGGATTCGTTAGTTTGTATTTTACATCATTTTTCTCAGTTTCAGCTGCAGCACATGCCAAGTACTTAACTGTTTACCACTGTATACACTCTGCCCCTGAAAAAAGCAAGAAGGAATCTTCTGTAGTACTTTCATTCATATTACATACATACATACATAGGAAAAGATAGTAGATATATCTTTCCAATGAATAAAATTTAAATGGACTTGCTTCCCTTTTCTGCCAATGCATTCTTCAGAATTTCATGACTATATAACTAAATATTTGTGCATAAATCAATTATATTGTGTACATTGTGTATTAGCCCTAGAAATAATTATTTAGGAATTATCCTTATTGTTTTTAAAGAAGGATACTTCTTGAATTCTTGCAATTGTTACATGTATGTAAGTAATGTTAAAACTAAATGCAGCAACTGTCAGTATGTTTCAGGAGAGAAAATAGAGACATGCAGCTTTCTAAAAATATTCTATGTAATTGGTATAGATATGAGCCAAAAGTTTCAGGATCACCTTCAAAATTGTGGAAAAAGGAAGTAATAACAATCAAATTACATACATTGGAAAGTTATTAATGGCTTGTTAAATTTTATTTAAGTTGCAATACAGTTTTAGTTTAATTGTCTAAAGTTTGGTTGTTGGTAATTTGATTGCAGTTTTTACATTGCTCTCAACAGTTTTTTAAAAAATTAAGGATGAAGGTAAACATACATGTACATATAACAAAAAGGAGCAATGAAGGGAATCAAACCCAATTAATACTGTCTAAAAAACAAAGTATATATGCTTTTTAATATATAATTAACCACTACGTAAATAATTGGTCCTTTCTCTTGTAAACTTAATCTGATTCTTAAAAATTTTTCTAACATAATTGTTATAAGGTCAATTTTGGCAAAATAGAACTTATTTTCGTCAATAAAAAAAAACATTGAATATGTTACAAAACTCTAATAGAATGTTCCATTATTCTTACCTGTACAATCATTCATTCAATAAGCTCAATCTTCAAGTCATGGTCTACATCTGATGGCATTTTTTTCTTCTGTCAGTCTTGAAACTTATACTTACTTGTGCTATAGACGTAGGGTTTAATTACATGTATGAACAATTGAACATATATGTATTGCATAACGGAAGAGATTCAAGAAGCAAAATGTAACATAATAATGGTTTTGTAACCTGAAAAGTAATAAAGAATGGTAATTAACAAGAAAGTGGATACATAAAAAGGTGATAATTTACTTTGTCTTTTGAAGGCAACCTTTTGTATTGTAAAACATAATTAATTGAGATTAATGTGGCAACAGGGATAATTATAAATGTTTCTTGTACATATACTGTTAACTTTTATATACACAAGACTAATAGATCACACATGACTAACATTATAATAAAGTAAGATTAAGTAGAATTAGTCAGTTGAGTAGGAGAAAATCACAAGTTTTGTGGAAAGTGATTCAGAAGAATTAATAAAATATTGACAAAAAAGGCAGCATTATAAAACAACATGCAGTAATTACAAATTACAACAGGTACTTGTAATGTAGAGGGTCAGAGACTGGTATGTCCCACACCCACTTATAATAAAAGGGAACATTATAGGTGACAGTTACAACAGGTACTTCTAGTGTAGAGGGTTAGAGACTGTATGTCCCACACCCACTTACAATAAAATGGAACATTATAGGTGACAGTAACAACAGGTACTTCTAGTGTAGAGGGTTAGAGACTGGTATGTCCCACACCCATCTATAATAAAAGGGAACATTATAGGTGACAGTTATGACTTACAACAGGTACTTATAGTGTAAAGGCTTAGAGACTGGTATGTCCCACACCCACTTATAATAAAAGGGAACATTATAGGTGACAGTTACAACAGGTACTTCTAGTGTAGAGGGTTAGAGACTGGTATATGTCCCACACCCACTTATAATAAATAGGAACATTATAGGTCACAGTTTTGATTTGCAACAGGTACTTCTAGTGTAGAGGGTTAGAGACTGGTATGTCCTACACCCACTTATAATAAAAGGGAACATTATAGGTGACAGTTTTGACTTGCAACAGGTACTTCTAGTGTAGAGGGTTAGAGACTGGTATGTCCCACACCCACTTATAATAAATAGAACATTATAGGTGACAGTTTTGACTTGCAACAGGTACACTTCTAGTGTAGAGGGTTAGAGACTGGTATGTCCCACACCCACTTATAATAAATAGGAACATTATAGGTGACAGTTTTGACTTGCAACAGGTACTTCTAGTGTAGAGGGTTAGAGACTGGTATGTCCCACACCCACTTATAATAAATAGGAACATTATAGGTGACAGTTACAACAGGTACTTCTAGTGTAGAGGGTTAGAGACTGGTATGTCCCACACCCATCTATAATAAAAGGGAACATTATAGGTGACAGTTTTGACTTGCAACAGATACTTCTAGTGTAGAGGGTTAGAGACTGGTATGTCCCACACCCACTTACAATAAAAGGGAACATTATAGGTGACAGTTACAACAGGTACTTCTAGTGTAGAGGGTTAGAGACTGGTATGTCCCACACCCATCTATAATAAAAGGGAACATTATAGGTGACAGTTACAACAGGTACTTCTAGTGTAGAGGGTCAGAGACTGGTATGTCTCACACCCATCTATAATAAAAGGGAACATTATAGGTGACAGTTACAACAGGTATTTCTAGTGTAGAGGGTTAGACACTGGTATGTCCCACACCCACTTATAATAAAAGGGAACATTATAGGTGACAGTTACAACAGGTACTTCTAGTGTAGAGGGTTAGAGACTGGTATGTCCCACACCCACTTATAATAAATAGGAACATTATAGGTGACAGTTATGACTTACAACAGGTACTTGTAATGTAGAGGGTCAGAGACTGGTATGTCCCACACCCACTTATAATAAATAGGAACATTATAGGTGACAGTTACAACAGGTACTTCTAGTGTAAAGGGTTAGAGACTGGTATGTCCCACACCCATCTATAATAAAAGGGAACATTATAGGTGACAGTTACAACAGGTACTTCTAGTGTAAAGGCTTAGAGACTGGTATGTCCCACACCCACTTATAATAAAAAGGGAACATTATAGGTGACAGTTTTGACTTGCAACATCACTGACATGAGACCTGCACCACACATCTTGCAACTCTTTGATATTTGTATCAGTATTCAAGATACTATATAAATGGTCACTATTAGTGATAGAGTTACTTGGCAAGTTATTAATAGTAGTATTGCTGTTTACTGACACAGTGGTAGTAGGTTCGTATGAGGCTACAACTTCAGCATAGGTTCTTGATTGATACAATTCTTGTTTCTTCGCCATGTTGTCTTATTGACAGTTATAATACTAATTTCAATTACTTACACGCTTAAACAACACTGTATGATGATAAGTAAGCAGCTTATTATTTTCTAGGAATAATATACTTCTCGAGTGGTTAGATAGACGTAGTCCGTAGCAGACGAATCCGTAGCAGACGACGTTTAACTCGGAAGCTCTTCTGAAAAACAGTTTCAGAAGACGATAAAATCCGAGACAAGATACCACGTGACTATCATGTGATGTATAATTGTTCTTTCATTGTATGTATTTCCGATCCAAACCGGAAATTGCCGAGGTTAATTCCTGTTGAAATTTTTTATGTGGAAATATCGATTGTTTAAAATTGTTTTTGAATAAATATAATAAATGATGAATTGCACTTTACTTATTTTTGTTCTTCAAGTAAATTATATAATAAGTTATTGGCGGATTTAATGACGGGTATGGTATGCGATATATATCTTCTACTTCCTACGCAGACGCACATACAACAGGAAGTAGCCGGAAGTAGCAGATTTATTGAGACAAAATATGAGTTCCTAGTATATGAGTAGTTCTATATGGAAAACAGTATAAGGGATCTTTTGAGACATTTCTATCTATAAGTTCGCTTCGCGCGAACGGTCGCTTCGCGGCCGTTCGAGAGCTGCGCTCTCTATGATGAGATTTAGATTAATTATTTAGGAACAAAACACTATGCACATCTCCATGCGTATTTATTGATAAATACATGTATATCTCATACATCTACTATAATAATCACAAATGTCAAATGAATCGGCGTACATTAACAACTGCAAGATTTGTGACCCTAAACTCAAAATTTGGATATCTCGAACTACGGATATCTCGAAGTATTTTCCACAGTCCCTCCGACTTCGAGATAACGAGGTTTGACTGTATTATTTTAGCATAAATGCACTTACAATTTTTCTGTAGAGGGCAATGAATGAAAGGAGCCAATTTCTGTATGTCGCTACAAGCTATGTTATCCTCGATTGAAAAAATTGGATCTTTGTTATCAAGCGTGTACACGTCGGCTTTCACTGTCCCATTATTGTACCTCACAGCTGTGTGTATAAAACAAAGTTTTATCTTAAAAAGATTTTTCTGGTTTTGTTATTAAACGAGAAATAAGAGTTAAAGCTCGAAAAATGATTATATACTCTATAGGTTTTCTTTCAAACTAGGACTGAGCCAGGCCCTTTGCAGTTACCTGGTGACCTACTCCCCCCCCCACACACACACATCTACACACAAGCCTACACACACTCACACATCTAAACACACATACACAGCTTCTTTAATTTCATGTCAATTATGACGCCATATTAATGTCATTATCACCAATAATAAAACTAAAATACCAAAATTATATAGAAATTAAGGAATTTAACAATTTTAACAACAATGTGTCTAACATTCAATTTGCGAGAAGAATGTCGAAAGATAGTACATTTAACAGCAGCGGTAGACGTTTGTTGTCTATCTGTTGTAAAATGGTTTTGCGAATAGTAAATGGTAGAGCGGGAAATGATAGTAACATTGGCAATTTTACGTTTTGTAATTCACAAGGACAAAGTGTAATCGATTATATTTTGTGTGACGAAAATGTGTTTGATTCCATCAAGTCATTTACTATTTTGCCATTTAATGAATATTCCATGCATGCACCTATCGAATTTAGCTTAAATATGTCTTTTGATTATTGTTCTTCTGATATACCTCAAATAATCAATAAAATTTCGTGGGATAATAATGATAGCGTAAAATTGACTCAGTTTAAAAACCTTATAAGTGAGTCTGTTAAACTGTTTGATGAAATGGTAAATGGAATCATTGAACCGAATCAACAATGTATTGACGATGTAGTAAAACCATGAGTGATTTAATGTACAAGCACGCATTTCATGTTTTTGGAAAAACGATTCGAACACACTCAAATGAAAATAAGAAAAGAGTGAAATGCAATGAATGGTTTGATGAAAAATGTAAACAGAGTAAATACATTTTTAATTCATTTCGAAATAAATATCTAAAAGATCCAAGTATTGATAACAGAACTGCATTTTTTGAGTAATAGAAAAATTTATAATCAAGTGAAACGGAGAGCAAAATTTTCACATCAGCAAAAGGAGGGTAATTTGCTTTCAGACTCCTTAAAGAGAAATCCTAGAAAGTTTTTGGAGGGAAATAAAACGTGTTAATTCCAAAAATAATAATGTTTTTTTTTTTAACAACAAGTTTTCTGTTGATGAATTTTTCTCGTCATTTTGAAGAGTTATTACAGGGACAAGGTGATGAAGAAAACCAGTCTACGTATACGCCAGATACTGTAGATGATATAAGTAATGATATATTGGATGATTGTATTTCCGTAGATGAGGTGAAATCTGCCATATCTAGGTTGAAGAGAAACAAAAGTGTTGGTTTAGATAAAATATGTGCAGAAATATTTTTGGAATGTAAGGAAATTTTATCTCCGGTTCTGGCTAAGTTATTTAATTATATATATTGTAGTGGTATTTACCCATCGGCATGGGCAGAATGTGTTATCGTGCCAGTACCTAAGAAATCCTACCCTCAAAATGTGAATGATTTTAGAGGTATAACTTTGATTAGTATTTTCAGTAAAATATTTTCTATTATTTTGAATGAGAGATTAAGCTTTTGGTCACAATGTGAGAAAAACTTAATTAATAATCAGTTTGGATTTCGTCCGAAATCGTCTACATTTGATTGCTCATTTTTATTACATACTATTATCAATAAAGTTACGTCCTCTGGTGAAAAATTATATACAGCATTCATCGATTTTCAAAAGGCGTTTGATCGAATTCCAAGAAATCAATTATGGATCAAATTACTTCAGCAAGGTGAATCTACTCTCGATTTGTGAATATGATTAAATCTATGTATAATATCGTAAAAGCAAGAATAAGGTACAATTCGTCCATCAGTGGGCCAGATTTTTTCATACACTGGGTTTGAAACAGGGGGAGCCATTATCCCCGATAGTGTTTCTTCTCTTTATAAATGATCTTTTATTGTATCTTTTTTGAGAATAGCAATGAAAGGGATTCTTTCATGTTACAAGAAAATTCAATTATTTACGTTACTATATGCTGATGACACTGTTCTTTTTTCAAAAAGTGTGTCTGGTTTACAAACATTGCTCGATAGTTTACACAAATATTGTTTAGAAATTTGGTATTTCTGTGAATATTGATAAAACCAAAATAGTTTGTTTTTAGAAAAGTCCAAGAGAGCCTGATGTAACCTTTTTATATAATGGTGTTAAACTCGAAAATGTTAATAGTTTTGTGTATTTGGGCGTTCTATTGAATTACAACGGAAAATGGAAAAATACTATAAAAAGGTTGTGCGAACAAAGCACTAAAGCTGTGTATTTTTTGTTCAATGTTTTTCAAAGAAAAAAGTTTTACCGATAAAGGAAATATTTCATAATATTTGACAGTGTTGTTAGTCCAGTTTTATTGTATGGTTCAGAAATTATGGGGTTTGAATTGTAATTTAGAAATGATTGAGCGTATTCATATGAAATTTTGTAAACATATTCTTGGTGTCAGAACGTACAACAACAAATAATTCAGTTTTAGGTGAACTGGGACGAAACACATTTAAAATACAAGCGCAGTTCAGAGTAATTAAATATTGGCTAAAACTTTTAAGTAACAGGCAAACTCTGCAGTACAAAATGTATTCATTACTGCGTCATGATTTAGAAAGCGGTAGAGTTGTAAATAACTGGGCTCAAGGTGTTAAAACTCTTTTATTTAATATTGGATATGGTGACTTTTGGACAAATCAAGATGTTAATTAGCATTCCCTATGAAAGCTATAAAGCAGCGAATTTTGGATATTTTTATACAAAACTGGAGTCATGAAATTAGAATGTCACCAAAACTACAAGTCTTTTCTCAAATTAAAGATAATTTTTTTGTGTTCTTCTTTTTTGAATAATATTCTGAATAAAAATTTACGTTGTGTTCTCACGAAAATTAGGATAAGTGCACATGATCTTAACATCGAAATAGGAAGGTATTTCAATATAGATAGAGAAAATAGAAAATGTAACTGCTGTAATTTAAATGTTATTGAAAATTAATACCACTTTTTGCTTGTGTGTCCTGTATATAATGATATACGAAGAGCGTTTTTACCAAAATATTATTGTCATTGGCCTAATGTAACTAAATTAAAATCTTTGTTAAATATATCTTCTAAAGGAAAGCAGTTAAAACTAATTCGATTTATTAACACAGCGTTGAAACATAGAGCATCATTATTGAATATTTCTTTATAGTCTATATATACATATATATGCCCTCTGGCAATATGTTGTAAATTATTTGCATTTATCTTTTGTATTGATGGCTATGAACATTTGTTTAATGCCAATAAATGAATTTGAATTTGAATTTGAACAAGCTATCCTCGACTGAAACAAATGAATCTGTTAATATATAGTTATAATTCCGTCGTGTGTGTTTGACAGTTTGTCTATAGGTATATATTTCGTTTTCTAAAATCATTTAGAGGGTCCTATTGTGACAGAAATTTAGGTAAATTCACAGTACATGTATTTGTTAGCTTAGGAATCCCATCACGGGTTCGTTCAGTCAAAATATAAAACGAGGTTCCGTATTAACGAGGCCGTTCTGGGTAAAAATATCTCAAAAGCTACAATAGGAAAATTGATCATTTTTTCGTCAGTGATGAAATGCTGAATAAAAATACTTTTCAGAGAATTGTAGAAAAAGTCACCGCTTGGTTCAATTTTGGGGGAAAATCTCAAAAAACACTATTTTTAACGATTTGAAATGTCGTAATCAGATATTATGGGAATTAATTTCGATATATTAATGTTGGGTAGATACATTTCGGTTAAACTATGCTGATTTCATAATTTGTTGATACTTTTTAAAATATTGTTCATGTATTTAAGATGCCGACTATTTTAACGATTACAATCGATCGGCATGCGCTAAAACTTGCGCAGCGCATTAAAACTCGTACCGAGAACGGACTCGTTAAGGTTAAATATCCCTTACTGCAACTGATCGGGTTTTGCAAAGGTTGAATTTCAAAGCATTGAATCGGACAGGTGCCGTCAACGTAAGAATAATTACGACATGGCATCAAGCAAGAAACAAATACATGAAGATAAAAAGAAATGATTCAATCCGACAACTTACGTGCTTGGAGTTGTAAACTTATTGTTAATTGACCATCTGGGTCAATCACTTTTGGTCTCCATCTAAGTTTGATATGAGACCCTTTAGGACCTGAAGACAAAGGGAAAAATAAATGAATGGAATAAATGTTCTAGATTAACTACAAAATACAATGTGTATGACAATAGGAAACGTTTGTTCAGTACAACAATTTTTCGTATTAACCAAAGTTGACTGATAAGGAGTCCCTGATAGCCTATATCTCTATTTTGGTTTGTATAATAGATATTTCTTATATACAACTGCTCAGTATCTAAGCATTTTGTATTTAAATCAAACACGTCAGATTTTTATTAAACTTACCACAATTTATCGCATATTGCCAGTCATTGTCGTCAATGAGATAGGCATGTTTCAGCATGTCACTGAATATTTTATTTGACTTGAGACTTCGAGTCACATTTTGTCGATTCTCCCCTCCAGTACGAATGTTACCTGCTACTTTGACATTTTGCTCTAGGACATTGACATTTTGATGTACCGCAGATAAGTCTAGTATTGAATATGAGCCAATGATGCAGGCGACTAAAATAACGATGATCTGTTCATTCATGGTTAGGATGGATCTACAAACATATACATATATTTGTTTGTGACTGCAGAAAGAAGATTGAGTTTTATCATTATCATCATCATCATCATCAATTATCACCATCACCACCACCACCATCATCATCATCACCATCGTCATCGTGGTTGCCGTCGTCATCATCATCATCATCGTCATCATCAATATATAGATATATATTATATACATTGCATTGCAGTTTTGTTGAATTACTTTTACAGGTTTTAGAGTGACATCGCACCAAACTTCAAATATGAGGACCCGGGTTCGATTCTGGCAGTGGGTTCGGAGTTTCGCAAGATGATTTATCATCATCTTCATCTGCAGTGAAAACCAAGATCCTGTGTCACGCCGTGCGTTGGCACGTAAAAAAACATTAACGTCTTCGTGTCGGTCCGTAACATCGGGAAAGAAATACAAAGTAATAGACCAGACAGATGCCGCCACCGTATAAGTGAAATGATCTTAGAGTGGCATGAAACATCATGAACAATCAGATCATAAACACATCAGATGGTAGATTGATTAACTGATCGATTGATCATTGGTACACGTCACTTCACGTATATGGTTATGACATATGGCTGATGAATCGTATAGAAAATTTTATCTTTGCAAATAACCCAACCGAGACGACGAGGGATCTTTTATGTCCCCCGCCTACGATGACTCGAAACCTCAATTTTTTACTTCTCGTCCGGAAGACAGGACACCGAGATCCAAGGCGGGAATCGAACCTGGGATCCGGGTCAAAAGCCGAGCACCTCATCCACAGAGCCAGAACAACTTCAGATGACAGGAATCTGACATGAGTTATATTTTAATGATATACTGGTACTATACCAGTCTGTTTTGAAATATTTTTAATGAAAATAAATATATAGACACATAAATAAATAAATAAATAAATAAATAAATAAATAAATAAAAAGGTAATTAGAATCGATAATTGTGTTAACCTTAGTACCTTGATTATATCAAGGCTTTTTTTCCTGATGAGAACCAGGATCATCATCAGTTATCAGATCATCATCAGTCATGTCAAGGTCATTAACCGCAACTTTCCGAATCTACCGTGGAGGTAAGCATGTATCGTGAGTGTCATTCTTGATGTGGATTGGTACCCGTTTTAAAAAATTCTAATTTACTGTAGAAATTAAGGAGTGTCTCCCAGGAGTATCTCTCCAAGCTTTTAGATAGATTCTTTGGCTCTTACTTTTACGATAATTATTTTGAAATTAGTTTGCTCTTTAAATATTTATGCTTTGAATTTTCGGCCTTGAAATGTGCATATGATATGGTGCGCGTAACTGATAAACGTATAAATTTTCTTACATTTTTTACATTGATTTTTCTTTAATTGTCAGCTGTACGTAAAGTGGAGAACCGAATTTATCATGACAGGGGCAACAATTATAATGGCATTGACAACGTTTAGTATGACAGGGGCAACAATTATCATGGCATAGAAAATACTAGGTATATCATACAAAAGTATGCAATACGTTAGAGGAAATCATACATCGGTGTGTACTATGAAACACTGCAATTCATGAACATAAATATGATACAAATGACGGTATTCATTAGGTATCTTGGCTACTTTAAAGAAGTAGTTATAGTCAAAATATTTCATGTTGGACACTGAAGGTCGGTCTCGCTCCTTATCTCGAGACGAGATACACGATCCGACCTTCAGTCTCCGACGAAGACGACAGCGCCGAAGAGGGCGTTCAACAATTAAAATTCTATTCACAATCTTCATACATAAACAAAACTTGATCGATTTCGCATGAATATCATTAAAATAAACAATAGCATACTTACAAACGTGGATAGAATCAGCGTGTGTATTTAAACACTTGAATATTGAATCTAAACTTCCTCGTGATCACCCACTTTTATACTTCCTTCTTTCAATATACATTTTGGATTGCGCTTCTTTTCCGACGTGCATTTTGTTATTACATCATGTGAAAATATCGTATGAAGCATTGTGCAATCACGACATTGGCACTGTCAGGAGGATAACCAGGTGTTTTCACCTTCTTTTCCCTTTATTTATTAGAACGTAAACCACGAAAAAGTACTGAAGGGTTATATTAACTACATCTCGAAGAATGGAATAAAAGGACAATATCTTATACAAATTCATATTCAGACAAATGCAAACAGCATTTAAATTTAGGTAAGACCAGGTGTCCTGGAGGAGTAAGCGTCCCCTGCTTGCAGGTAAAATCCGTCGCATATAGAAATATTGCAATTATACGTAAAGTGCGACAGTTTTTGCGATAAAAACCGTATGATACAATGCGAGTACCACATTGGTACAGATTGCACCGTGCGAATTCGGACGGTTTAATGTAAAACTCTACGATACATAACTTATGTGCTTGGTTCACAATTGATAATAATTTAAAAAAAGAAAATATTATGTTTTCGTCTTTTTGCAAATAAGGTATTTGAGTTTTATAAACATTGAGTGCAAGTTTTTGAGTTAGAATTGAAGCCCTGGAATAAAAGATGAATAAAAATAAATCGCTATTCTCTATTGCAAATTGTCAAATTATTTATCGTTATTTAGTTAATTCAAGTATATATAGTTAAAAGAACATCACTTTTTTGTTGAATGTCCGGATATCTCTTCAAAACATTTCTACTCCATGGAGGACACCAGGGTTGAATAGTAAAGGAAATATGTGTAACCAAAGAACACTATCGGTCACCAGCAGGTTCATTGATAGACCCTTACACTTTTCCCCGAGTGAGAATTGAACCCGTACTTCAAACGCAGAACTGGTCACGCTGAACCATCAGTGTTCTGGTTGAAACGTTAATCTACATAATGTTTTAAATAAAGCATAATTGAAATGCTGTGTGCTCCTGTTTCTATTATAACCAGTTTGGAAATCTTAAAGTGCTTTCTCGCATTGATATGTGGTTACTGCAACTGAACATAGTGCTTGAAACACATTGAAAATTGAACAATGCTTGAAAAAACTGCAAAGAACCATATGAAAGATAGACAATATCTTCTGTCATTTAGCCTCTGTAAATCCGTTTAATAAGTTTGATATACATTGAATGAGGTTATAGAATGAATCATATTAAGATATTAACATCAATTCAACATAAATTAACATATTCTGGTACGCTGCGTTTAGAGACTACACAAAAAACACTACGAGTCTTACACTTGCTGGAATCATTGTCGTATTTAACATATATGTATATCTGCTGAATTCATTTATAAGATTAATAATTGTATGTTATAATTTTCTCTATAGACATCTTTCCATTGTTATTGGATATACATGTCTTTTGAGAGGTTGTACAATGACATGATGTCTTTTGAGAGGTTGTACAATGACATGATGTTTGTCATCTGTGTTCATTACTCCGCTTTACCGTATCCTGCCAGGATGATAAAGCTTTACCGTATCCTGCCAGGATGATAAAGCTTTACCGTATCCTGCCAGGATGATAAAGCTTTACCGTATCCTGCCAGGATGATAAAGCTTTGTTAATGTACATTTGAAAGGGGGGCGGAGGGTTGACTTGAAAGATGTGCTCCTCCTCCAAAGTAGGCCATGTATGCTGCTATGCATTGTGGGAGTTTGTCCCAATCAGATCTCATATATTGTAAAACCATGGAGCGTTGGCATTAAATTGCATAAAGAGTTAAGAGGGGGTGGTGTGGTACTTCTAACTGACGGAGCTATGAGATTTTTTGTGATGATAAATTCATAAATATCCATCTCCTTACCTGTGTTTTGGATGGGACGGAGGACACTCGAGATCTATTGTCACGGTATACATTGTATCATTGTACTGTGTCGGTCTATTGAAAGCCAGCAGCAGACAGGCGCCGCCATCCGCCGTGTAGGTTAAATAGTACTGGTATGACAATAAACGCTAGACATACAACTGTCACGTGTCAATAGTCATCTTTGCAAAGTCAAAGCAATCATCAGTGCGAGACCCCCTTATTTTCTCATATCAATATATGTTTAAGAAAATTACTATGCACAAAATCAACAATCATATTTTTGAAATAAATATCATTTTTCACAAACATATATATATATATATATAGAAGCCGGCGTGGCCTAGTGGTATCGCGTCGGACCTCACTGCTTCGGGTGGGTCCGTTGCAAAGGTCAAAATTTGTATGCCCCGCATCAGGCAGATGCCGTCACCATACACGTGAAATATTCGTGGTGTGACGTAAAACAAAAACCAATCAATCAATCAATATACATACATATATATATATATATATATATATATATGTATATATATATATATATATATATATATATATATATATATATATATATATATATATATATATATATATATATATATATATATATATATTAGTATCAACAATACATCCTGGTAAATCTCACAAAATTGAAGTGATGAAAAACTAGGGTTGAGAAACGCTTGCACATTTAGACCACAGCAAATTCAACAGCACTTAATTGTTAAGTCTTCTGCTGTTTTGTTAAACCCCATCATTTAGGCTCAATGTAAATCGTCCCGTTTAAGCAAGCAAATAATTCGTTGTTCTCGTTCTTTATCTTGACAACCAATATGTAATCTCCCTGAAATACAAAACAGCCAAATTAAAACATTCGCCCATTGGCGGATTAATTTACATTTTTACCTGGGATAAAAAAGAACTTCGCCGATTGTCATCAATTAATGAAAAATAGAGGTTTAGTAAAACTCATGGCTGTATGTGGATGGGTGGGATAAAAATATAGGGGGGTGTTTAAGATGTTGAGGGAAAGCACTCTAAGAAATCTTTACTGAAATCGTTTGTTAAAAATTATGTTTTTTTCCTGCTACTATATTATTTAGGTTAATAAAAGTTACATATGAAATTGAAAATTATATATATTAGTTACAGCTAATGGCTTCATGTTTATTTCAGACTTTATGCCAACACTGGTAAGTTATAACTCGTTCACGTAGCCTACATGTTAGAATTGAACGCCAAATTGGCAAATTCAACAGGTAAAAGAAAGCTAATAATGCTCATATCGAACTGGTTAGAATATGCAGAGGGTTTATCGTATGATCTACTTAGAATAAAAACTAATACAATCTTCCGCTTGTGTCTTGTGGTGATAAAGTGTCAGATAAGCAATATCCATTGTCGAGGCTCGCCAAATGCCTAAAACGTGTAAAGACATTTTTAAATATATTCCTATTGTGCAAATGTTGGTGCAGTCAATACACCCCATTCATGTACTATAGGTGTTAGGGTCATTACTTACCACAGGTAGTTTGGTGAGTTCTGTGAATTCGTACTTTAGCTTGAATGGAACTGTAATAAAAATCGTAAACACTTTAGGTATTTTTATAAACATGTATCTTACGTCAGTCTCTAGTATCTGGTCGGGCTACATCAATCTTAAAAAGTGAAACTAAACATTTAGATATCTATATTTTCCACTATATCCCGATACTGATATCTTCCACTATAAATCGATATCTTCCCCTGTATATCGATATCTTCCACTATATACCGATATCTTCCCCTGTATACCGATATCTTCCACTATATACCGATATCTTCCACTATATACCGATACTGATATTTTCCACTATACACCGTTACCTTTCCCTGTATACCGATATCTTCCACTGTATATCAATATCCTCCCTATATACCGATATCTTCCACTATATACCGATATCTTCCCCTGTTTACCGATATCTTCCACTATATACCGATATCTTCCCCTGTATATCGATATCTTCCATTATATACCGATATCTTCCACTATACTACGATATCTTCCACTATATACTGATATTTTCCATTATATACCGTTACCTTTCCCTGTATACCGATATCTCCCACTATATATCAATATCCTCCCTATATACCGATATCTTCCACTTTATACCGATATCTTCAAGGTCAAGGTCACCAGGTCAAAATTTCGGTACCGACGGAAAGATCTTGTCACGAGGAATACACATGTGCAATATGAAAGCCACATCACTTATCATTCTAAAGGATAGACCCAATGTTAAAGATTTTAACATGTATGTCAAAGGTCAGGGTCAAGTGACGAGGTAAAAATTACTGTACCGACGAAAAGGTCTTGTCACAAAGAAAACGTATGTGAAATATGAAAACCCTGTCTCTTACAGTTCAAAACTGATGTGGAATGTTAAAGTTTTTTGCCACAGACAAATGGACAAACAGACAACCCCCCCCCCCCAAAAAAAACAAAAACAAAAACAAAAACAAAAACAAAAAAACAAAACAAAACAAAACAAAGCCCCAAGACAAAACAGACAGGAGATGTCCAGAATCTTTGATTCCGAAGGCATCTAAAAAGAACGGGGCATCGGTAACAAGTGCATTCAACGCTCGACCCAGGCCCGTAAAAAGCAAATAGAGGGTGCATATTCGGTTTCATCAGCATAATCACAGTTTTTCATTCTCCAATATTAGATCAGATTTATCTATATTGTTTAAAACGGAGACAAGTGTCACATCACCCATTTGCTGACTTCTGTTTTGAAACAGAGTTGAGCATCTTCATGCGATATCCCATTTATGTACCACTATCACATCAATCGTATCAATAAAAGATACGAGTGCAGTCAAGATTTGTTTACCCCACCCGATTGCCTATTCCCAGGTATCGCAAGAATCGAACCCCTCTTAAAACCGAAGTCCACAAACGGCAGGTGATACCCATTCATTTACCATCACCAGATAAGTTGTGTCTATTACGGCATAAAAGAAGATATGTTTACAATGTTTTGAGACCCTCCCTCTCTTTCAAGGATAAGAAACAACCCCCGTTTAAAACACATATGCACATCTGCAATTGATAACCGTTAATTAATTAGCATATTTTCATTTGTATCTAACATAATGGGACAGAAAAAGGAAGTAAGATTTTTATTCCAATTCATTTGCTATTCCTCTTGGGATCAGTCCTCACGCTTGAAAACCATGTAGAGAACTGCAAGAGATATCCATTGTGTCTCCCCATCATATGATTTGTATTTATAATGGTTTAGAAGGGGGGGGGGGCATAGAGGAGAGAAGCATTGAATTGAATGTGCCTTTACAACTAAAATATTAGGGGTCTGCATTTTAGCATTAAGCATTTTTAGCACAAAACGAAAGAATGGTCATGAACATATACTTTTGAATTTGTTGCATAAATGTACTTACAATTTTTCTGTATAGGGCAATGGATGTAAGGAACTAATTTCTCTATGTCGCTACATGGAATGGTATCTTGGATGGTGAAGATGGGATCTACGTCATCCAGCATGTACACGTCCACAGTCACCATTCCAATACTGAAGCTCACAGCTGTGGGTAAAATATGCTTTTTAAAGGATACTCCGCTGTGTTGTTTAATAAATCGAGGAACAGAATTTAATATTCTAAAAATTTGAATACTTGGTTATATATATAATTTAATGATTGAATGATTATTGCTTTACGTCACTCCACGATTATTTCACGTTCATAGGACATCTGCTTGATGCATTGCACAGAAATCTATACCTTTACAACGGACCCACCTGAAGCAGAGAGGGATCGCTTATGTGCCACGCCTACCGTGACACGGGTTCTCGGTTTTAATTGTCTCATTCAAAAGACAGAACGCCGATGTACCCACGAATCAGGGACTTCTCGGTCACCAGTCGAGCACCCCATCTACTGAATCACATCAGTTATACTGTTTCATGAAATTCGCAGATACATACAAAACATGTATATATATTTGCTTATTTTTGTTTTTGACAACTGACAAGACTGTAAATTTGCTTCTTTGCATAGCATATTAAGACAAAGATGCACCCCAAACAAACAAACACCCCCCCCCCCAAACAATAAAGAGAAAAAACAGCCAAAAACACCCCACACCCCCCCACACCCCGCCAAAAAATCCCCAACATACAAACAAACAAACAAAAATAAATAAATAAAAGGAAAAGTTCAATTGATTACCTTATCCGTAGCAAGTTTCGTTAATAATATCTTTCAGTTAGTTTTAAAGAAGTTCATTAAAGTCTAGTATTACAAACTGATTGTATATACCACTCTTTTTATCTTAAAAAATGCAGAAAACCAATAAATTATTTCTGTATTCCATTTCTCTCAAATTACATTATTATAATTAAATCAATTAAAAATACGAATCTGTGAATTATAAGTAACGCATTTACTTATATATCTAAGAAAATCTATGAAATTACCTGATAATAGTCAAAATGACAGTAAAAAATTTGACTTCAAAAGGGAACCGAAAACAACAACGCTTCTTAAGACACCCTTGAAGATCACTCTCATGAACTTTGCAGAACAAGTTTGTCAAAGGAGGGTAGTCCCTGGAGCATATATTGCCCCGCCCTAGATCCAACCCAGACGGAACTTGCTGAAAAACAGCAAATTTGTTGGGACCTTGAGTATTTTATCCTTACCAAGTTTGATCAAAATTCCTTCAGCAGTTCAGGAAAAGAAGTCGAAAGTATGAAACATTTACGGAAGGATTGATGGATGGACGACGACCGGCGCGCTATGTGCCATGACTGTATTCTGTAGCTCACTACAGCCTTTGAGCTCCGGTGAGCTAAAATGAGGTTCTGTGTCATGGTAAGCGTACGGACTAATAGGATTCCTCGCTGCTTCGGGTGGGTCTTTTGCATATGTCTGAATTTCAGAGATCTGCATCAGGCAGATGTCGTTAACAACGTATAAACAATCTTATTGTAAACAAATAAATGGAAAGAGACAAAACAAAAAATAAATAAAATAAAAAAAAATAAATAAAAAATTACCGACCAACTTACGTGCTCGGAATTCTAATTTGAATTTTAATGTGCCTTCCGGGTCAATCATTTTTGGACACCATGTTAGTTTGAAAAGAGACCCTTCAGGACCTAAAGACACAAAAGGGAAAATACATAAAAAATATGTTCTAAATTAACTACCATGCACATGCATATAAAATACAAGATACTTATCTTTTACAATTAATTTTTCGTTGTAATGAGAAATCGATTAATAAAAACTGTTAAAGATGTAGTAAGTATTGTATTTTTTTTTTAAATTTCTTTTATCAGACTTAAAGGTGGCGGACTCAGATAATCCAGTTCCCTTTACCAGTAACCTATTAGTTAAAAACCAAAATTCCTTTTCTATTTTTTAAAACTAAAATCGTGTCTGCTCAATAAGAAAAATTTCCATTCTTTAATTAAACTTACCACAATTTATCGCATGTTGCCACTCTTCATGAGTGAGACAGGCATCTTTCAGCATGTCCCTAAAGATTTTATTTGATTTGAGACTTCGAGCCATATTTCGTGGATATCCCTTTGCAGTGCGAATATTTTTTGCGACTTTTATATACTGTTCCTGGACATTGGCATCGTGATATAATGCAGAAAAGTCCAGTATTGAATGTGAGCCAACGATGCAAGTGGCTAAAATGACGATGATGTCATGTTCCTTCATGGTAACGATGGATCTAAATACAATGTTTGAATTATTATGTTTGAAAAAATACAGACTTCGAGTCTGATCTCTACAATAAAATATAAAATGATTCTGTAATAATGACGATGATGGTGATGATGATGATGATGATAATGATGGCGATGATGATGATGATGATGGTGATGACAATGGTGGTGATGTTGATGGTGGTGGTGGTGATGATGATGATGATGATGATGATGATGATGATGATGGTGATAACGATGATGGCAATGGTGGTGGTGATGGTGATGTTGATGATGATGATGATAGCAATGGTGGTGGTGTTGATGGTGGTGATGATGATGATGATGGCAATGGTGGTGATGTTGATGGTGGTGGTGGTTATGTTGATTGTGGTGGTGGTGATGATGGTGATGGCGATGATTATGGTAATAGTGGTGTTGATGGTGGTGGTGATAATAATGATGATGGCGATGATGATGATGGCAATGGTGATGGTGTTGATGGTGGTGGTGATAATGATGATGATGGCGATGATGATGGTGGCAATGGTGGTGTTGATAATAATGATGATGATGATGTTGATGACAATTGTGGTGGTGTTGATGGTGATGGTGATGGTGATGATGATGGAAAAATACGGATAAGCTAAACCAAATGTCGAGACTGCATACTTCATGTTGCACACATAAATACAATTGTGCAACGCCCACCTTAAATATATATTTACATACATAGTCTGTACTACAGTTTTCCTTGTATTTCTGCAACATTGAAGTCAAGAACAAAAACTTTATTGAATAAAATGCTATTGAAATCATAACCCACCCCCACCCAAACCAGAAAAAAAGGAAGACAAATCAACCAGACGATCAACACATCAGGTCATGTGTAAGTTATGATATTGTAATAAACTGGTTCTCTTTCACTGTGTTTTCAAATACCCGCGATCTATTCTCTTATTATGAAAATGAATAGAGAACAAAGCAAATAAAGAAATACATAAATAAAAACATTTAACTGCTCATTGTCGTAACCCTGATTATGTCAAGGCTCTCCATCATGAGGAGAACCAAGATGAACTGCATCATTGTGCATGTTACGATTATTCCTCTTCCCGAGGCCACCGTGCAAAGTTTTTTTTTTTCATGTGTTGTGAAATTTTAAATTTGGATAAGTCAGAAGCGGATCGGACAGTCTGACCCTAAACCTAAGGGGGAAGTTTGTTTTGCCCCCCCCCCCCCCCCCCCAACGGATCTGCAGCCGATTAGTCAAGATAAAAAAAAATTTTGTTTTGCAATTCGTTTAAGATAAGGCGAGGCAGCGAAAGAATTTATATCTTGACAAGGGAAATAATTACAATCAATGATACAAAACATTCCCCTTAACCTATGAAAAAATCTATTTATATTAACAAGATATCTTAAAGTTTAAGTTGAAGTTATTCAAGCGCCTTAATTTTACTGAGGTGAGCTAAATAAGGGTTTAGAAACTCAGTCGTGTGTCATGATTTGGCCCTTTTTGGGGAATATCACAGCATTGTCCTCTTGACCTGCATAGAGAATACTACATTATGCAAATGCATGCACTGAGTATGCGATAGAGGAAATTATACATACTTGAGTACTATGAAATGATACAATCAATGAAAATGTAATTAATATACAGATACTGGAATTAATGAAAAAATAATTGAAATACTGTGTTTATTATGCATAGCTACTTTAAAGAGGTCAACATGATCACACTGACTGTAAACTTCAAGTTTGACACTGGTCGCTTACCTGGAGATTAGGAAAACGAACCGTCAAGCGACCTTTAGTTTCTAATGACGACGAAAAGGCCTCCATCAACTGTAATTCTAATAAAATCTTCACATAGATCTTGATATAATAAAATATTTAAATAAACAATATCATACTTACACGAGTGCATACGACCAACGTGTGTATTTTAACACATAGGTTGAATTTAAACTTCCTCGTGATCACCTTAGTTTACACTTCCTTGTTCCGATGCACATCCGTGGAAGTTGGCAAAGTCAGTTTAAAGTTCCATTCATATGTGTATTATTGTTTAAATATAAGTTGCATACATGTGTACATATTTCTAAAACTCTCTAATCTCGGTACATATTTTGTTTAAAATAAATGCACATATATTGCATGTTTGTCAAGTTTTTCGATATTTTAAACGAATTCCAACACACAGGCTGTCGACTAAAAAAGAGGGAGGGGGAATGTGTAAATTGATTTCATCATTTTGTAAAAGGAAAACTGCTGAAAAGGGTCTAGAAAGAGAAAGGGGGAAAGTAGGAAGTGGAAAGATTCTTTAAATTACAATGACTGTGTTTCAAAATACCTCCTCAAGAAGGGTAGTTTAAAAGTAGGCTAAGCAAACAAAACCTAACAACCTTAATATTTGCATTGTATGTGATTTACCAAATGTCTTTTCGAGTACTATGTTGACACTCTCTTTCTTGATGTTTGTTGACTTGTGTATCATTCTATAAGGGGATTATATATGTAGATCATTTAAGTCAAGAACAAAAGGGTAAAGAGGCTACGAGATAAAATTTTCCTTGAGAATGAACATCATTATATTTACATGTATTGTAATGTAAGCGTCCGTGAAAATAAATTTGAAATAAAAAAGGTTGTTTCTGTCCGCAAAGTGAACCTTTTCCAGTGGAGGATTTAGAAGAGGGGGCAAAAGGGTAGGTGGGGGGGGGGGGGGTTTCCCCACAAATTTACACAACATATATAGGTGATAAGGTTGAAGACACTTAAATAACATAAGTAAAACTCCAGCTTTGGCACCCAAAATGACCAATACTTGACTTTTACATGTGCCTCCCCCTTATTTTGGAAATCCTGGTTCTGCTACAGTTTTCTAACTGAGGTATAAAAGTTTGAATGAATTTTTTTCTTATTTCTGTTTGTTTTTTTCTTTTCATAATTGTGTTTGATATACAAAAACAAAATGCCGATTTCTGTTGCAATATTGTTAAATTAAAATTGTTATACAAGTAACATAATAAATAAGAAGCTGATTCTAACACGCAGTTTTTGTTTAATGTCCAAATGTCACTTCAAAAACATTTCAGCTACATGGTGAAAGCAAAGACTGAATGGTATATGAAATCTGTGTACACGGAGAACATCACCGACCGTAGGCAGGTACACCAGCAGACCCTCTCACTTGTCTAGAGTGTGAATCGAACTCGGGACCTCCAGCGCAAGGGGGATTACACTGTACCACCAAGATTTTTCTTGAAACACCAATCCACACAAAGTACGTTTTAAACAAAGCATAATTAAAAGTAATGACATCTTCGATAATTTATTGTATAATTGTATAAAATTACGACCCTTCCTCATATTAGACTAAATTGTCACAATCAACGCCTCTTGGTAAAAGGAAATGGCATTTAAGGCAAGTTACAAATTTACAGATCCCAAAGAACTGGAATCCGTGGTATCCGTTCCCTCGCTCTGGACAACTTTCTTGGTTAAAGCTGCACGGACAACATCATCAAAAGTCCGCAGCCTCTGTTTAATCACCCCTGTTGCACCTCGGTTCATCTCCTCTACGAGCTGACTGATTCTCTGTGCCTTGTTCTGTTGTGCAGTCATCTTTGACTGACGTCTACGTCTTGCCACCTCTGTAGTTTGGAGGGGAGTTTCTGGGGAGGATTCTTTTTTCGGGGACTCCGAAAAGATAGACACTTGTTCTGCCTCAAGGTCCAGATTTCGAACACTTCCTTCGTACAAAGTATCCAGAGCTTTACTCTGTCTGCGCTCTTGTTTCTTCTGAGCTTCCTTGAACATATTTGTGAGACTAGACTGACTGTCTTTAGCGCGTTTTGAATGTCGTCTACCATGAGGTTCATGGTGAGTTTTTGTTTCGGCTCGTCCTACCACTTTAGTTCCGGGGTACATGAGTTTGACTCCTCCGGTCACTGAGAAACTTATTCTGAAGGACTCGTCTTCTATAATAAGAAGAAAAATGTCTATATTGCAATGTTTCAGAGAACATCAGTGACGTCTGTGAAAGTATCAAAGAAGTATGACAACGATCAGACAAAAAGACTGACAGATGTAGGCATAGTGATCCATAAAGATCACTGTGGTTTACAGTCCACTCAAAAGGGAAGTGGATTTTAATAAAATAGACCAGTCATTTCACAAAAGTTCCTATGAAATCTTTAAAAAAATTTTCGTGATTTTTAACCTAAGATTAGGCATATAGGAAACTGGAAATAAAAAAAAAAAACATTTCATGTTCTCTATACTACACCTTGAAGTCATATTCTATAAAGCTAAAAATCACGTTAATCCTTAAAAAATCGAGAACGTTTGTGAAATGGTCTGCTGGACTTGTAAATGAATAAAAAAAAATGTTTGTTTAATTGTATGACTCAAGTTTTGCGTCACACAAAATTGACAGTGATCTGTCCGATGTATAGCACAAAAAAATTAGACCTATACTGCAGACCCATCCGGGGCAGTGAGGAATCTTTTACGTGCCACGTCTACTGTGACACGGAGCATCAAGATGCTTTGTTTTATACAAGACACCGACGAGCCACCGGCGGGAGCCGAACCCAGGACCTCTCGGTCACTAGCGAATCACCTGACCGATAAGCCTACGTCGGCCGTAATTTGACCATAATGGTCAAGTTTAAATTTATATAAACAATAGGAAAAAGTTATTAAACTAACCGCTGAGGGCAGCACTGACTATCTGGCACTTAGAAGGGGTTATGTTGAGGTAGTTGGGGGCTTCGTCGTTCCTGTGTGGGGTCGACGCGCGCCAGGGTTTCTGTAGCTTGGACTGCAGATGATTGTAGAAGGCTTCGGGGTCATGACCTTTCAGCCATTCATCACGGAATCTTAATAAATAGAAGAGTTTAATGAGAAGGCAAAAAGAGCAATAAGATATTTGGTGTTTTCATAAAAGGATGTGCAGGTAAGCTGTGTTATATTGATATATCATCTTAAATACGTGAAGATGTAAGTAACTGAATGAATGAATGAATGAATGAATATTCAGTACTGTGCAAATGTATAGGAACTCAAATATTAGGAATGTCGATAAGTCTTTCAATTTCAAAGCAAATGATATATTTGCTAATTAAAAATAGGAAACATATTTGTTTCTGGAAAGAGCTACCTTTTCCAAAAATAGTACAAAAGCGGGAAAAGGAGAATGCATGCATCATGGAACAGTCCTCTGGTGGGCCCCGTGGTTATCAGACTGTTGGCGATGTTTGCCGCCAAATCAGTGGGTACGTTCACCTGGTGAAGCAAACGCACACATAAGAAAATATCATACACTAATTATAAAAAAAGAAAACGTAATAAATCTAAATGCAAACATATTTTTTATTCTATAAGTCGATGAGTTGAGTTATATATATATTCCTCTTATGCCAATTAATTGTAAAAGATCTGTACATTAATATATTATCATATGCTGTCTTCTGCTAACTTGTGTATATATTTATATATAATCATGAACATTACTATATGATGCCCATATGCTGTATTATTTACGACAAAGAACACTACATTCAATGGCTTTGCGCGATCTCTCTCTTGTGGATTAACGACAGACTATTGTAACCTTGACCTACCTGTACTCGAGGAACAACATCAGACTGTAGATAACAATCTACCACGGCCTTGGCCTTGATACTCAGGAAGTGCATGTCATCCTTTGTGATGTTCTCAAGGTTACTGACATCGTCTACTTGCTTCTTAAATCTAAACACAAATGTATGTAATTCATCTAAGTACGATATAACATATTCTACCGGATAGCGCGCAGTTGGACTTTAGCTCAGTTGACTCGAGCCAGGTGATGTAGAAAACAGAATAACTCTGGGTTAAAATGTTAACCCTTTTATATGAATATATAATTAATGTATAACACCTAAGGGTAATTCAAGGGGATATCAAATTAACATTTGTATAAATCTCTAGACAAATATTACTCAAATAAAAACAATGAGTTCTGATGATATGCAAAGGAAGACGATACTGCAGTTGAAAAGAATATATATTTAACATTCGTGGAAACTGTGGTTTAATTCAAGTAATTTGTTTTTATTAAGGCTTAAGATCGCTTTCAATAATTTTTCATTCGCATCTGACATAGAAACAGCAGGTAACTAACGTCTCAAACATAGTGACTCCATCTGGGAATCGAACATGAACTGCTTACCGTTAAGAGTGCTTTGAAATCCATCACACCCAAGTATGTTCATTTCCAAAAATAATCAGTTGAAAATACTTTTTATGGAAACATCTGTACACATCTGTAAACTTCACTTAAGTATCTTATAGGTAATATTTAAAGGCTAACATGCATATCTACTAAATATACTTGTATATTTTAGAATAAGACGTGAATCTTACATGGTGACCTCGTTCCAGAATAGGAGGTCCATTGGCAGCTTGTTCATGATGACCAGTCGATTCCTGAGGACAACTCTGGTCTGAAAGGCCGCTACAGTACTCGACGTTAACATAGATTTCTCCTGCATACCTAATCACATAAAACATGTTAGTCATCTTATGATCCAATTCTCAAAGTAAACGATGATATTTACATTGAAGTGATTCATAATTATGTTTGAAAATTACGATCGTGTTGATAATCAAAATATAATAATTTATAAGATAAGTTTAAAAAAATACAGTCAACACTGTGTGTAAAGGTAACCTAAAGGAGAACTTAGAGGTGGTCTTTATACAGAAGTGGTAATAATATACAGGTTTAAATTGTAAGAATTTACAAAAAGTAGGATTTTAAAAAGCGACCTCTACAAGTAGATGGCCTTCAAATGAAAGTGACCGCTTGGGCAAGTTTTATTGTATGTATATCCAGAAGCCGATGACGTAGCTACCATATACATGTATGCTTGCATGCTCAATGTATCCATTATTTTATCTTGAGAGCATAAAAAGATATTGATTAAAGATCAATACAGTAAATTTTTCCGAAATCAAAACTACATCTGAGTTCTGGTATGCATATTACAATATAGTCCAGTAAAGTTACCAGAAGCAAATTTAGAGGAGACACTTTTCTCCAAGATATTACAATAATAGCACATTAACTTTGTCATAAATTGGGCCCATCCCACTTTCACTTTCCAAAATTCTGATCCGTTGCTAATGTAAACACTTCACTTATAATAAATAAGGTTTACAGATACATTTGGCTGGAGTATTTTACATTTCCTATGATGAAAATGAGTACATTTGTATATCCCATTCGTTCTTGTCCCTCTTTCATATACATATGTAAGGGGCACGTTGGTCCTATGGTATCGCACTGAACTTCATATCTGAGGACCCGGATTCGACTCCGGTTGTCAGCTCGGATTTTTCTAAGGTTCTTCATCATTTCCTGCTTCCCTGTCTGTTCTTCGGGTGAGACCCCGTGTTACAGTATACGTTGGAACGTGAACGATTTCCTCATGGCTTAGGGTGGTTTCGTAGCATAGGACAAAATTATGAAGCAATGCACCAGACAGGTGCCACCATCTGAGTGTAATAATCTTGGAGTGGCGTAAATATAAAACAGTAAAACAAACTATCCTGTTTATTCTTCTTCCTCGTTTTACACTTTCATGTTACAGGTACGGATCCAGGAAATTTGTCAAGAGGGTCCATCCTCAATGAATTTTCCAAAAGTGGATCAACCATGTGTGTGTGTAAAATTACTTATTTCACATCGAAAAATAAGAAAGAAAGTAATTTTTCGCCTATTCTCAGGGTGGGTCCAGACTCTCGGTTCACTCCTTTGGATCAGCGCATGTCTCAATATGATGAGCTTGATTTACGTGTAGATCCTCTTTTAAAATGATATGCAATACATGTACACGAGTATGTATGTTTTAGAAAAAGAAGGACATGCAGTTTAATGACATTAAACTCCAGAGAACTGGACTAAAATGAATTATACTGGATGTACATACAAAGTAACTTGGGGTGTAATGTTGGATTTACACTGCGCCACCCGTAATGTATATTACTTACGTTGCATCTTGGAATCCTTTTCTTGTTCATTTTTCAAGTACAGCTCCAGTAATTTCACTTCGTAAGGATTCTTCAGCGCATTCATAAAATCCATAATGAGATGCACAAAACCATGCCACAAATGTAACTGAAATGTATAGAAAGTAGACTTTATACCTCTAGTATAAAGTACTCATCATGAAAATGTCTTACCGATTCCTTCAATGTACGAGCGCTAGGTCGGGCTCATTATGATTAATATTAATCAATAATAATGCTAAATGTGCAATTTTACCTGTAACAAAATGCACTTTTACTTCCTGACAAATTAAAATAAAAAATATATAACTATAAAAACATAGATAAAAACCGAACAAATCAAAACAGAAGAGATAAAGTCATAAGTTTTACCGTTTTTTTCGTTTTTTGTCTTTTTATTTTCTGGGGTTGGGTTGATTTTAATTTTTCAGCTAAGTCCGGAATTGACGGGTCAGTAGAAAGTTGCATGTCCTCATCTTGGTCTGGATCTGCAGGGTAGGTCTCAAGATACTTGGCAAACCTTAGAATTTCAAATATAAAAAAGGAAGTAAAACAGGAAATGTTACTTTATGTCCACCTAGATAATGGGCTTTGTACGCTCGACATAACCGAGATAATGATGATGATGATGATGATGATGATGATGATGATGATGATGACGACGACGACGACGACGACGATGATGATGATGACGATGATGATGATGACGACGACGATGATGATGATGATGACGACAATGATAATGATGATGACGAC
This sequence comes from Pteria penguin, assembly GCA_035048485.1. Lineage (NCBI taxonomy): Eukaryota > Metazoa > Mollusca > Bivalvia > Pterioida > Pteriidae > Pteria > Pteria penguin. The sequence continues at coordinate 25,053,624 of CM068582.1, read as the reverse complement.
GACGACGACGATGATGATGATTAATGATGACGATATAAACAAAGAAACAAAACAGTTAATTCAAAGGAAAATAACCTTCAGAGATGGACAAAAATTTTCGTAATTAGCCAAGCATTTGATATTGTTATTTTACTAGAACGTGTGGACCCCGGCTTATCATTCCTACTCTCGCTCCAGCAGACCAGTGATCACTACTACGTGAAGCTGTGTGCTCCATTAGTTATAGCATGGGAGCCTATAGTACATGATTGAAGCATATTTTGTCATCGTAAAGTGAAATCTGTTCGTATTACTTTTATATGCAAATGCTGCATTTGGTTTTTATTTGAAAATACACAGAGAATACCAGGTTTATCATGTTTGATTTTTGTAGACAGATAGTTTAGTTTTTACCATCATATCTCACATTTAAAAAAGGAAAAAAAGGTCATGACCTTACAAACCGAACCAAAACAGTATAATGATTTATCTATTTTTAAAAGAGAACCTGTTTTGTAACCCGGAAACTTACGACCGCAACACAACTTACCACTTTCTTTCCATGGAGCGAAACACGCTGGCTTGAGCACATATGAGGACGCTGGCAGGTACTTTCTCCATGGTGGGGATCTGATGAATGATGTCATCATTACAGTCAAGAAGGTAACCTGGCAGAAAAAAATGTTCACATCCTAAAATTAGTGCTACTGGTGGTATATGTGTATCACCGATATGTGAGACGTTATGTTGACTTAATAGAAAACTGACTTATCAGACGTTGTGTCGACTTATCAGATCTTATGTCCAACGTATCAGTATAATGGTCTGACAATTTGGGATGGTTATCTGACAACTGGACTGAAGAAATACGCAAACATAAATGGACCTTCATATAAAGCAAGTATAGCCATTATTGTAAACTCTATATAAAGATCAATACACGGTGTTACAAGATCTCAATTTACGAACATCAAATATCACAAGAAGAGACGAGAAATTTGTCAGAACAACCACGATACTATTGCATTTGTTATATATAATTGTTTTGGGTATTTCCGATTCATCCACAATCAGGTATATAAGAAAGTCGATGTCGCTTTGAACGCCAACAAAATCAGCCAAACAAACTACCATATTGGTATTATATAAATCCTAGGCCTAATGTTGTTTGTTTCATGCAGTAGATTATTTTACTACATGGTGCATTAATGCCCGATTCTTTGCACAAAATTAAGACATGTAGACCAATCCAAAAGACAGAAAACGGATGATAATGAACAGATGAGACCCGAACCCAGGAACTCTCGGCAGAGGACGCTACCCAATGATCTCTGTCAGCTCTCGAATGCAAAGAAAACTTCGTAGAATAACTTAAAGAAACGAATGCGTTAACAACAACAACAAAAACAACAACAACAAAACTGTATCCACGAATTTTCAGCCACTTGGCCCTTATCTTCTTGTTGAAATTGTTACTGTCTCGCTGATGGAGACAGTAACAATAACAACAAATAACAGTAACAATTTTTAAGAAATATTCCACATCAATACGGACAACAGACCAAAGCAACACAACATTCCTGTTTGGCAAGAACAAATTCATCTAACAGTAAAGTCAGCACAGGACTTGCATATGATCAAACGTTAAGATCAAATGTCTGGTAATAATAAACATCTTATATTGGATAGCTATACCCGCCATATAAGTACTTATATTTTATATATAGTGTGAAAAATGTCTAAATCACATTGATTTGCTTCCTCTTCACAGCAAATAGTGCAATAGTATATGTCAATAACAAGACATTAAAGTCTAAATAGTGTCGTTATCCGGTCTATCTAACAAAATAAACAATAGGAGGAAAACATGTACCTCTGGAGAAACAAATCTAGGATCAGGTGCTATGGAAAAAGTATCAAATCCTGCCGATAGGTCACACCCGCCACGAACGCGTAGTTATCACAAAATAACAGGTAGATTATAAACCGCATTTATTTACATATCTATGTACTAAATATGAAATATGAAATTATTTTTATTATACAGGATTTTGTTTACCTTGTTTAGCACTTTTACTAAAGAATTTCCGGAAAATGAGTAGAATGAGATGGTTTCTATGTCGGGCGGAAGTGCTTTCTTTCAGGTCCTCGATGTATTTCCAAAACAATAACGGATAGACACTCTTATTGGCCATCATAAAACGCTTAAAGAATTCAAATTGGATTGGAGATTGCAGAACTTCAATCAAATTCCTGTAAGTAGTCAATCAAATTTCTCTGGGAGTATTAAATAAGTCATTCAATGTCGTATATTGTATATGACAAATTCAAAATTAAAAAAAACAAACCATATTTTTAACTTATGCAGACTGATGCGTTTGCTGTTATGACTCGTTTTAGTTATTTTTACCTAGGTCGACTTGGACGTTCTATAAGAATCCCGCGTCTGCGTAGAACAAGTCGATTACATCTCTGTCTTTCTCCGGCTTTTTCCATTATCATCTCAGGTGTGTCAAACATTACTTTCCTAGAGACCCGTATGTTCTCAATGTCTATTTTTGGTTTGTTCATTAATCCATGTAAAAACTCTATACAATAATAAAATGAAAGGAATTTTCGTTAAAATCTATATAATCATTAAAAGGTATATTTAAAAATCGATGAAATTTATTTTGCATTTCCCAAAATGTACTCGTGGATTAAGTTTTTTTACATAGTCACACTTGTATTCAAAGCTTGACACGCTTACACTCATAAAATGTGAATTATCGGGGTTTTTTTTAAAAGGTAATTGTCCCTAAAAACCCTTACATCATTTCATTTTAAACAACTTGTAATTCTCAAAACTCATTTCACTTTTTATAGAAGTAACCACTTATTTTCATTGATTACCGTTCCTGACAGCTGGCTCTCTTGCTAGGTGGAGACTGCCATAGTCACTGTACAGCACGTCTATCAGCTCCTCGATCTTGTGTTGAACTTCGGAGTACATCCCAGTTCGACCTACGAAACAACAAAAACTAGATCTTTGCCCCTAAACGGGACGAAAATACCTCCCGCAGCAAAATTCTTTTGAGACATGATGTTGGATCATGTTGACCGATTGGCTGGCTAACATGGATGGAATTGACATTGATTGACAGAAGAAGAAGTTATGGTCCAGACAAGGTTTTACTTACTGTGTCTATTATGACCTTGACCTTTGACCTAGGTTCAAGGTCATGGCACACCCTTGGATCCTAAGCAAACATTCTATGGAATATTATTGAAATCCGTGTACAGGGTGAGAAGTTATGGCCCGAACAAAGTTTGGTGGATAGACGGACAGACAGACAGACGAACAGACAGACAGGGTGATTCCTACATACATATATTTCACAACTCTAATATTTCACAATTCTGTGAAATATTATTGAAATCCGTGCACAGGAGTAGAAGTTATGACCCGTACAAGGTTATACCGTGTCTATTGTGACCTTGACCTTTGACCTTGGTTCAAGGTCATGACACACCGTTGGATCTCAAGCAACAATTCTTTGAAATATTATTGAAATCTGTGCACAGGGTGAGAAGTTAGGACCCGTACAGTTTTAATAATTGTGTCTATTATGACCTTGACCTTTGACCTATGACCTTGGTTCAAGATCATGACACACTCTAGGATCCTAAGCAACAATTCTGTATAATATTATTGAAATCTGTGCACAGAGTGAGAAGTTATGGCCCGGACAAAGTTTTACTTATTATGTCTATTATGACCTTGATCTTTGACCTTTGGCCTTGGTTTTAAGTCACGATACATTCTTGGATCTTAAGCAACAATTCTGTGAAATATTATTGAAATCCGTGCACAAGGTGAGAAGTTATGACAAGGTTTGGTAGACAGAAGGACAGACAGACAGACGGACAAACAGACAGGGTGATTCCTATATACCCCCAAACTTTTTTGCGGGGGGGGGGGGGTGGTGGTTTGTAACGATGACGTAAACATCATGAACTGGTCAGTCACACATCTTTAGAATATGTAGCAGTGAAGTTGCCATTTTGTAGTTAAAGCCGTCCAATCAGTATAACTGAGCATTCGGAACTCCTCGCCCTTTACTTGCACCCGCGAAATCTTTCTTCGGAGGAAAAGGGCGACATAGACCCAAATGATAAAGTTTTGTGGAGTTGATGAGGACTGCACCATAACCAAGAGACGTACGGGATTGTCCTATTTTCTACAAATATTACACTTGCTATACAATTTAAACTATGCGAAATAGAACGACTCTTAAAGATAAACAGAGAAAATGAGAATAATACTTACCATATTCAGTACATAATACCGAAAACTCAAATGCCCGGATTAGGTGATCCTCTGTGATGGCGAAATTCAAATCGGTAACGCGACTCCATGGACGGGAAAACGTTGATGCTGAACTCTTTGGGTCCGTCTCAGGCGACTGTTCCAGGTCGTCTGGATGCGGGGATTTGACGTTGCAGAAGAACAAGGGGTCCTTTTCTAATTTATTCGTTTGTGTATTACTCTCTACTACATTTCTATCAAAGGTTTTCTTACGGCACTGTACAAAGCAATCAAAAAGGCGTAAAACAATGTTCATCTTTCCTCATTTTATTCAATAGAAAACGATATTGAGGTGTTATGAGCAATTACATCTATCGTTCAATATATGAAATCAATTTATTTCACTGTCTTTTCGTATGTTTTACCAGTAAACTAACAAAAAAAAAAAAAAAAATAATAATAATAAAATAAAAAAAAAAAAGAACTATGAATTGTGATTTTTATTTCCATACCACAGTTTTTCTGAAATTCCTTCGCTCGTTTTTCAGGAATTCGGCCCATGACTCTTTCAAAGCCTGAAAAGGAGATTTTTGTTCGTAAATGTTGAAACTAACATATTGTTGCAGTGCATCAGTCAATAAATCTTATTTTAGATTCTTGTTTTGGATTAACCATCCTCAAGAACCAAGATACCCATGACAATTGCTGGAAACCCATGGTATGATCGCGCTTATCAAAAGTAGTTTTTTTTTGTCGAAGACAATACTTAAGTGTTTCGGACTGGTGATACTCGTTCCTTTGATTTAGCAGTAAGGTATCAATGTAACAATTGACCCTGACAAGAGTCATGTAAACGTTTTGGCTACCCCAAGTCCTGCTCGGGATGAAAATTCCTAGGCTTCTGAGTGAATTTATTCGCTAGGTATTGATTGAAATGCTATTTGTGGACAATCTGTTGACAAGTAACAATGTTAGAATTCATTTAATGGGTCAAGTTAAAGTATTTTCAGCAAGCACATTTTCTGCGGAAGGTAAGTTCAAACTAGGCACATTTTGAAAATGAAAAACCACGGTAAGGTATCGTTTCTGTGGATGATTTTACTTTAATGGGGACCCCTTTTTTGTGAAATGTAACTGAAGCTACTCTTTTTAATAGAAACTTCTCAATTCATTGAAATGTAACCCTATGGAAAACTAATCGCTACTTTGAAAGAAAAAAGAGGAGTTACTGGCTCAGTTATTTGGCAGAAGTCACCATGGAGCTATACAATGCATGAATATCAATGATATATATATATAGATATCTGAATTATGATAACAAATTGCAAAAATTGTTGTTTACTCTCTTTAAATGAATCTTGTAATTTTAAAATATCGGTGCAGGTCTCGTTTTGCATTCCAACAGAAAATATAATGACGTCACAGGTAAACATGTGAGGTAATCCACCATTAGCGGACAACATAAAATACATGGAGAATCCCCTATCAAAAGTGATTTTAGCTAACAGTAGGGGAATGGTTGCACTTTGAAATGTTTGACTTGTATATTTAGTAACGACAATACTCAATTAATTGAAGGGTCATATTCATTTTTATCAATTTTAATGCTACAATAGAAAAAATTGCGATTTTCCGATTTCCGAAGTGAGCTGCGCGGACAGTAGTACATATAACACATTACAAAAATATTTGATTGTAGTGCAATTCAGATACCGACTTGGGACGGTCATTTAATTTGACAAAAGCCAAACAAATGGTGTGGTTAACCGGTTTACGGGCCCACCTTCCCATTTGAAACCATAAAAGTCATATCAGTTGGGTCCGACGCCATAAATAGACTATCTTCATATTTTACATGATATAAACGGCCTAAAACCCGACATGCAACACTTTGCCGGGATTTTATTTTGACGTTATAGCTTAAATTGTGACGTCACTATCTACTTCTTTACGTCAAAATGAAAACCCCGGCAAAAAGTGACATGTCGGGTCTCGTTTCGCTTATATCATGTAAAATATGAAGATCGTCCATTGATTGACTGATTGGTTGTTTGGTATTTTACGTCACTTTCAACCATTTTTCAGCCATATTACGACATGGAATAAGAATGGTAGTTAATCTCTTACACATATTGGCGCTTTCCAGTTTTCGAAACTAGATCGTCTGCACAAGTCAAGTGCTTAACCACTACATCCAGCCTGGCCCTCCTTGATATCAAGCATTGCATGTTTGTGAAATAAAATTTAAACTAATTCATGTTGCAAAAATTTCAAGAAAAATAATTTCGGTAACGATCGAACTCTATTTCACAAATATTTTAAGAAAATAATTTCAGAAAATCATTCATGTGTATAATAATTATGATTAAGATATACGTATTCTTTGAAGAGCAAAACCATACCCCTGTGATAATATCCTGTGCTGTTGCTAGGAGAGTGATGTCATCCTTAGAACTCAGACCCCTTAGCAACGACATTTTCAGAGGTTCCGAAAATATATCGTACTGATCTTCTGTTTGCGTGAGGTATTTATCAGTTATGACCTTAGCAAGACTCTTCTTCATTGGAGTTCCGAAAGGATCCAGATAGTTTTCATCGGTATCTAAGTAGTGCCGAACGTCGCTCCAGAACTCTAGCAGTCGGACATCCTGCAGGAAATACTTCGCCTTCAAATAGCGTTTGAATGGACATCCCGCTAAAATATCAGAGGCAAAGGAGCATAACATTCGGTTTCCAATTTTTGGGAATCTTCCAACGGAAAAGCGACGCCTACCGGCGAGATAAGAAGACAATGGAAGTGATAGGATTGTTTTGAAGGGACTCTTAGATTCGCTTAGTGGAGAAGACGGGGACTGAATTTTCTCCCAGCTGTCAAGTCCTTTCAGCGAGTTGTCGGATGTGACGTTGATGGGGCTCGCTTCAGGCGTTTCCTTTGTAGCAGATTGGGTCTTTATTGGAATACCTAAAAAGGAAAGGAAATTGCAGAAATTTGAATGCTGTATTTATATTTCGCGTGACTTTACTTTCGCGAGGAGATCCCTTTGGATATATTAGCGAGTCATAAATTTCGCCCCAAACAATATACCTGTAATATTTCAATTGTGAGTTCAAGGGAAATGAGGACTTTAATTTCGCGTAAATCCATACTCGAGATTTTACATGAAAATAAAGTCAAAGCGAATAAAAAGCCACTATCAGTAGTTCATGTATGGTAACAGTGCGATGAGCGTTTAGGTGATTATTTATTGTCCACATTAACTAATGTCGTTTGCTAACTTTTAAATTATACTAATTTTAAAATGAGCAAGTAGCAAACGACGCTTATATTAAATAATTTTATCTATAACATAAAAAAGATGACGACGTCATGACGTTTGGGTTTCGTGACATCGATTTTGTTTCCAAAACAAGGGGTCCCAGACTCGGGTCTTAAAGGAGATGTGTTTTGAAGGATTCAGCAAAATCTAAGATCCCCACGACAAGTTATCGATAAGCACGTAATGATCTCGATCTCTCACTACATCGAATCTGTCGTTGCATAGGTAGAAATGGAAAGTAATACATTAGGTATATGACGTCAATTCATAAACATGTAATCTTGATCTCACGAAAAACAATAGACAAAACATAAATGCAGCACCTATTATCATCGTAATATTAACATGCTCTACCTCCCCAAATTGATAGCAGTTCTCCAGGATCGACTTTATTTTCCTCTTTCCCTTCGTCTTCTTTTTCTGCCATCTCTTCCGGTTCATCTGTATCTGACGCTATTTCTGACGACAGTAGCTGAGACACCTCGCTGGTGTCGGTATCAACACCGGGCATATGTCGCGCGTCGTGGGAAACGTATACTGGTGTTACCGGTGAACCGGAAGTCGTTGTTGTTTTACTGCTGTAGATACGGGGGAACATGAGTTTACAACGCAAGTGGCGCTGTCGAGATTGGGCATTTACGTCGAAAGGTGTTTCTCGGCTGAGCACGTTCAGCGTTTCTTTCGGTACTGTCGAATATAAATGAAGAAAATACCTTGGAACCCAGTAACGCTTCAAAAATGTTAACATAATGGTCTGAAGGTGTATAAATGCTTGGTCAGAATCAGTAACGGATGTGGAAAGTTCTGTGCCGATAGAAGATATCAACCACATTTCCAATTCTTGTTCCGGTATCAATTCAAAATTTAATTTTCCTGAAATGAAAAATGATAAATTTTAAGATATAAAATGTGCGCCAAATGCGATGTCGAAATGTCGGACATATTGAATGGACTTTTTTTCTTATTGATTTTATACTTCATTTCATGTCAGACATACAATAATTTGCCGTACAAATTTGCGTCATTTTACTTTGACGTCACTTTATATATACGAAAATTCTAGCAAAAAGAAACATGTCTGGCATAAGCCCCTTACATCATGTGAAATTAGAAAAAAGGAATATTGGAAAATATTTTTAAATTATTGAAAGCATTTATTTTCAGTACTGCTGAAATACTTTGTTGTTTTTTTCCCTCACCACTGAAAGCATCCACTTTTCCTTGAGATAATAGATCATCTGGTCCACCATCTGTGATGTAAAGAGTCTTGATACGATGCATCATTTCCGCTTTTGACTGACTTTCTTTCGGTAACAAGCGCCACCTTTCTAAGTCGCACCAACAACGGAGAGTTTTCTCACCGGAAGTACCTCTAAGGAATTCTCTGAACATGCGCATACCTAGAGCATTACCAAGAACATTTCTACAAAAGATAGACCTGGATTCGCTATCCTCATTTTTATCTGAAAAGTAAAAATTTAAATTATTTCTCATGACAAAAAGTACACATGAGTGTTTGTGGTAAAGGCATATTACCGTTTAATAAAACGATTCAAATTTATTTAAAATGTACATTTTATTTCACCGCATGATACAAAATGTTTGGCCATTGTTTTAAACGAATGTTAATTATTTACCAGAAAAGGTTCATTTTCGAATTCAGAGTTTACGTAAGAAAACAAGAATATTTCTATATAATTTTCCAATAGATAATAAGACGACAGGCTTCGCCGCTGAAACCTTTATCGAGGGGAAGTTTAAAAAAAACCAAAACAAAAAAACCCCCGATAGAACGATAGATTATGGCGTCGTAATAACCATCTATCGTTCTTGAAGCAATTTTTGTTTTATGGGAAACGTTTTATTTCCTGTTTTTAAATTAAGACTGTGGCAAACGACGACAAAGCACATTAGTATATAAAGTGTCCTGTATTTGCAATGAGACAGTAAATACCTATGTATCGCATCACGGTACACGTGACACGTAAAAGATCCCTCACTGCTTCGGGTGGGTCTGTTGCATATGTCTCGATTTCTTTGCGTTACATCAGGCAGACCACATATGTACAATGACTTTGATGTGACGCAAAACACCAACAGTTATATAAAATATTGGTGTCCGTTTCGTATTTATCTTAGTCTTCATAGTTATCTTAACCCCAAATTTATCAAAACTGTATCAAATATTCTTTGAAAATTTTCTTCTTTTTTCACCTCCAGTGCTGATGGCCACTTTTTATTTGTTTTCATTAACTTAAATTTATTGAATACATTATACTATGTTTACCTGTAACTGCATGAGTCTGTAGATCCACCTCAACATCTCTGAGTTTGGTGGTGAGATTGTATTCAACCATGAGACACGAGGTCTGAAACAATGGGTATCGACATGTTCGAAGAAAACGGATGACCTCACGACGGTCGACATGCTGAAAACCAAAATAGAAGTGGTGAACATTGACAGAATTTCAGTTTAACTTAAATATCTAAATATGATCTTTTCATCGCATATGTAAAAAACTGTGATTTCAAATTTGAATCAGTTTTCTTCTAAAGATATAATATAAATCATTGAGACAAACAGTCCATTTTCTTATACAAATCCCAATTTTGTACGATTTCTCCTGCATTGTTTTGTTTCAAACTACTTGGATATAAAATGATCAATTAACAGGTGTATATGGTATCCAATATCGTGAAATATTAATTTATATCTATCAGTGAATTTCTGAAATATTTTAGACTATTCAGGAATTTTAACTTGTCCGTCTGGTTTCGTTTCAATAAACGAATAAAAGGCAAACAATTCGGAGAAATATTCAGAGTATGCTATGGAACATTCTCTGGAGAACCACAGACATAAATTCAAACTTTAGTTATCTAACACTCCTTCATACAGTCGGCGCACACTGCCTATATATAATACATTTTCAAATATATCAAGTATAAAATTAGGTCTTACATTTCTTCTCCGTCGAATAGGAGGCTCGTATAAGAACTCTCGTTCGATGAAGTTATAAAAAACATGTTGACCAAATATCTGTAACAGGAAATGCAAAGAATTAGAGAAATTCATATCTTTAACGCAACATAACATTAAATAATGCACATTATGTTTAGATGTAGAATATCGTGCATCATTTCTTATCTGCTTAGCATTAAGGTCCTTAAAGAAGTAAGTATTTCTTTACATCTTTATCAGTGTCTGCTTATAGAGTTTACAGAATGATAGCCATGTTTTTCAAAAGTTTCTGTCTCTAAATTTATGGTTGAAAGAATAAAGACAAATCAAGGAATAGTCCTTTCAATTTTGCCAGAATCTTTCTCAACGTGAGAAATGACAATAGACTTTCGTTCAAAACACGACAGCCTGTTGTTCTTTCTGCAGTTGTCGAAGTCGGTTGGTTGGTTGGTTGATTGGTGTTTTACGTCGCTTTCAACAATTTTTCTGTTATATCGCGACATGGAAGCAGGAGGTTACCAACCTCTTAAACATAGTGGCGCAACACGGGAATCGAACCTGGATCGTCGGCGCTGCAAGCCAAGCGCTTAACCACTACATAAAGCCTGCTCCCATCTGATTATGAAGCATAAACTGAAATCGGCGTGACGTCTCCATCTGTATAACTCTATGTAGAGACCCGCTGATGTTTTTGGATTTTTGTTTTTGTTTATGTTTGTTTGGGCTTTCTTTTTAATTTTTTTGTTTTGTGTATGTTTTTAAGGTAGAAAAGGGGGGAGGGGAGAGGAGGTTTAACGTACAATTATTTACCTCGAGATTTTCAGACGGTATCAGGATATGCGACTTCGAAAATATATACAGTGTGATATAACCAGTGTTATACATGATAATAATCTCTATTTGATTGCATTATAAATCACACAAGGCCGACGTGGCCAAAGAGTTATCGATATCGGCTCGGGATATAATCTCCCCCTACGCCTTGTCATGACGGGTGCACGACCAATGGTAAGTAGATAAAACTGGAGCTTGGGTCAAAGAGGGATCTGACGCATTAATGATCCTCAAATGTCCACGCTAACTCCATTAACAGGTCACCTCTATATAAAAGTCACTTCTGTATAAAGGTCACTTTTTAGTTATCCCATTTGTAATATACAGGTTTGAATGTATATGAGTCGTGCAAAGGAGGTGCGGCTGCAATGTAAATGGAAAAAAACCCCTGCAAGTGACATTAAACAACAACAACAACAGCAACAACAAGAACAACAACAACAAATTGAAAAAGTATATGTACCGGAAGTGATAGAAATATATTAAAGTAGTCCACAAATGCTCTGTCTTCTAATAAAAATGCGAGCTCCTCATCAGATGGGATTGTTCCCCCTGAAACGAAAACAAATATTTGTACTTAAGTAATTCAAAAACTCTAATTTGGACATATACTATAGCTTCTTTTAATTACTGAATGGGATCCTCATTAAATATACCTGAAAGTTCTACATGGATCAGAAATAAATCTTAAGGTTCTTTTCATTATTTATAGATATACGTGTGCTGGTTTAAAACTGGGTTTTCATCAGGGTTTCCCTGTACTGCAGTCATACAAAAATCACACATTCCTTACATACGGGTAGTAAGTCAGAAAATGATAAATATGCCTAGGAAAATTCTGACAAGTGGGATGGAGCTTCTCTCTCCAATAAAAATAATAATAGTAATAAATAGATAAAATAGATAAATAAATAAAATAAAATGAAAATAAAAAATGTTCTACTTATGTACTAGCCCATTCCAATAAATGGTAAAAATTTTATTAACTGAATATATCATTATTGATTGATTGATTGTTGTTTTACGTCACGTCGGGAATATTTCACCCATATGGTGACAGGGAATATATCATTAAGCTGATGAAAATCAGCTTAATGAATATATCATTAAGCTGATTTTCATTGCTACGGTAGTCTTGAAATCTTAGCTATTTATTGCTGGTGTTGAGATCTTAGCTATTTATTGCTAGAGTTGGGATCTTAGCTATTTATTCTCTTTCACTGATAGGTATCAGTGTCGAACTTTCGTCGCAAGCAACTTAATAACGATAGAAATTCAACGTAACGTTGTGCAATGACGCCGCGCTGTTGCATCAGTGATGTCATCATAGAACTTTGTAGTTAACTTAACTTCAATTTATATTTAATCAAAAGACCACATCAGATATGGCAAATGAATTAAGTTTTTCTTCAACACAAAACAAGGACTGAACACGGATAATGAGTAAAATACTTTCCATAATTTAAGCGACCTTTCACGAAGAATAAGTCAAGAGCAGTGATCCACTTATTGAGGCGCAACTGAACTAATATACGATAAATTTACAAGCTTTACGCTTTATCAATAAATTGCAAAGTAAATTTGTGATATTTGCCACATTAGAGCATGTTGTTAGTCTTAAGCTTACCGGTTTTCGTGAACTCCATTCCTCTGATGATAGTCCCCGCCTGCGCCTCTACATACCCAATGTTTCCAATGTATGTCGCTATGACGTCATAGAGGAAACCGCGGCGTAAAAATCAAACGTCATGTGCACTGTGTAAATTACCCATTTCTATTTTTATCCAATCTTACCAATTTTAAAGAAATAAAGAAACAGTGATACTGTATTCGGACACGAGATCTTTATTGAGAGATGAATGACGATATCAAGACAAACATTATATAAAATCCATGTTGTATGATCGGTTCCGAAAAGAACAATAAATTGTCGACGCTGACTGTGCGACAGCTTTGAAAACGGAGATTGGGGGGATACTTTCCCTTATGAAGTGGGAACTTATTTTTTTCTCTCCGAAGGACACACGCATTCATTTGACCGATTCCGAATAGCTTTATGAGTTCCGAATAGCTTTTTGAGTTCCGAATAGGCCATTGGTATTAATCGGGCGCGCCTGACCCGGATTTCCGCTACGCTTCATTTTGAAGCGTAGCGGAAGTCCGGGTCAGGCGCGCCCGACTACATTGGTATTAGATATTACTTATAAATATCCCGATATGAAATGATTGCATGACAACCGAGGGATCAGACAATGGAAGATCCAGGGTTTAAGAGAAAAGGAGGGGTTGGCAGAAAAAAAGAATAAGAAAGAAAACGAATTAATGACCTATTAACCCCCCCCCTCCTAAACCCATCCCAGATATTGCATACATGTTATAAGAACATTGTGGCTCAGGATGTCAGCGGGAAGCACGAATCAAGCAAACTAGAGACAGTCAAGTTGAAAATATACCAATAATTATTTGCTTGGTTTGTTTAGGTTGCATTTTGCCACGTTGCTAGACTGAGATCCGAACCCAGGAAATTAGGAACCACAAACTATCAGTCAGGAATCACAACTTGGAAATAGCGGTTGGTTGGTTGATTGATTGATTGGTGTTTTACGTCGCTTTCAACAATATTTCAGTTATATCGCGACATGGAAGCAGGAGGTTACCAACCTTTTAAACATAGTGGCGCAACCCGGGAATCGAACCCGGATCGTCGGCGCCGCAAGCCAAGCACTCAACCACTACACCAAGCGTGCCCCTGGCAATAGCGGAGTTTGGTAGACTGGGTCAAGGTAAATCAGCAGGTAGAGTATACAGTCAGTAGGCAAAAAGTCCTTTGATAAAATCACATCCTGGGATATGTTTGCT